>BMAW01120415.1:171029-251887 GCA_019974015.1 Nephila pilipes | reverse complement strand
GCAAAAGAGTTCATGATTAAAAGATGCAAACAAATTCAGCGATAAAATCTACAAAAATAAAATCTATAATTCCTTGTACGCTGAATTGGGAAATCCAAATTACAAAAGAGTTCAAAGATTAAAAAATGCAAAAAAATTTCAACGATAAAATTTACAAAATAAAATCTATCATTCTAAAAATTATCAACAAATCAAAATATAAAAATTACTTACAAAATTCAAAGAAATGAAGATTCAAATATGTGAGTAGTAAGACGGAATTTTCTTTAAGCTTCAAGATGTATATCACATACTCAAAATGAAAAAATATAACACATCATCACCATATAAATTGAAAAAAGATTTAAGTCATTGTTTGATTAGTAATAAAATGTAAAAAGATGCAAACAATTGGTTGGTAATAAGTAGTATGGTGAAGGAGTATAACGGTCCAGAGAGTGAGTAAAAATGTAAGCTGTGTAAATGTAAATAAATAAAAAAATTCTTCACGGCTAGACCACTAACAAGCCGACTTTGTGGACCTATTGTTGTGTGGTGGATTTGAAATTGGATCATGATTCGCAAAGATGTTTAATATATTCTCGATGTATATAAGCATTTAAGAAATTTATTGGATAATCATGATCCAAACAGTTGTTGAAGAATTTTTTAATGTTATTAAATTTGTCTATTTTATGCGTGGTTAATTTGTTATTACGTAATAAAAAGCCCAATAAAATATTCCTATAAATGGATCTGTGTAGATTACTGTTCCAAAAAGGTATTTTAATTACATGGAATTCGAATCTCTCTCTTTTATCGAAAATATTACTAATAAGTCTATTGTCAATCATTTGCAAATCGAGATCTAAAAATTCTACTGTATTTGAATTAAGATTAGTTTTTAATAATTTGAGGTAATTAGGGTAAAATGAAATATTTGGTTTAAAATCCTCAGTTTTACCTAAAATAATTAGATCATCTATGTAACGAAAAAGAAAGTAAGAATCATTGTCAATCTGTTGTAATTCATAAAAATGTAAATAAAAATTGGCCAGACAATTACTAGCTGGACCTCCCTGAGGGAGACCCTGAATTTGTTTATAGAGATTTTGACCAAAAACTATAAAATTCTCTTGTAATACAAGTTTAACGAGAGTATTGAATTTTTCCTGTTTTATTGTTTGATTAAAATGATATTTCTTGTATAAAATTGCAAGAACCTTAATTAAATCTTGAATATCTATTGAGTTAAAAAGGTCTTCAAAATCATATCCATGTATAGAGAATACCTCTTGTTCCTTCATGTTTTTGACAATTTCAAAACTATTTTTAATAATAGCGGTATTATCAATATTGTCAATAGATTTTTGAAGAATGGATTGAAGGAGTTTGCCAGATTTAGTGATATAGGTGTTATATCCATTCGTAATACTTCGAAATTTTACAGGATTTTTGTGAAATTTTGGCGTTAAGAAAATATATGGAAATTTAATGTTTGTAAGGTGTAAACCCACCTTCTTATTGAATGCCAAAAGACGATTATTTATTTCTCTGTTACTATATTTGGATAACTGGAAAGCATTATTATTCATTACATGTTCACTCAATAATTTATGATAGTAAAATTTGCAAATAATTGCATAATTTGCAGGAACCTTATCTACATAAACGATAACAAAATCTTTCTGCAAATCATCTATATCAAGTTTTAGATCTTTAATTGTAATTTCCTTATCTACTTTAAAATTCAAATATAGAATTTTCTTCAAAACACATGACCTGAATTCATCAAATGCCTCAATTGGCAAACCATATTTAATTGCAACCTTAAGAATAAAATTGTCAAAATCATTAGTAATTTGTTTTCTCACTACAAGGTTACTATTAGTAATCATGAGCCTGAATCCAGTTCCTTTATTCATGAAACCTCTCAATAAATCGCTTTTAACGATGTTCATGTTTCCCGTAACAACATGTTGATGGAATGAATCAACATATTGTTTGTAATCTTTGCATTTACACACTTGTGGTGTTTGTGACTCTGAAATATTATTGTAATTAAAAATAGATCTACTAAGTTTTTTATTGTACTTAAAAGCTCTTTTTATCCTGATATTTTTAATTGGAAATAGAGCCATGTGTTTTTGAAACACACCAGAAAAATTAATTTTATTAAATGATTTATTCATAAAGAGAAAGGTGCAATATTCTGTAATATATTTTTCATTAATATTCAAATTAATTTTCATTTTATGGCAAAGATATCTACATATATCTTCAATGATATGAAATCCTTGAGAATCCGGAATAACTTCATTATTCAAAATATTCATGACAATCTTTACCTCTCTTTTATTAAGTCCGAACATAAAGTGCTTAATATGTCCTATGAGATAGTTCTTTTCAAATTCTAATCCAAGTTGAAACATTTTTTCTTTAATAGTTGACAAGTCTCTTATTTTTCGATTTCTACGTTTTCCTCTAGAAGTTCTAGTTAATTTATAAGGATTATTAATCCTGTAGAATCCTTCTTGGTAATAAAATACTTGGTTATTTTGCTTATTTGCGTTTAATACATTTTTATTGTTCCATATTGCATTTAGTCCATAAGGGTAAACAGTACCATAAAAACCAATATAAAAATTCTCAAACCATAATCTTTCTTTTGTGTTGGGTACAATTTTAATAATATATATTTTAATAGTATTAAATTCATGTGAATTAAAATGTTTAATTTCTATCCGACCTATATTTTTACGACTATTATAGTGTTTTGCATCAGATCTATGCTGATTAATTCTAATATTTATAGTTCCCGAAGTTTGCCCAACATAATTAAACTGGCACATACCACAAGTCATCATATAAATACAATTAAAAGTTTTACAAAATAAAAAGTTTGAATCTCTATCATACTGCTCTTCAGCCATCATGACGCATGTCTTGCATCTCTTATCAGAGCACCTCTTAAACTTTAAGTTTAAATGATCAGAATCCCTAGAACGTTGAGATTTGGGTATGTTATTGGAAATTAAGTCACTTTGGTGAAAACCCTTAATACGTGAACAGAATGATCTTCTATCTGAAGTGTAAGCCGAATTAATATATTCAGAGTTCCAAAAAATACGGGTTTTATATTTCCTATTATATACCAAATGAGATCCCAGAGGATACTCAGAACTTTTATAAAAATTACAACAAGTAACATTTTTTACATTTTCTGAAAAATTTATAGTTTTTTTATATGCTGAATCAAAACGTTTGTGACCATAACACTGACTCTCCTCATTCATATTCAAAATATTATAAAAATAGTGCACATCAATCATCTATAAAAAATAGCAAAAATTTGCAAAAATGGTAACTTTCTAACGATGAAGCAGATACCATTATACTACATCACCGAGCTTTGACAAACATAAGTAAGCCAAATTGCCAGTAGCTAAACTTTCAAAAATTTCCATTATCATAAAATATAATTTTCAAAATCACCAATCTTTCACCAATACCTACGTATCTTAGATTAAAATTAAACATTATAATCTGCAAAGTCAATTTAAAGTCACTTGATCAGTAAGTCCAAAGCTCGATTAATTATGTTGTTTCAAGAAGAAGATTAGTCATATATATATATATATATTTATGTGTGTGTGTGAGTGCGCGTGCGCGTGCGTGCGTGTGTGTGTATGTATGTATTACAGGATATCCTTAAGTTATTGGCGCGAAGTTTCCATACCTCAGGCCTTTTGATTGAACAACATGGCAAAAAATATTGCATATTTGTCAAAGTACTACTCAAATTTCTTAAGACACAAACAAAATTTAATAATTTCCGCTTGACAAGCTTTCGCGGTAGGTAACCAAGGTAGAGACAGAACTTTCCTACCTAGTGTACTGCGCCAGTTTAGATGGTTATTGCACCAAAATTCCGTTACATGTCGTTTCTGGAGTACAAAATGATCTGCCATCAGAACATTTTATGCAATTATGATCACTCGATATTAGTTATTTCATGTTGTTTGAAGGTATGTTAACACACACAAGGATATTGTCTACAAAACACCTGTGCTCTCACTGTGTAAATTCGAGCACAGAATTGCTCTATATTTCAAAGTTTTGTTTCAAAAATGATGGAAAATACTTAGCAGGAACCTGTGTTTAATTTTGATGTGTTACATCCCCCCCCCAAAAAAAAAAATAAAATTAAGAATTTTATTTAGTCATGAGTTATGAAATGTAAGAAAAACATTTTGTTAAAATTAAACATTTGATTTTTTTTTCCAAAAATGTTTGAAGTTTGTTTTACTCAAATACTTTTTCGAGTCAATGTTTGAAGCTATATGAAATTGTAGCAAATAGTACAACTTTTTAGCGCAAGGAAGTAACTATTTTTTCAGTATATCTCGTTCGAAATAAGTATAGTCACTACAGTACAAAAGCAGAAACCATCAACATTAGACAATAAAACTGATGATCAGTTACTATAAAACAAGAGTTTTCCTTTTTTGTTTAATGTTTTTCTGTGTTTATATTGACTGTTACAATATTAGCATTTTCCCTGTGGGAAACTGAAATTATTCAGATATTCCCATACACACAGAAATGTAAAATCACTCTTGATGTTTGTCATGGAGAAATATTGTTCTTTTGTTATCGTTTCTATTACCTTTTAACGCATTGTTTCTCTCTCTGTGCGTTGGATATAACGACAATTGTTAAAATATGTTATTTAAATAGAATTAATGGGGCGAAATATATGCTTGTTTTTGCATATTTGTTTATTTTAAGCAATATAATACATTTAATTTGTTACGGGTTTCTACAACAAGGTGTTATTAAACAGATTAATTTTTATCAGTGGGATAACAAAATAACATATGTACATACATATGTTACATACATATCAGATTCATGTTGTTTAACCTTATTTTCGTCCAATTCTACACACGATATTCATATTCTGAACATTTTTCTAGACAAAAAAAGTGTTTACATAAATTCCTATAGTTCTGACATGCGTATCTCTCTGATAAAAAATTTGTTAAAATGTAGAAATATGAAGGAAAAAAAAACATAATTTTTTTCTTTAATATTTAAACTTAAGAATTTTTAAGAATAAAAATATAACGAGTGAAACATGGTGCTTATCTTGTGAATGAAAAAATTAGCTGCATTAAACAAAAGTATAAATTACATTGGTATGTTTTTTATTCTTTATAATAGAGAAATCGGAATAAATGATACGCACGCTTTTCTGTCCGAAAAAAGATCTGTAGGTCTTATTTCTTGATAGAGAGGAAAATAATTTAAAGCATACTTATCATCATGGCAGTTTCACTTATTTGTACCCATTTCGATACAAGAAATATCTTGAAATCTATTACCAAATTTGAAATGATGTTTTACGTCTTGTTACCTGAAAATATGAATTTAGTGCCCATCTACTTACAAACACCAAAAATCGATTCGGTTATAAAAATACTTAAGCCTATATTGTCTTTTCATAGGATTTCATTGCCAAAATTCCGCTTGTGATGAATGTGAGTGGCTTTATAGTATCATGCTCTCTTCCCAAGATCTTCAAAGTGTTCAGCAAAAAGGTAAATGAAATCAGAAATTTTTTTTTCAGAGTACTAGTACGCTTTTGTACTTACTTTTATGTATGCATCAAAATCTATAATTTACATTTATTAATTATAAATAATTAAATTAGACTTGAAATATTGTATATTTTGTGAATTTGAGGAGCTTTTAAGATAAGTATGTCAACAGTATTCGAATTTAGACAAAATAATATCCACATAATTTACTGTTATTACATGTGTCAAACATAAATTTGTGAACGATATTACATAGAGTAAAAATATGCACATATACATATTTTTCTTACCCGATATTTGAATGAAACCTTTTATGCTAAAAGATCAAATAACCATATCTCATATACATGGAAAATATTTTTTGCAATTGATTTTCCCATATGATAAATACAGTAATATTTCAAATGAGATAAATCGTTTTCCGATATTTTATTATTTATGTTATGTTTTTCTTTTATTTTTCTGTATTCTTAATACATATTACACTTCTTTAAAAATTTATTCTTATCTATACAAAAATGTATCATATATCTGTGAATATAAAGTTTTTTTGATGTATACAAGTATAAGCTGTAAATAGAATTACGTATTGGCAGAAATGATTTGTTTTTCTAAAGAATTAGATAATACAATTCACAGATTTTTTTTAAAACTTAAGCTGAATAATCATTTTCCATAAACTTTGTTTAATCATAAAAGACACTGCATCGACATTTTTGTCTCGGTTATTATATGCCTGTGCAAATGTTTGTCAAATGAAATTTATTTTGCCAACTCAGACAATCAAGGTTCCCGTCTACCCACTATTTTACGTGGACGTAATGTTAATCGTATGGAATTTCGACTTTAATTCTCATATCTTTATTATTTGACATATTTGAATACAATAAAGTACGTCTGAAAGAGCAAACAATAATGAATGCCTCTGCAGAATTGCTTTTTCCTTCGATTTTTAAGAATATTTTTACCCCTATTTTAATTAACGATTTGTGAGTTGTTGGGTCTTCAAAAAATATTTTTAAGAATCTGAAAATAAAAGTAATTCCACAGAAGTATTTATTATTTTTTGATCTTTCAGATGCATTTGATTGCATTCAAATTGATCAAATAGTGAAGATGTGAGAATTAAAGTTGAAATTCCATAGGATTAATATTACGTCCACGAAATCAAAATGGCGGGTAGACGAGAGCCTTAAGAAAAGCCATTTTGATTTTGTAAACGTAATATTAATCCAATGGAATTTTGACTTTTCTTCTCAAACCTAGACGATTGTGTTCATTTGAATGCAATCAAGTGCAACCGAAAGTGCAGAAAATAATGAAGGTTTCTGTGGAATCACGTTTTCACTCCGATTTTTGAAATTATTTTTAGCGTTTTTTAAAGACTGGAAAACCAATAAACTTACCATTAAAATAGACGTAAAAAGTGTAATTGAATATTGTATGAAAAATATAATTCCACAGAAACTTTCATTACTTTCTGCTCTTTCGGAGGCGCTTGATTGTATTCAAATGAATATAAAAATCTAGGGTTGAGGTGGAAAGTGGAAATTCCACAGGATTAACATCACGTTCATGAAATCGAAATGGCTAGTAGACGAGAGCCGTAATCGTGTGAGCGAGTGAGCGAAGATGAAGTTAAATGGCGTCAGAGTCAGATATGGATATTCTGCCTGAAACACGGTATATCTGTGATCTAGACGTTTGAAAAAATGGATGAAAGATAAAAATTGAATGACAAGAAGGATTGTCAGTAATAGAGAAAGATCGCTAGGGTATCCTGGGAGCGCGTCTACCGTGTTTACTAAGTACAATAAAGCCCATGGGAAAAGAAAAATATCACTAGGGAACCTCGGGTGAGAAGATGGTGATGAAGAAAAAGGTAGCTCCTGATGATCCTTAATCGGGACAAATTAGTTCTATAATTATGAATCCGATTATCTAAATCTTCTACATTTGTTAGAAAGACAAATAATTTGTTTTTAATTAACAGGTGACATTCCTTGGAGGCGCATCAGCTGGAATCGGTGCTTGTGTTTGGATCACAGTGGGTCATGGAGAAGCCTACTGCACAAAATACGTCTATGGCGTTGGTGTTCTTATGGGAGCTGCATCGTCTACACTTGTAATCTGTTCGCTATCTTTCATACACGACCTGATAGGAACTAGTGTAGTAAGTATGCCTTAAGTTATCTCGTATATCTAATTTACTGATATATATTTGAGTCAAGAGATAAATGGAAGGATTTTGGCTGCAAAAAGTCGTTTAAAAATTGTGATGCGTTCTCATATAAAATGTATTGATTGTGCTATCCTTTGAAAAAAATACTCTGTATGCATTATTAACATCTCTGTATGTGTTATTAACATCTCTGATGCATCTGTATATAATATTCAATGGATGAGTGTATCTGAATTAAAAATTCGACGGATGAGTGTATCTGAATTAAAAATTCGACGGATGAGTGTATCTGCAAATAAATATGCAATCAAACGATTATTACAATCAAAATAAATTTTCAATATGCTCATCCGAGATTACTGCGATAATAAAGTTAACAAAGCGCAATTGACCGTAGCCGAGTAGCCATGATCACGAGCTCACGATCGGCTACGTTCAGTCCAATCCTGACTTCACTAAAGACCTGTAGTGAGGTATACTGAAAATGCTACTTGATAAGTGCTGGAGTGTCCCGAAAGTCTTACCATGGTATGGCAGTTAAAGGTGGGAAATGCCAGCCGAAAGGCTATCCTTGTTCCAAATTATGAGATGCGTTATGAATAGCCATTGTGGAGCTTTTAGTACGACTTTAATTCAAAGCTTTAGAAAATTTTCTGAATTTGTTAACATAAATAGAAAATACAAGCTTAGTTTTTAATTTTGGGGTCAAGTTTTGGATATCTAGGCAAAAAAAAAACAAGCCAATGTCTCTTATTTCACTACCAACACAGAGGCTTGTTGTTTGGTGCTATTTATAGTTTGACGTCATTTACGAACATTTAAAGCCACATGAATAAGAGAAAAATTAGTTCACCAAGTTTAAATCATTCACTCAATATTTGTGGTAGCGCAGGTCTAGCGGTCATGGTCACGGACTGGTGGGTTCGAGCCTAGATTCGCCATGTAACCGGGAGGGATGCCTGTTAAATCTATCGAGGTTGAAATTCCTCCCTTTGGCGTGGCGTGGAGCGGAAGTTTGGAAGAGGGAGGTGGCAGCTCAGGTGTTGTCCTCGTCACTTGACCCAGGTTCAAAATTACGATCTCCGTCGCCAAAAACCTTGTGTTTCTTTTCCTGCAACTTTAATAAAACTTAGTCAAACTACTCAATGTTTATCATGCATTATTTTGGAAGTATAATATGTTGTAAATGTCAAAAAGACTATACTTGGTTTTAAATTTAATCAATAGTAAAGTAAACGATAACAGTCGGCTAATATTGGGTTGGGGGACCTTTGGGTTTTTAAAACAGAAATTAGATTTTATTGAAAATCCTTCAATTTTTATTAATCTATCTTTCCGTATTTCATTCGAGGCTAAAATAATATAGTCTCAGTCAGCCAATCAGAATTAAAATTTAGGTTAATCGTAAATATTTATTTCGAGGAATTACTTTTTATCCTTTTTTACATAAGTACTTTACATCGCTTAGTAGCATTTTGATGCAATTAATCCAATGCGCTTTAAATAACTTGCTCTGTTGGCAGCGTTAATGTCTAAATTTAATCAAAATCAAAATATATTTTGCAAATAAATGTTTACACCTAAGTAAATTAAAGTTTTTTTAGATGTAGTTAAAGTGAACCCTTAACCTGAAACCGAATTTTAATGTGATCTGATATTACTGAGACTACATTTTAAAGAAGTCTGATAAAACTATGGTTACATTTACGAGATAGCGGTTATGTTTTAATAGGGATTTATAGGGCTCTAACTAAATTTTTTTCCGACTTTATTGCACTAAGCTAATTTTTCATACAGATTTATTAACCATAAATGAATTTTAATACGGCCTTATTAACTTATTAATAATTTTTTGAGGCAATTCGAAATATTTCAAGAAAGGAGAATCGTAATGAATTTGCAACTGTAAAAAGCCCTCATGAAAATTTATGGGAGTCGACAAACTTTCTACTAGGAGAATGCATTAATTCCTTTTTGTTTACTCATTTTTTTTCACCTTTCCAAAACCAGAAAGTAAAAAGGGATTTTTTAAAGGTACAAAATTAAATTCTGTTTAATTTTTTTAATTTCATTTTAGTGCTTGTTTTTTTTTTTTTTTTTGGAACTATGTTTCTAGAACTGTACTTTTTGGTTCAGTATGTTTGAGTATGAACAATTTATAAATAAATTCGTATCTACGAAAACTCAAAAAAAAAAAAAAAAAAAAAAAAAAAAAAAAAAAAAAAAAAAAAAATAAAAAAAAAAAAAAAAAAAAAAAAAAAAAAAAAAAAAAAAAAAAAAATGCATTCTTTGCATCAGAAATTCTTATTCAATTTTTTGTGAATAATTTAATAAAACATTACGCAGCAAGGATATGAGTGTTCTGTAATTTCTGCGATGGCATTTAATCTTGCTTTAAATTTTAAAATTTTTCACTGAACAATAACATTTTTGCAACCCATCTAGAAAGACAGCTTTTTGGAGTCCATAAATATAATAATCAATCGCAAAATATGGAGTTAAATTTTTCGTTCCATTTTCGATTAAAATTTTTTAATTATTTCCAGCCACTTCAAGAACTGAGAATGCTTTTTGCTATCAATTTGAGTACTCAAAACTTCCTTTAAAATCTTTTTACGCTTCCAAAAGTTTGAAAAACAATTACGTTTGGTAGAAAATTTCTAGATTTATATTCGTGAGAATACTTTAAAACTTCAACAATAATGAAAATGTCGGAATAATTGGAAGACAAAAGTATTTGGTCAATTTTTAAGAATTGTACGCATTCTTCAAAAATGATGAATGTAAAATAAAAATAGCAAATCATAAACAATGATATATTTATTTTTATAAGGAATTGAAGATATTGTACTGTATTGCAGACTATTAATAAATATAACTTGCTTTCAGGATATCACATTTATTTGCGCACATCTTTTCAAATATAAATTATGTACACAATTTCCACTAGCACAATTTTTCAACATTCGTTTTTACAACTTGGAACCAAACTAAATTCTATTTTTTTTTTGTTCGTTGCCAGTAAATTTTCTAAAAACAAAAATATGATTTGGTGTTGCCAATAGCATAATTTTATTTCTTTGTAACAACTTTAAACATTTAAAAAAAATATAGCTCAATAAAGAATATTGGAAAAAAAATTCACTTTAAGTTTAAATCGTTCTCTTTTAAAATTGAATATATCACAATATCTTTATATCACATATTCTTATTCTAATTCATTTTTAGCATATTTGAATTATTTTTATTCTTTGCTGATGTAAAAATAGTTCAAATTCTTGTTTTTTTTAATGCAGTATACATGTTCCGTTTATAAAAGAAAGACATTTTAACAGATAATTAATATTTAATTTATTGTAACAGTGCGTATATTCTTATTGTAACGTAACAAATATTTCCATTTTAGGAAAGTGGCGCTTTCGTGTATGGTGCAATGAGTTTCTGGGACAAGATGGCCAATGGTGTTGCGGGAATGATTATACAACACATGCATGCGTGAGTCCTTATGTTTGTTTTAAATTATTCTTTTTTCTTGCATCTTGTTTTCGTTCATGGCTGATTTCTTGAGTAAACATCGTAAAATATATGTAACAGATATGTTTACATTTGACAACGAATCTGTGTGTGTGCTTATAAAATTACGATAATTTATCTTCCTACACGAAACCTAAAATGAAGAAATCACTGAACAAAATGTATTGATATTATTATCGAATGTAGTACTGTTATAAAAAATGTAGGCATGTAATCATACCTTAGATTCCGTGCCGAACAGTAACCGGCCAATCAAAATACGAAAGGGAAAGTAGGTAGGAAAAAGATGGGTTGTAAAAATCGAGGGATAAAAATCGTTTGGTGGTTATATCACTTGAAACATTTTCAAACCACATTATGTTAAAAATAAAAACTTTATTCTTCTTGACGACATTAAAATAAAATTTTTATTATTTTATAATTGCATCAATAAACATTTAATTCAGTGATTTCATTATGTTTTATATGCATTTTTAATTTCGTAACACGTTTGATTCGATTATTTTAAATTTTTTACTGAATGAAATTATTGTTATTTTGATGCAAAATTAATATCATTTCTCATTAAATATTATCTCCCAATTTACCTATGTCACCTAGCCTTTGGCATTTCAAGTTTCATTTAATATTTTAGCACATGTTCGAAGTTCTGTAATCTATGTTAAGAATACATATTTATTCTTTTCCTTGCTATCAAGAATAAAATCCTTTTGTTTAGACAAAAATTGCTATTAAGAAATCCAGGCTCATTACATATATATATATATATATATAACACATCGATCAATAACTCCCGAGTCTAACATAGAAAACAACATTTTTTTTGCAAATTTTTTTTTTTATTCATCAACATAACACCTTTTGTTAATCACCTTTTAGGGTGATACAATCGTTCCAACGTCTAAATCTTCTTCTTTTTGTTTTTCCCAAAATAATTTTTCTTTCTTTTTCCCGCAAGAAATCTTTGCTGTGAGTAACAGCGATAAACAGCTTCTGAATCATCGACTCGTTGCTGTTTTTGTTCCATCGAAAGCAATCGCGGCACCCACTTGGAAAAAACCTTTTTCACTTCACTTCAAAAAACCTTTTTCCTGGTCCGATCGACTTAAAATTTTGACACGTTTCAAGCAAAGGTTAGTACTCTAGAAAGACCTGGTTACTGGTTTACTACGAGCGCCATCTCTAGGTTAGTCTCGGGAGTTATTGATCGATGTGTTATTGTGGGATATTTACAAACTTTCCCTTAGCTGACATATGGGACTTCTTTTTGGATTCATATTTTAAGTCTCCAGCTCCTTACGAAACAAATGAAACGTAGTTACACAAATAAGGCAAACTTTAGATTGGTTTGGTTTTATTAACGTCGCATTAGAAGCAACACAAGGGCGACGGATCTCGTAATTTTGAAACTCGGTTAAGTGGAGAGGACAACACCTGAACCGGCACCCCTTTCTTAACTTCCCCACCACGCTAACGGGAGGACTTTGGGCCCCAGCAGATTTAACGTGCTTCAGCCCCGACTACACGGCGGATCCAAAGTGCATCAAGGCTCGAACTCGAAACCGCAAGCCGCGAGTCCGCGACCGTGAACACTAGGCTACCGTGGCCACAGGTAAACTTTCTAAGTGGAGTGAATAGATATAATAAAGTAGCATAAAAGTAACAAAGAATTGTTTTTGAGGTATAGAATGGTTACGGTAATAGATAAATTGCGGCAGTCGAATGTTAGCAAATGTGTTAAGGGTTTGAACAGTGCGCGGTAGTTACTTGCATGTCTGTGATCTATTAGGACTAAGACCCGACACTATGTGATCGAAACTTCTCCATTGTGGATTTATTCGCATCGTACTCCGGTAAGAATAATCTTTGATATTTTATAGAAGTTGTTTGTACTCGAGGCAGGGTTGGGCATTGAACTGGTAGAGAGCAACCCCTTTTAGAGAAACGAGAATTAAGGCTTGGAAAAGTAATTGACTATTTTCTTGAACTGTTTTTGTTTGACTATTTTAGTTACTTTATCTTTGCTTGGGATTATGGAATTAAACTGAATTTTAGAAGGGTGATTAGATTAATATTTAAAAGGACAGATGAGTCGTGCATTAGAGATACGCCACAGTGTAAATAATCAAATTAAAATTGGATTTACAACTGAACTACGGTAAAGGTAATGTAATAAATAGGTCGGTGTATGAAAGATTGTACTTTATTTTCAATACTCGTATTTGGAGAATTCATAAAAAAACCTGTATACAAAGTTTTTTTTTTAAATAATTGTAAAATTCAAGTAATAACACATTAATTGAATCAGTCATTTTAAAAAGAGGCAATCTCTGCTTTTACAAAATAGCAAAAGATTACCTATTTCCATAACATTTTTAGAAAATTTAAATCAGCAATTTTGTTTATCCTTAAAGGAGATTACACATGATATTGTATGCTTACATAGTTATTTTCGGTCCTATGGGATGCCCTGGAAAGTACATTTCTTTTGTGAAGATGCCTCGTTTTCAAAAGGAGAATGGGTTTGTCATAGATGCCCTTTAACTTACAGAGACATGTATTTTTATGAAATCCATGATAAAAAACGAATATCACAACACAGCTTTACAGGCCTTGCGAATAATAGGAAAGATAAGTGAGAGAGAAAGCAAGAGTTAATCAGACGCTTTGAATCTATTGTAGTGGTGAGTCACTCGTTAATTATTTCAATGTAAAAGTCTTAGTAATTATAGTAAGATTATAAGTGGTGGTCAGCTCATGAATGGTGGCTATGAGAAATAATTGATTCAATTAAACTTAAAAATTTCTCACTCAAATGATGGCAGAGCTTGAAAAACTAGCTCATAATGAAATAGCAAAATAATATGATTAATGAGAGAAAACTCCATCTCTATGCTTCTTGGTTTATAGAACTCAATTGATTAAGTTGTAGAGATTAAATTAACAGTAAATTCTCTTTGCCGCATGTAACAGTTGCAGAATTAAGCATTCACCTTATTTAGATACAGTAAGTACAGAGGGGTCAATTTCGCATGAAAGTAATGTAAAGCATTTCGTGTATAAAAAATATGTTAACTTAAGAAAAAGTTCCCACGTATTCATGCATAAAAGAAGGAGGATCTCAAAAGTTTGAAATTCTATTTTAATTTTACATATAAAAAAGAGTTTTAAGTATTAGAGATAATTAAGTATATTAAATGTTGGAAAAATCTATAATTTGGCTTACTTAGTATAAAAGAGAAAAATGAGATAATAATTTATTTAAAATATTCTCTCTCTCTGTACATTACAGTAAACATTAGTTTAAATACACATTAGAATTGGATAATTTCTTGGAAGTTTTAAGCTTCCTTATATTTTCCACAAGTATGAAAAATAAGTAATCAATATAGTTTTTTTTCTCTTTTAGCTACACAATCCTTAGATTTCCTAAATTATTCTCACTAGGTTAAAAATAAACCTTTTTTTTTTTTTTACAAAAAAGTCCTGAAAAAATTAAGCAATAGTTTGCTTCATTTTATTTATAATTAAAATAACTCTTGTCCATTTACTTTATCAACACTGACAAATTAAATCGACAAAATTCTTGCTGTACTGCAAGGTACCTTTAGCGCATAATAGCGGAATTTGAACACACTAGTTCAATAAAAAGATTAAATGGTTAAATAAAAAGATTTGCCATCAATGTGAGCACAATTTTTTTGGATTCATTACTTATAATTTACCGTATTCAGTTAAGGTGCAAAATTAATTAATCATATCAAATAGGATCAACCGCTTTTGAAATAACTAGTTCAAAAGTAACCAGCTGCCTGAGGCTTAAATATTATTACAATTCGCATCACATTTTAATACGGGTATATAACTTTTTTCGATTCAACTCACAAACAACTAATTATATTTTGCTGGTCTGCATACAAATTTTATTTCTAAGTTAACGAAGAAAATGGTAGAACACCTGAGAACGTTGAGGAAATCTCTCTCATTTTCATGTGGAGTGATGGCAGGTATGAGAGATAGGTGCGAGACCTGGACTGCTGCCCATCCTACCTGGAAGATGATGACTAAAGGAATGAGCATGGTCGTAAGGGCTATCTGGCTGGCACTCTCGCACCCAGGACACACGCTGAAGATGAACGGAAAGCTCAATATGACGCATATTGTGCCTGGAAAACAAAGATTCTTTGTTAGTATCTCGATTTCGATCAAGATTAGGAAAGGAGTAGTCAGTTTGTGACGTTGGACTTTTCGTGATTTTTCTTTACTAACATCGGGAACTTTTTGGTAATTGGAATTACAAAAAATTACAATTTTTTTTTCCAACTAAAATAAAATGTGATCAGATAAATTAGGTAAAGGTAAGAAGAGTAGTGAATTGAATTAGAGATAGTGATATATAAGTGAAATATAATTGAAAAAAAAGAAGTGAGAAACAGGATCATAGATATTTGAAAATTGGATTGCAACATCGTAATTTATTTTTTTGATTGAAATGACTCCAAGTTAGAGAACTAAGATATGAATCTTCTGTGATAGAAAAGTTTTTGAATCAGGACTAGTGATTTGGTAAGATAAGATTTTATTATTTGAACATAACTAGAAATAACAGAGTTAAGAGGAATTCGACAGAGAGTGATCTTGCATGTTATTTGATAGATAATAAGGTGTCCTTCTCTTACGTATCTTCGATTGGAGTTTTGTACTTTTTGACTATTTAATAAGACTTAAAAATGTCTGTAGAATGAAATAATGAAGGAAACGCGTCACAACTTGAGTCTTTAAGTAAGAGCTTCCAAATCAATTTAAATTTTATAATAGAAACATTTTTATTAATATGTACATTTTTATTTGTTTTTGAGAGGATGCATTGCCAATTGTAGTATCATAGAATATCGAGTATGGACTTCGATAGGAATTCTAACTTTATAGAAAACTTCTTATTGTTTTCAATAATAAGTATTTTATTTGTCAAATTACAACATTCAATTATAACATTCAGATTTTTAGTAATAATACATCATGAATACTATTTTTAGAGTAAATGAAGATCTCAAATGTTACCTACTTTTAATATTTTCATAAGTGTTTTATATGCTTTAGTGATATATAGTAATTTCACCATTTACTCAGATATACTGAAACATGTTTGAACAATATGATCCTAAAAGCACTATGATGCGTTATGCATATATTTAAGTTCAGAGATTCTCCACTGCAGTTTATTTCGTAATAAATTAAATCATTTAAAAGTTAGTGTTGTGATACTTTTCTGTGTTTTTAGTTAATTCACTTCATTCATTAAAAAGAATTGCGGGTGTTTAACACGGAATATAAAATATAAAAGTTTCATATTTATCCCGGAATTTTAAAGTAAACAAAAATTTTAGAAATGAGAAACTCTAAACACAAACCTATAAGATGCAGGAACTTTCTTTTCCCATATCGCTTGCAAATACCCGTTTCGTTATTGTTACTGGCCTCGTAACCGAGTAGAGGAGTAGCTATTGCATCAGCTACTTGCCCTATGAGTAATATCATACCAGCATAGTTTGAATCGAAGCCCAGCACCAGTTGCAAATAGACGATCAGGTAGCTGAACCACATTGACGCGCATAGGTCGTTCAGAGAATGACCGACACTGTAGCAAATCCGTTGGAACCATGGTAACCTTGTTGGATGCTTCACGTTTTCTGAAAGAAACAAACACTTTTGAAACATTGAATAATACAAAAGAAAAAGGGAAAGTATTTTAGTTGTTAAAGATTTTTGACGCAAGATTTTCAGTTTAAATCTTTAATTAGTTTAAAATATAAATCAGAGACTCAACTAGATAATAGGTTGTTTTGGATCATAGGTACCCAAAGTTTGTGATACGTTATCTCAGGAGGACTAACACATCGATCAATAACTCCCGAGTCTAAAATTGAAAACAACATTTTTTTTGCAAAATTTTTTTTTATTCATCAACATAACACCTTTTGTTAATCACCTTTTAGGGTGATACAATCGTTCCAACGCTTTTCCAAATCTTTTTTGTTGCGAGTAAATAGCGATAAACAGCTTTCTGAATCATCGACTCGTTGCTGTTTTTGCAATCGAGGCACCTACTTGGAAAAAACCTTTTTCACTTCACTTCAAAAAACCTTTTTCCTGGTCCGATCGACTTAAAATTTTGACACGTTTCAAGCAAAGGTTAGTACTCTAGAAAGACCTGGTTACTGGTTTACTACGAGCGCCATCTCTGGGTTAGTCTTTGGAGTTATTGATCGATGTGTTAAGACGGACTAAGGTGATCAGAAAGAACATAATTCCATGTAGAAGAATGAGCAGTAGCTCGGATGTATTGATTAAGTGATTTCACTTATTAATATAAAATACATAGAGAGAAAAGTAACTGAAAATTTAGCTATTTAAGTAATTAGCTTTTTACTAAGTAGGCATTTTGGGCCGTTAGATAGAATAAAATACGATCGTGCAAGTATGTAAGGATGCCAACCTTATAATCAATAATAAAATATCATATTTCCGTATTTCCAGAGACAGCTATGCACCTGTCAATAATGTTTTAAATATTTCTAAATTCTTTGATGGAATCAAACAGGATAACTTGTTTTAGGAAATAAGGTTACCATACAAATCTCAAAAATATTTTCTTTTCTCTCTTTAAGCTGAAAAGTTATAATTTAAAAATAAAATTACACATTCATATTTAAACAAAATTAAACCATCAAAATTTAGCAATAATATGGCTAGTTCTCGATCTGAAAATAAGATAGAAGAAGAAAAAAAAGAAGAAACAGAGAATGAACACCATTTTTTTAGCTTCGTAGAGACAGTTTTCTTCAACGGGGAAAGAAACTTAGGGAAAGAAAGGTGAATTTCAATTAAAATTATTATTTTTTTCCATTTTCGAAGTCATAATTTTCACAAAGAAAACACGAAAGAGGTTTAAATCTTCTTGCAATTAGTGGTTGGCACATAAATAATTCAAAAGGAGCAAGTGGCACTAGACATTATTCCAAGGTCAAGCAGAGTCGAGCTACGAAATTTGCGAAGAAAAAAAATGTTATTCTTATTGAATAAAAGCAAATTAATTGAGACATGAAATGTATCCATTTATTCCAAGGTCAAACAAAGAGAATCGAGTTCCAAAATTTCTCAGGAATAAATATTATTCTTATAGAATAAGTGCAAATTAAGATATGAAATGCATCATCAACATTTAATATATTTTATTCGAAAACTTATGCAATATGAACATTAGTTTTATGAAATAAATCATAAAAATAATCCCAAAAAAGCATAAACAAAAGAACAAAAAGTATAAAAGAAAACATTTTAAAAAATGAATGTGTGAAATTCAAATGAAGCTTGAAGTGAGAAGAAGTTTATTTCCGAGGGCTATAAATTATTAACGTTTAACTATAATTATGTTTTAGCGTATTTGAAGAAAATAAGTTCACACATTAATTAAGTCTGTAATTAAAAGTGTGTGAGAGAGTTATTTCTTCTGTGGATCCAAACCCAATTCCACTTAAAAAAGTTTTAAAAGATAAATAATAAAAATAATAAATATGGTAATAAACGTTAGAGACAAAATTTTGTATCATTTCGCATACTTTGATATGAGGTAAAAATTACAAATATTCTGACATCAAACAAACTACAAAATAAAAAGTATTTTAATCAAATTAGTTTTATTTGATTCAAATAAAGTAATACATTTTAAATGAAGCTTATTAACAATTGAAATTTATATTTACTGGAATCCAGTAAACAAATAAATAATAATAATAAAATTATTTTCTGGTACTTCGCATTTCGTATGATATAACTTAAGCTTCAAAGATAAAGTTTTAATATTGAAACTGTTTAAAAAATTATTTTCCTAATGTAAAAAATAGATATATAAAAAGAAGCCATTTTCGTTTATATGAAAAATTATTCAGGCTCCCGTCCCCCGACTATTTTAATTTTGTGAACGTAATGTGAATCCTATGGAATTTCTACCACCTTTCTTAAATCTTGACTATTTTATCTATTTGAATGCAAAAAAGTGTATCTGATAGAGTAAAAAATAATGGTTTCTGCGCAAATACATTTTTCTCTGATTTTTGAAAATATTATAGAATATTTTTTTTAAAAAATCAAAAGACTCCCAAACGAATCATTTAAATAGAGGTAAAAATATTTTTCAAAATCGGTGGAAATTGTAACTCCGCAGAGCCCTTCATTATTTTTTGCTGTTTCGGGTGCATTCTTTTCATTCAAATAAATAAAAGAGACTTGTGGACAGTAGAGGAGAGAGATTTGTGGACAGTAGTGGAAAAATTCCATAGGATTAACATTACGTTCACGAAATCTAAATGCCCGTTAGACCGGAGCCTTAAGGATTAAAAACTATTTTTTGCAACAAACTGCAAGAAAATTATTCTAGTAATAAAGATAAACTTTAAATTTTTTTGCAGTAAAATTTCAAAAGAATTATATGAACAATCCAATAAGGATGTACACATAATAATATTGCTCGTGTACTCATAAATATTTTCTTCATTAAGTATTCAGAACTTTTTGACTATGCAAAAGAGTGCAATAGAAAAAGATCTTTAAAAAATTCTAGTGTTTTCACAAATCTAAGTATGTCAGAGCATGAAGTAGAAGGTTTACACAGTAAAGCAAGATACGATGTGTGGCTAGTAAATAACGAGACTGACGCTGTAAATAAAACTTTTATTTTTACTTCATACTTATTTACTTATTATCACCTTCTGTATACACTCCACCTCTATCCCAACAAAGCTCCATGAGAATTTTCCATTGTTCGAAACAGTGCTGAAAGTTTTCTGTCAGCTCCTTCAGAATGCGTGCCGCTTTCTCTATTAGAGCTTCAACGGACACAAATCTTGTTCCTTTTCACGCAGATTTAACCTTAGAAAACAGATAGAGGTCGCATGGCTCGAGATCCGGTGAATAAGGCGGATGGTCTTACACTGGAATGCTGTACTTGGCTAGAAATCTATTGACAGACAATGCAGAATGAGCCGGTGCATAGTCTTGGTGGATAAATTTACCAAACGAATTCTTTGTCGAATCCTACAGTCCCAGCAATCACGCGAATATTTAACCGACGGTCAGATCGAACCAGATTACCGATTTTTTCGATACTGTTAACCGTTTCTGACGTGGGTGGGTGACCCTGGCGTGAATCATCTTCCACGTCTTCTCGGCCATCTTGAAAACACTTAAACCACTAAAAAACATGTGCACGTGACAAATATTCATTTCCATGCACTTCTATCAATAAATTATAAGCTTCAATAGTGGTTTTTCCAAATTTCCTGAGAAATTTCACAAAATTCCTTCTTCTTTAGTAACACTTATCATTTTCCCGGCGAAACAAAAAAATAACTCCAGCCAACGAAGACTATGGCTATACGGATTTGTTTACAAAAGCGAGAGGCACTTCATTCGAAAGAGAAGGCTTCACGCTAAACAGCTGTCAGTCGCTGGCGTTTGACGCAAACGTACTTCTTTTGAAGAAGCGTCAGTCTCGTTACTTAATAGCTACACCTCGTACAACGGTAAATTTTACAAATGCCAATGAAGCTGTTAATCATGAAACTAGTTTAATGATATGGAGTGCAATATGCATGAATGGCGTATGAAATTAATTTTTTATACAGAAGGATAAATTGACAGATTAACATACCTCGCCGTTTGAATTTTTTTTAAAAAAAAAAACAGTAACAAATTAAATTTTAAAATGTTATATTATTTAGCATAAAGACACCAATCATAACTTTATCAAACTGTAAAGAAATAATGTTGTGAAAAAACTTCCGAAACTTATCCTGTTTAAAATTCTAATTAAAATTCGATAGGGTATCTGTGATATATATATATATATATATATATATATATATATATAACACATCCGTTGATAAATTCCTGGTCTGACGTTTCGTTCAAAAGTTACAACGGTTTTAGTGAAACAACTTATTTTATTTTCAAAACAATGGGGAAAGAAAGAATTTTGTGTGTTGATAAAACATTACCTTTTGATAAGAAAAATACCGTTTAAACGAAAGCATTTCTTGATAAGTAGTATCCGGACTCTGCACCAAGAAAATCGACCATTATTGACTGGTTTGCTGAATTTAAACATGGTCATACGAAAACCGATGGTGCGCCACGCTCTGGTCGCTCTAAAGAAGTGGTTATACCAGGAAAAATCAAAAAAGTTCACAAAATCGTTTTGACAAACTGTAAAGTGAAGTTGCGGGAGATAGCTGCACTCTAAAGTATATCAAAGAAACGTGTAGGCTTTATTTTGCATGAACATTTGTCTATGAGAAAGCTGCTTTCGAAGAGGTTGCCACGTGTGCTAACAGTAGACCAAAAACAACAACGAGCCGATGATTCCGAGCGCTGTTTGAAACTGTTTTGGCGAAATAAAAAAAGACTTTTTGCATCGATACATAGCGATGGATGAAACTTGAATCCACCTTTATACGCCAGAGTCAAATCGGTAGACAGCTGAGTGGACAGCAGCGGTGAACCTCGTCCAAAAAGCCAAAAGCGAAACAGAATGCTGGCAAAGTAATGGCGTCCGTATTTTGGGTTGTGTGCGGTATTTTTTTTTTTTTTTATTATCTATTAACCTTGAAATAGGCAAGACAGTCAATAGCGATCGCTACATGACCCAAATGGATCGTTTGAACGAGGAAATTTCGAAGAAGCGGCCCAACATGCAAAGAAAGAAAGTGATCTTTCACCAAGACAATGCACCGTGCCACAAGTCTTTGGCTACGATGGCAAAATTACACGAATTACACTTCGAATTGTTTCCACACCCACCCTATTCTCCAGATTTGGCCTCCCAGCGACTCCGGAAAGAGATTTGGCTCGAATGAGGAGGTGATAGCCGAAATGAACGCCTATTTTGAAGCCAAAGATAAATCGTTTTTCAAGAAAGGTATCGAAATGTTAAAGAAGCACTGGAATGATTGGATCGCTCTCGAGGGAGACTATGTTGATGAATAAAATCGAATTTGGCTGAAAAAGTTGTGTTTTCTCCCATAGACCGGGATCTTATTAGCCGATGTGTGTATATGTATATTCAAACGTACGAGCAAGTTTTTTAATTTTAAAATGCATTACGAACATTCAGAAATTAAAAAACCATAATGTTCTCATTAAAGCGAACATCACACAATTGCGATATTATTGAGCTATTTGCTGTGACAAAATTAATTAGTTTCATTTCATAAAAACTCATTTTTATTTGCCAAGCAATTTAATTTCCTCTTCAATAATTATTGATAAGTCAACAATTTATTTTTAATCTTTTAAATATTAAAATGTATCAATTTGCAGAATGAATCAATATTTAAAACTGAATTTTACAACTTACTACTCATATTGAAGAAAGAAGCTGTAAGTGGACTAGATGACTTCGATTTCTTTTATGTATGTTGTTGGTTTATATCATTTCGTCACAAACGTAGTTTTTCTCAGATATACATTCAGGAATGTAGAAAATATTTTTGACTGTTTTGGAGGAAAGGAATCTTTTTTATAAACTTCCTGAAGTGGTTAAATAATCTGAAAGAAATCAAAAACAACATATCAGACATAAATTAATACATCAGATCGAAAAATAATTTTTACATTGTTTGATTCCGAATGTTATGAAATAAGGAAAACTATCGATATTGCAAATAATAAACATTAATTATGTCTTACGAATACTTTTCAGTCATTTGAATCATAAAAAATCTTTATACGATTTATATAACTACTATCGTATCGTACTATATCTAGTATAACTACTTAATACACTTTTCAGATGAAATTAATAAACCGAAAATTTTAAAAACTAATACATTAAAAATATTAATTGTCTCAATTTTTTTTCTGAACTTAACCGCGACTCAGTTCTAGTCAGAATATGCGGTTGTTCCATAAAATCCCATAAATATACTCGTACTTAAGAGACCAGGCTGAAATCAAGGCACTCCGTTGACATTACAGCTATATCTCTTTCCTTCTTTGGTGCTGGCAACGACTGACGTAGCCTTGGTTGAAAATTCCATTTCTTCCCCCCCCCCCTTTTTTTTTTTGAGAAATCATATATAAAAATTTTGTACAACATATTTATTTCTCGATGCAATTCAGTTCGGAAACTATGATATACGAATATTTAACGACGTAAAATACGATTTTAAGAAGTATAATACGATTTTACGATGTATATAACGCACGAGTTAAGAATTTTAAATTCTTTACAAGATGGAAATTCCTCTATTAAATTGTTCCGCATAATAATACTTGATCAGAAAGCATATCACGCGCATATCATTCTATATTTCCTTCAGCATTGCGAAAATATTTTACCGTCAAGAATTACTCTTGCCAAGCACTAAAAGAGACAAGGCCGATATTAATAACGAAATGCAAATATTTCCTTAAATTTGTTTGTTGTGTGTGTTTACTTTTCCTATAAACATTTCTCCGAGTTTCTTTTAATTAATCTTGCCAGAATTTCCTTCGAAACTTATCTCTCTTCCTGAGTTTTGTTTTGCAAATCAGAAATGTTAGTATTATTCTTTTTTCAAGTTTTAGATAAAATGTACGTGACTTGATTTAAAAGTAATCCCTCCATAGCCATAACTTGTTTTTATTTACTGCCCAATTTTAAAAATTCTTCTTAAACTTCGAAGTTACATGCGTTCTCTCTATAATGCATTTTCTTTTTCTTTTCCAAATGATCGTTGGTATGCCGAGAACTGAAGAAAATGATGCAGAGCACACGGAGATGAAGTTGAAGAAGAGATGAATAATTAAATTTCTGACAGTTGAGGATTACTGAATTTGACTTTTAACATACTTCTTCCCAAATATAAAAGAGGGACATCCCTTTTCATTCTAATGACTAGGTGAAAGACTGGTGTTGACATCCATCATCGGAATTTTCCGATAGTCTTACTTGACCATTGTCATAAGTACGTGGAAAGGAATAGACAGTACACAAACAAGTGAGTCTATGTTGTATAGAAAATACAAGCGGCTTTCAAGTACAGCAATAATTGTGAAAATCTAGTGACAAATAAAGTTTTAATCAGGAAGCATTACTTTTCTTAATCTAGCTTCGTAGATTTTTTGTTTCTTTAATTTTCTCTTCCAAACGTTCTCCTTAATCATGATATTAATCCCATTGAAACCCCTGAGCATCATTAAAATTATAATATATACGTAAAATATGTCTCTCAGTTTTAACTACAATTAAGGGCGTTGGGAGAAATTTTTCATAAGAGGAAGGGGGGACTTCCGACTTCAAATCATATATTAAAATTAATTTCATAAATCATTGTTTATTTTCAGGGTGAAAGGAATGTGTATGCGCAGAATGGCATTTCAAATGTTAATTTTTTCTGAAAATAATTCAGTATAAAAAGCTTCAATTTTAAAGTTTCTGGTTACAACAATCCTTTTGAGGGGGGTTGCGATCCTTTAAACTCCCATTGCTACGCTATTGACTGCTACAGATATCAAAATTATTAACTGACGAAAGTTATTTTTATGCCGAGTTGTTACAATCAATAAGACCTGTATTAATCATAATACACTGGATATCAAGCGACAATGCAAACAACAGGTTGCTTGCAGCGAATGTACGACAAAGGACGCGAAAACTGTTTCATTGAACGGAAAAATTATAGCGATGATTTCTAGGTATGAGAAGGACGTCATACTCATGGACTTCTTAGAAAAAAAGGGAAAACGATCAATAACCAAAACTATTGTGAGTTATATATATATCTCTCTCTTTCCCATTTCTTATTCTTAATATCCATTTCAAATTCATAAGAGGTTTATGATTGAAAAGCCCTCCTAAATGAAACAGTGTTAACAATAGAACGACAATTAACTCTACAACTAAAGTTAGTTACTATCGTATAATCTCATTAATTTTTTTCTTCTTATAAATTAGTTTTTTTCAGTTCTTTGTTATGCTTGTAAAAAGTAATTGAATTTGTAAAAAGAAATTTGATATTTATCGGTTAGTGTAAGTTTCGTTGACAATTTTGCTTTTTCTAATAAATCGTTTTTGTATATTTAGATCTTCTGAGTACCTCAGTGTGGGAACAGTTGTCTATGTTTTTCAGTCTTTCATTTTTTTTTTATTACCAACATGGATCATAGTTTAACATTGACATGTCTGTATATTTATTTATTAGCTTATACGACAAAAAAATCTCATTTATTAACATTAATAATTTTATATGAGTAGTTAATAATCAATAGTGGTTTTTACGTTTGTAAGTCGCTCACATACCTTTGGGAACATCTTACAGAAGCTCTACTCCAATTACAATTTTAACAATTTGCGGAGTTCTTAAAATGTTTTATTCTGAACAGAAATATAATTTCAAAATTAAATTTAATTTAATTTAAAAAAATTTAATATATGTTATTCAATTTTCCAATAGTTTTAATAAAAATATTGTGTATTACTTAAAATTTCCAAGTGTTTATCAGAAACAAATTATTTTCGCTGCATGGGAAATAGCATCCTTTCATAATGTGTAAAATACCAACATTAGGAATTAAGAAAATTTGAAGAAAGTGACCCACAGATACTTAAAAACACATTTTGAGAAAAACGCAAATGTAGATACTTTTCAACATGGGGAGGGGGCGTGTGTTTACAAACTTAAAATTCAATTTTCGAATATTTTATTAACTAAATTTATTCTCATTAACAATATATTTGTCAAAACAACGAAACGCTCTATATTTTTTAATAGCAAAATAAAAAAAAATGTAATTTTAAATAGCAAAATTGAAAAATGAAAAGTTTGTCACATTTTAGGAAACTCAGTTAGTTTAAGATCGATCATATGTCTTACTAAATGCAACTTTGCATTTATTTTCCCTCTTTTCTCTTGCGATTACTTAGTCCATCGCATAGGAGCCTTCTTTTTAATGGTACTTACAAGCTGAGAGTTTGCAAAATTGTTCTTTTATAAGAAAATGTCTCTTTTTAGTTTTTATTCTGTCTTATACAGTATGTCTTTATTTTGTTTCAAATTCTAGACAGTTTGTGGTTAAACTAAGAAACAATCGAAATCTCTACAAATTCATTCTTAGAAACTTTTGCAGCACAGCAAGTTGAAGCCTCGTTACATATTAGAGTTTTTTAACATACTTTCAAAAATCTAACGAAATGCTCTATGTTGAAAGTTGGCTAGTGTTAACATGAACAACCATATTTCTCCTGATAGCACTACATAATTAGAGAGTAGAAACAAACCTTATTTCATGACCAGAATCATCCTTTTGTTTCGTCTCAGTCTCCAAATAACTATTAGCACTAAGCTTGGCAGCCGGTCGAAGTTCACTTCAAATCGTTTGCTTGTTCTAGTAAGTTGTTTTGGAATACGATTCACTTAGAATCGCTCGTAATAAAATCGAATTTTGTTTTGGATAACATTTTCCTACTTAACTTTTTCAGCCTACTTAAACCAAATCCAGAACAAAACCAGAATTCTGTTTATCGAACTACAGCAGTCCTAACTCGAATAAAAAGTTATTCGCATAATTTAGACTCTCAATTTTTATATCTTTTTGACAGTCAGCAGCTTTAAGGTTCCCGTTTACCCGCCATTTTGATTTCGTGAACGTAATGTGAATCCTATGGAATTTCGACTACTGTTCTCAAATCTTGACTATTTGATCTATTTGAATGCAATAAAGTGCATCTGAAAGAGCAAAAAAAGAAAAAGAAAAAGGAAAAAAAAAAAAAAAAAATGAAGGTTTCTGTGGAATTACATTTTTCCTTCGATTCTTAAAAATACTTTTATACCTAGTTTAATGATTCGTTTATGAGTTTTCCCGAACTCTAAGAAATATTTTAAAATATTTTAAAAATTGGAGGGAAAAAGTAATTAAACGGGAATTGAATTAACCGGTAGACGGGAACTTTAAGTAACAATGACGCTAAGGCTCAATATTTACTAATAATTAATGTATATAAGCAAAAAATATATTTTACAGTTATCCTACATAAGTTTGGATAGAAGATGTAAAAATTGCTTTATGCCTATACAGATTTTTCACAACAAATGGACAAATTAAAAAAAAAATCATAGTTAATTCCAAAAATTGTGCTTTAGATGTCGATGAAATAGTTTTATTCAAATATTTTTCGTTAAGGCTGCCGTCTGCTGACCATTTTGATTTCATGAATGTTATTTTAATCCAATGGAATTTCTACTACCATCCACAAATCTTTACTATTTCAGTGATTTGAATGCAAAAAAGTATTGGGAAGAGCAA
The DNA here is from genome assembly GCA_019974015.1 of Nephila pilipes. NCBI lineage: Eukaryota > Metazoa > Arthropoda > Arachnida > Araneae > Nephilidae > Nephila > Nephila pilipes. The sequence goes on along the minus strand of BMAW01120415.1, from coordinate 224,248 downwards.
AAAAAAAAATGATGAAAGTTTCTGTGTGTGTGTGTGTGCGGAATTGCAATTTACCTCTGAATTTTGAAAATATTTTTAACCTTATTTTAATGATTCATTTATGGGTTTTCCGGTCTTTAAAAATATTCTAAAATATTTTTAAGAATCCGGGATAAAATATAATTCCGCAGAAAACCTTCATTACTTTTTTGCTATTTCGCACGTACTTTCTTGCATTCAAATAGAGAAAACAGTATAGATTGGAGGAAGGTAGCAGAAATTCCATAGGAGATTAACATTACAATAATCAAAATGACCAGTAGATGGAAACCTTAAAAGCAAGTTTATTAATTATAATTAGTCTTATCATTGCAAAATTTTCAAAAAGTCGTTGTCGAAAAGGTATGATTAATTTTAATTTATTTTGATTTGTGAATTGAATACAAAATTTTGGTGGGGAAATGCGGGGTCTACTGTATAATAAAGTCATCTTACGTAATTTTGAATAAATGACAATTTAAACTGTTACTTCAAATTCAATATCTTGTTAAAATTTAAAAATTAAAAAAAAAAAAAAGCTTCGGGAATGTATTCAAACTTATGGGTTTTTTTTTAGCCATACCCTTCATCAGTGGTGCAACTAAGGCAATACAAAGGCCATGGACATCTCCCAAAAGCGAAGAAGATAAAAAAATAATTTAAAGAATGGCTATACTCAAATTAAGGTTTAGTTTTGAGCACTTTAAAGGCTTCTATAAGAAAATTCTTGTGTAGTTTAATGATATTGCATAGAAAATCGAATTTCTTTTGAATATTGCAAATCTTTTTCTCTCTATAAAAAGGTTGCAAATTATTTTCTATTTATTTATGATACACATTTTTACTTTTATATCTCTTAAATATAATAATAACTATAATTATTTATTAATTATATGCAATTACATTTCATTCTATAAATATTATACCATGAAGTTATACACTTTTTCCTTTCAAATACTGTTAAATTACTATACTTAAAACTTCAATATTACATGTAAACTTACACACATAGTTAAATCATTTATATCCATAAAAATTATTATTAAACTAATTAAAATTACTTAGTAATTAAGTTATGCTCTTTTATTATTATTATTAAATTATTTATTTTAATTTTAAATTGGGCACACTATCCAAAATAATTTTTGATTACTTATCTACAATTAACTCCTTTTTTATGGCTCCAGAGAACTTCCTGATGTACGTAATACTGAAAACTATTTGAAATCCTATGCGCCATATGCTTCCCATAGATACCAATTATATCTGCAAAAGATCCATTTAAAGTCATTTGTACAATTTGCAGTTTTAATGGATAATCTGTGGGAAGTATGTGGTTGCATGGGAACCTCCTGTTTTTTAAATTTGCTAATTGCATTTATTATACAAAAGAGCTTCATTTTATTGACTTAGAAATTAATGCACAGGGGGGAAATATTTATTGCTAACTTTAAAAGTTACCTTGGAAATATATAATTTCGTCATATTATTTATTCAATCTAGTGGGAAAAAAATTTAATCACATGAAACGAGGTAATACATTTTAAAATGATACAATGATACATTTAAAGTGCGAATTGTGTAGGAAAAAATTATACGATTTCTGAAATAAGTTGTAAATTAATAAAGGCCGATTAAGAACTAAAGTAAACTCTGAGATATATAAGATTTGCTGATGGTGAAGAAGATCAGGAAAGCATTTGGCCGACAGCTTATTTGCAATGTTCCCCCAAAAAAAAATTACTCTCGTATTCCAAGTATCAGGAAAATAATCGTTGGATCAAAGTATTGACTGTTAATACATCAATCTTGAACTTTGACATTTAGATCTTTACGCATATAAGAAGCAGCTATTTAATGCAGCAGCTGGAAAAGTAGAGCAATGACATTAGTTGCCGTTTCCATAACGAATCACAATTATTCATTGTATTGTGTTCATTAAAAATAAATAGATTTTACAAAAGTTTTTGAAGTTCAGTATTAGCACAAATAAAACAGTGAAGCTCGTAATTTGAATGTAAATTTAAATATGTATGAAGAATCGACAAAAAGCAAGTGAACTTGTGATAATATATTCTATATCTTTACTTCATAGTGCTCTGATTTCCTAAAATTATGTATCGATAAAAAGAAAATGAATAGAAATGCAGTTCGGAATTTTGCATATAATGAATTATTCAGGTACTCTGAAACGGAAGATCATACGATTGGCTGGATGAAGTATAATTTTCAGTAAGGTTTTTGTTATTACGAGCATTTTTGTATTCCGATGGTCAAAAGACAATTCTATTCGACAGGGGGAAATATCTGAACAGATATAGTTACTAAATCATTGATCAGTATTTTACAGTCTATCCTCGTGTTACAGTCTGAAGAATAATTACCTTAAAATTAATCACCTATTGAAAGCTAGCCATTTTCTTTCTGTTTTCGTAGATGATTTAGAGATTAATGACTAAATTGAATGTCTGTATATTACCAATAGCGTATTTCACAATTTTCCTGAGCTTCATTAAAAACAATTTTTAAATCACAAATAAGTTTGCAAGCATACCGACACCGTAAGCTGAATTATTCGAGTAATGGCGTTCAAGAAAGCAAGAATCTATAATCTAATAGTCCAATGTCGTTTTCCATTTGTTTATTTTACTATTCGAATACATTATTTACACAATAAATTCCTTAAATATCATATTTGTTTATTTTAATTTTTATCTTTTATGATTGAAATTCATTTTAAAGACATTCAGATTTAAGAGTGGTTTTGTCGTTCTTATATCTCAGTCAATACATTTATCGTCGGTTCTTTTTTTTTATATTTAGAATAAAAATATTAAAGGTCTAGATTGGTGATCAAAAGACTTTTTCGAGAGCGGGACAAAAAAAAAAAAAGAAAGAAAAATTTAGTGGGTGCATATAATATTTATTCTAAGACCTTAAAAAGAATATACAACTATAAAAATACAAATATTAATGTGAATGAAACTGCAACTGCTTTTTAAAAAGTATCTTGAATTCAGGTTCTAATTACAGTGCACTAATTCAGAGAAGTGATGGTAAATACTCATGTATCAGTCTATTTTTAATTTCAGAGATTTAATGGTAGAAAACACTTGTTCCTGTATGCAAAGTGAAACAAACATGGCGCTAATTTTCTGGTCGTAAGATATTAAATTTGGGAAACTTGCTTTTTTGATAACGAATTGTAAAACTAATTTTGGAGCATTGAGAATTTTGAACAACTGCTTGACGTGATTGTTAGATTGTAACTCGTTAATTCAAGCTGCTAATCCGGCTTCAATGTTTCACAATTTACGGTGAAAATATTCATTTTGAATGGTGTTGAAATCTGCATTCAAATTCGAAATGCTGTTTTCTTAAGCTATCTTCAGAACTCTTAAAGTATTATTTTTGTTGAAAATAAGCGTTTCTTTCGTTTCTGATATTTTTGTATTGATTCTATAACTACATATTTTAATTTTCTCTGGCTATTCTGATAAAGTTATTTAAAAATCGCGTGCGAAAATTGTAATATTGTTATAATGACAAATTATCAAAAAAAAAAAAAAAAAACATTAACCGCAGCAGCTTTATTAACAATATCTTTACATATTCTTGCATCTATCCGTAAATGCCTTTTTTGTAATAAAAATCTTGTTCATTTTATTTTAGAAAAAAGGATTTACTTTACAGTTTTAAATATTTAGGAAAAAAGTAATGATGATTATGCAAAAACTGTACACGTACTTACAGCTGATTTTATAAATTATTACTAAAATTTTCGATTCAATTTTAATATAAATATTTTATATTCTGAATAATTAGTGTGGCTATCTGAACACTCTAAGACTGTTTTCAATCAAAATAATTATTTAAGTATAAAATATTGTTTACTGGGTTGCTTCTTTGGTTTTTGAACTCTTATGACAAAAGAAAAAATAAATATAGATGTATCGGAAATTGGTAGTTACTCACAAAAATATTATTAACATACCAATAATTTGCAGTCTAATCGTATAAGATTTATCATTAGTTTTGCTTAATTGATATTCATTAACATCGCACTTAGAAGCAGCACGGTGGCTATTGGAAACGTACCTAGTAATTTTGATCCTCGGGCAATTGACGAGGACGAGACTGGCATATCTCTCTCGAAACTTCCACAGTTCGTTAAAAGGAGGCTTTGAGATCTCGATAGATTTAAACTGCATTAGCGCAACTGCACGCCAGCTCTCTGGTGGCATCAAAGGTGGAAATCGCGTCTCTACGAAATAATGGCGGCCATTTTTATTATTAGTTGGCAGGCGCTAACGGATAGCTGAATCTTCAAATAGATGTAAAGCTAAGAATCGCAGAAATATATTTCTTTCTTTCATATTAAATAAAAGCAAAAATTAATTTTAAAAAGCTATACAAATTAGTTATAAAAGATAAATTGCGTAATATTGTAAAATATTAAAAACGTGTTTATCTCTCTTATTCCATTTATTTTTCTTTTCATTTTAGAATAGCTCTGAATAACTTACCTGTAATTTTATTACTATCTCAATTTTCGAAATCAAAATAATCTTTAGCAGAAAGAAAGCTTATTTTTAATAAAATGATAAGAAAGATAAGCAGAATAAGTCTTTAAAATTTTATAAAACCACCCTCTTTCAAAATATATTCATTTAATTATTATGAAATTAATATAAATAGACCGATATAATATAAAAATATTCATTATCATATTTTTTTTGTTGAAAAATTCATCTTTCAATGGCAATAATTGGGAGAAATGATGTCAAAATTTCTGTTACATTAGTATATAATTCTTTGAATTAATGCTAAGTCTTATCTATTTAAAAAAAATTCAGGTTTATTCGCATCTGCATTTCAACATTAATAACAACGTAAGATTTGTTATTTGTTACTTTCGATATTAATTATTATTGTCAAAAATAAACCCTTGTTTTTATGCAAGAAACTTTAACGTGAAAATAAAATTGACCGTGACTGATGTATCAGACAGAACACCATACAGGATCTTAGCGACCTCCAGCGCTCGAAAACGCAGACATATTGTCTGCGCGGCTTTGTGGGCTCGTAGCCACTTTTCGTATTCTGAGGTAAGAACTTGGCTCGTTTTCTGGATGACAAATGTCTACACTGACTGTGTGTGCTGTCTGCCAGAAAGGCGACGATTATTACGGCTTTTTGTGATACTAAAGTAGAGATAAACTCACCTACAACAGTCTATTGGACTGAATTCATGAGCAGAGAAGTGACGTTACACTGTCTTTTCAGATTGATCCCGCTAAAGCATCATGATGGACACATTCTTTTGTTTGGGTACCAATGTGAACGAAGTTTTTCAACATCTATTTGTCATCGATATACGGACTTAACATCTGGAGTCAGGATACGGGGTGCAATTGGGTACATATCTCGACACCTCTCGTTAGAATTGTCGATTCTGTGGAAACCTCCCGCAGTTACATTTCCAACTAGTTAAGGTGCTTTGCTGTACTTTACATTCTAATATTCTTTTTCGGTACTTATTAACAAGACAATGCGCAACCGCTTGTTCCCTTACTGTTCTGATCTTCATCAATACTCAGGATGTTTGAATGTTGCAAAAGGCGGAATGTTTTCGAAATCTATAATAACATATTTGCAAGAGAGAGAAAGGACACTTCTTGACATCCATTAAAATTGATAAGTGTGCCTGTAGCTTTCATCTAAGGTGTCTGGTTGATTCGATGCCCAGCGAGATTAGAAGTGTTATTGCTGCCAGAGGCGTCAGTTCTGGGTATTAAATTTCGCTCATTGGTCATCGCCAAAATACCTGTAACTTTAGTCATGCCCATCATACTGCTTATTTGTTATAAATAAAACTGTAGTATTTGCTTTCCTTCGTAGTAAAGTATTTATAATGGCTAGAATTGTGTTACATAACACGCCCTGCGGTGATATTAAAATATTCAATGGGTATTTAGCAGAAGAATTTCTAAAATTTGCTCTAAATAATTTCACTAATAAATGTTCGCATACTTAGCTCTAAGATAGAGGCTCTGTTGAATAAAAATATTTTAATATAAAAGCAGCAGACGCTCTGAGTCTTAAGTCCATAAAATTACCTTTCATGTAAATACATTGCAATGTTTTTTCTAGAAGATAACAACAATATCATTTGTGTATACTCATCAAGAATAATAAAGAATTTACATATTTTTTATCTTCGTTTCTAAATTGTCATAAGGAATAGCATTGCAAAATTAAGCATAACACATAAATTTTAAACTGTCAGATGATAATATTAAATTACATTACGGTTTGTATTTTTTATAAAATTAATCATACAAAAAACACTAAAAATCTTGGTTTGAATGTTTTTATTTCGGCTGGAAATGAGTCATTGTGCAACAAAGTTTTACAATGGTTAGAAATGGCGCAACATATGGTATGATCAAGTGGAATTTTTTGTTAGTTAAGATTAATATGATATTCCCCGATTTATTTTTTACACATTATTATAGCTTTATTTTCCTCTAATTCAGAATATGTGAATGTCTATAGAATACCACAAATTAAATCAAAAATGTAATTGGAATAATTTGTTTCATTCCTATAATAAGAAGCGTTGGAATTTTAAAAAAAATTAATAGAGAGAGGAATGAAGTTTATTTCCCATAAAAAGCATTGGCGCACATATTGCATTTTCTCGCAATAATCTTTTAAGTATTCCTATAATGAAAATAAATTCTTCTGATACATTCTAGGAATTTCCAAATATTTTTCATGAAATTCATTAATATATCATATAATTGGCTTAATATAAACAATTTTCAATGCAGCTATAAAATTAAGTTCTTGCAAAATCACTTCCGAATTTATATGCTCATTTCGAGTAAGCGTACATATATGTATGCATGATCAGATATTAAAATTTATTTCGATACGGCTCAGCACATGCATGATGAATCGTGTGCAACGTGAATTTATACGAAGTGAGCATATGGGTATTTAAATATGTTTAATACTTAATAAAATGAGAACAAACATTATTAAGTTCCTTTGATCCACTCTTTCGTCATAATATTCGTATTTAAGTCATCCTACTTTGCTAAAAAAAGTACGTATTTAGTACATCTTGTATGAGACTATAAGAGAGAGAGAGAGAGAGAAGCAGTATAGCTTATATTCATTTTATTTCTTTTATAAATACTTTAATATAGCATTATTTCCTTCATTTTTGTACTTTTTAAAATGGATAGCACATTTTATACCTTTTATATAAATCCTTCCCCATCTTTCTTTTGTTTTACCAACCCTTAACCGCCCAAACTCTTGTTCACATAATCGGTGTTAAGGCTCTCACCATTTTGATTTCGTGGACGTAATGTTAATCCTTTGGAAATTCGACTACCGCTCTCACATCTTTACTATTTGATTTAATTGAATGTCATCAAGTGCTTCTGAAGGAACAAAAAATATTGATTGTTTCTGTGGAATTTACTTTCCCCCTCCGATTCTTAAAAACATTTAAAAATATTTTTTAAAGACCGGAAAACTCTTAAACGAATCATTAAAATAAGGGTAAAAATATTGTTAAAAATCGGAGGAAAAAAGTAATTCTACAGAAGCATTTATTATTTTTTGCTCTTTCAGATGTAGTTTATTGCAATGGAATTGCAATTGTTTATTGCAGATGTCAAATAGATCAAAGAATAAAGATTAAAGTCGAGAATTCGAGTAGAAATTCCATAGGATTAACATTGCGTCCACGAAAACAAAATGGCGGGTTTGACAGGAGCGTTAAGTGTTTAAAAGCTAGAGAAATTATAGAATTTTCTCAAAATTGGACATTTATTATGCTTTGCAATTTTTGTTCTTACTACATATTTTTGATAACAAGCATTATTATGACTGCCTTACATTACTCGGCTCTTGCGCCATACTTTAATTAAAAATATCAAGTAATAAAGACTACCTCCAATTGAAGACAAGTAAGAACAACACAAAACAGTTTATTAATTATCATTGTAGGTTAACTAATGTCGCTGTCTCTCACATCCCAACCTAACTCACAACCCTAATTTATGATTTAAATAAGAAGTCTTATTTTACCAGTTCACTCGTTCTTTACTGAGAACATAAATATACAGATATCTTGATGTTGAAATATGACTTTCATTGCCTTTAATTTTAAAAATGAGGTTTATTTAAAATTTGACATTGAATATTTTTTCTTGTAAATAGCCCGTCAGTTTACATTAATTATTTTAATTCATTCCGTACGTACTCTTTTTTTTATATATATATATATAATCTTGTTAAGATTACATTTTAGAAATCTAATCAAATCACAGAAAATATTGAAACAAAAAAAATCTGAGGGTAATCCTTTTTTTATATCTTGTAACACATTAACGGCGCTTAGTCGACAACATTTCATTTCCATGACTATTATTTAGTATTAAGTAAACAGAATTTCAAATTTTAAAATTGAGATGTTTACTTAAAGTAATTGGTGGTAAACAAGAAAAAACGTATATAACGGGATCTTCAACTGCAAAAATCAACGCAGAAGGAATTCAGCGTAACTTTTATTTCGTACCAAAAAAGAATACCTTTGCGAAACAAAATGTATCTTTTTGGCTTTCAAATACTTTATACATTAATCGCGTTTGCAACAAGTGTGTTTGGCAAACATCGAGATCTTACTTTTGGGGAAGACTTCCTTATACCTTATCACTGTGTTTCCTCTTGTAAGTGATCACTTATATATATATTTTTTTAAGTATTCTATTATAAGTCAAGTGGAATTCTATGAACGACAAAAAAAACCTAAAAGAAAATAAAAAAATAAAAATTGCATTGAGATATAAACTAATTTTTATTTCTGATTCTCATAGTAGTTTGGAAGATGTATGACACTTTCTTATTTAAAAAAATTGTTAAATAGCTTCGATTTATTATTATAACTAACTGATTAATAAATAATATTCTTACGAGGCTAATATTTATAGAGTTCTGAACAATCTCCTAAAAGAACCAGCTACATAGTACATTATAAGCTCTAATTCTAAATTAGTTATTTTTAACATTTTCAAGCCAACTATTATATAATCAATAAACCTTTTTAAGGTGGTTTTTTTTTTACTAGCTACCCAAAAGAGCTATTGTTTTAGTTGGATCAATTTTTGCATACCAGATCACTTTTCAATTTTTTTTATCGTTTGCTTCAATTTTAATTACATTTAGTTTAAATATATTCAATTTATTAATTTATCATTTCCTTTAATTTTAATATCGGAAAAGTTTACTATTGTCCATTTCTCGATATTTCATCGTTTACTTTAATTTTTATATTTAATGGATCGTTTCCTTTAATTCATGTATTTAATCAAAATTATTAAGAGAAGCGCACCTTGGGCGGCTAAATCTGTTCTTTGCAAAACTTTGCATACAACTTTTGTTTTGTTTTGATTGATTCAGTTCTGAGTATTGAAACATTTTAAGAATTTTTCCTATCTTTGATTGAAATTATATCTTTATCATGTATTCGAATCATTTTATTTTTACTTCCTTAATGCCATCAATAACTGATTTTTATGAACATTTTAATAATTTCCTTTGATTTCTTTAGTAATTATATGGAAACTATATAATTCATTGTCGTATTTTTACGCAGTTAGGAATTTCAATTTTATTGATAAGATGTTTTCACAACCGTATGATATTCAGGACTTATAAATAGTTAAATAAAAAAAATTGAATTCCATTAGTAAATTTTCTACTCAGTATACATTATTGTTAATAAAAAAAAATGATACGTTTCCAACAATAAAGGTCGAGGCTGTTGAAATATGACTCTGCTTTTCTTTATTATCGTTTAGCATTCAAATGAACTCTGAGTTTATATGATAGGGGTGGGTAGGCATTAGGTCAACAGTAGACTTACTTTAGTTTTTCATAAATTGAAGAGCTACACCAAAGTTACATAGCATTAAAAATACAAATTCAAACTTATTTTAATTTAATAAACGTGCTTACGTATATATATATATTACGTATGCTTTACGTGTATATATATGTGTGTGTGTGTGTATACAGGGTGCCCACTAAAGTCCCTTTCCACCCTCTTAACTTCAGAATGGCTACTGCTATACTCATAAAAGTGGTGTCTAGGTATAGTAAAGTAACCATGCGCTACTGAATGAAACCACCTACGGCACTACCTTGAGGAAAACTGCGGAATTATTACATAGCATTCTTATATCGAAAACGGAACCAGACAAGGAAAAAGAGTGATTCGCATATAGGGTATCATCGATTCAGTACGCAAAGACACCTTGTGGACTTTAATGCAAAGAATAGAACGACTAAACGAGTACAGTGTGTTGATTGTGGTATGGTGGATACTCGTTTTAGCCGTTCTATTCTTCGCTTTAAAGTCCACAAGGTGTCTTTTCGTACTGAATCGATGATACCCTGATGATACAATGTGTTTATAAAACTTCGGACACATTTTGATGTTTAATAATTTATAAAATAATGAAGACAGATTAAAATTAACAACATAAATGGTTAGATAGACTCAAAAGGTTTCATGACCTTTGTCGATGAACCTCCACGTGCACCCTCTTCATCACACGGAGAATATCAAGACGATAGTCAATTTCAAGCCAGATTCCGGCAAGCTTATCAACATCTACAGAGACTACTGCGGTTGTAATCCTGGCTTTTAGGTCATCAATGTTTGACACTTTCCTCCTGTTAATGATGTCCTTTACACATTTGCAAAAGAAAGTGGAAATTTTCGTATTTCCACAACTGGAAGAGCTTCAGAAACTTTTTGCAACAAGACGGTGCTCTACCTCATTTGGGTACCATCGTTCATAGTTTTTTGAATGACCATTTTACAGGAAGATGGATTGGGTGAGGTGATCCAATTCCTTGGCCACCCAGATCACCTGATACAACGCCGCTGGACTTTTTTTCTTTGTGCATTTGTTAAGGACATCATTAAAAGGAGGAAAGTGTCGAACATTGATGACTTAAAAGCCAAGATTACAACCACAGTAGTCTCTGTAGATGCCGACATGCTTGCCAGAATCTAGCTTGAAATTGACTATCGTCTTGATATTCTCTGTGTGACGAAGGAGGTGCACGTGGAGGTTCATCGACAAAGGTCATGAGACTTTTTGAGTCTATCTAACCATTTATGTTGTTAATTTTTATCTATCTTCATTATTTTATAAGTTATTAAACATCAAAATGTGTTCGAAATTTTATAAACACTTTGTGTGTGTATATATATATATATATATATATATGCATGCATGTATGGTCTCTCGAATGGGAATACTCTGGAAGCCGAGAGAATGTATGCGCAGTGTTTCCTGAGAAGACACGTGCCAAACCGAAAAATGTTCGAGCGATTACATCGATGTGTGAGTGAAACAGGATTCTTTGTCACCGGCATGCATGACATAGGGCGTGGCAGGAGTGTTGAGTACGCCACAAGATGAAGAAGACATTCTGCAAAGAGTGGAAGATCGTACGGATATTATCACGCGAGAAGTTTCTCGTGCTGTATTGTGCTCCACTCAATTGTTTGGCGAGTACTGCGGGACGAAGAACTACATCTCTACCTGTACAGAAAGTGCAAACCTTGATACCTTCAGATTAGGCACCACGTGTTGAGTTTGCGCGTTGGTCTTTGCAACATCTATCCGCGAAGCCTGATTTTAGAGCACGTGTGATATTCACGGATGAATGCACTTTCACTGGTGGAGGCATTTCGAATACGAACAACCTTTATGTGTGGGCATCTAGCCATCCGTACGTTTCATTTCCTCATGCGTACCAGAAACGTTTCAGCGTAAATGTTTGATCTGGATTTGTGGGGGACCATTTGATCGGCCTATACCTGCTGCCATACGGCAGAACATACCTCTCATTTTTACAAAAGGTATTATCAGAGCTACTTCGACCTGTTGCAGCCAACATACAACACGTATGTGGTTACAGAACTAACGAAGTGCCACTCCATAACAGCTTATATGTGCGGAGCGCTTTATATTCTAAATTTTTAGAGAGATGGGTTGGTCGGGGTGGGTCCACACCTTGGCCGGCACGCTTATCCGATCTCTCATGTCTGGACTTTGTCCTGTGGGGCCATTTGAAAAGTCTTGTCTTCGAAACCCCATTATCTCCGACGAGGATTTGGTTACCAGGATTTCTGTAGCTGCTGGCTTCGTTCGAGAAATGACGGATGTGTTTGAGAAAGTGAGCCGCTCGCTACATCGCAGATGTAACACCTGCATTACGATAGGCGGTTACTGTTTAGAGAAGTTTCTGTAATTTTCTCACACGTGCTGTCAATAAAAATATTTAGTACCTCCTCTATCCGTTTGTGATCTTATTATCTCAAGTGACAGTAACTGTTCTAGAGATTCATCGCTTGTTCTTCGCCTATGCATTGTAATGCAAAAATTGTTTGTTTATATGTTTTCTATTACCCCTTAAATTTTTACTAACGAGTTTCGAAACACATTGTTTATTCATAGTACTTCTATATGTAGCTCTATTATCTGTTTGAAAAATTATTTTTCCTTTTCAATTTGCCGAATCAATGTATGCATTAGGAATTCCTAAGTTTTTTTAAAAATAAAGACAAGAAACAATACACCCATTAATTTTCGAATAACAGCTGCGAAAAGAAAATTAAGCACTTAAATGCTTTCGATCTATGTGCAATAAAACAACAGTCTTTTTTAAGTATCATAATATCAATAATGTTATTGGAAACTTCTGTAAATTGCTTCATAAATGTATTTTTGATTTTGTAATTACTTTTCTGTCTCTTTTTTTTCAGCTAAAAATCAGGCCTTGTGCGATGATTTTTTAAAATGTTACGAAATTATTCCAAAACCGGTATGTATGTATATATACGTATTTAATTAAAATCTTTTTTTGTTTAAAAACATCATACGGCCTAGTTCTTACTCGTAAAAAGTAAAACAAAATGTTTGCTCATCGTTACATTTAAGAGAATCTGAACAATTTATATATACTATAAAGTAACTATTGTTATTTGCATTAAACATAGTATCACTTAAATTCTTGCTAGGGATTTTACTGTCAATGTTTTTACACTGTTTCTTTTCAAGGTTACCTTGTAATTTAGCAGTTCGTTCAGATTTATTCAGACTCAGGCTTATTTATTCAGAAGTATATTACAATAATCATCATCATAGTTCTCAAAGGACAAAAAAAATCATTCTATAGTATGCAATGGAGAGTCACCAAGTTAACTTTTTTAAATAATTAAGCTTATTGATCTCAGACAAACATTCATTTTTATCAACAGCTGTTTCAAAAGTATTAAAGAATGAATGGAATTTTCTTGGGGAATATCATAAAATTTAGCCACACTGATTTTAAGTAATTATTCACAATAGCTTTGGTAGCTGTTTATTCTAATACTTGAATTTCCTTTTCGTTTTTCTTTTATAAATTAAAAATAATCGAAATTTCCTCCTTATATAACTCTTTTCTCTAAGTACTAAAGAGTCTTCGATTTCAGATTTTGTATAAGCTTTGTGGTATAATTAATACAATTGATTTGTCAAAAACCAGGGACCACCAAACGTTTTTGATAATCGACCCCCAAAAATTTTAAAATTCTCTTATCGACCCCCTCTATAAAAATGATAATAAAAGAAAAAAAAAGTTACCTGTGTCTTAAATGAATTAAATCATTTAAGAAGAAGTTCAGTTCTTTTTTCTCTTTTGATTTTGACAACTTTAAATTTTTACATAAGTCAATGAGAAGGATGTGCTTGATGTCTCTTGGCTTGATTAGCAATATTTGGTTCTAAATTCGTTAATTTTAGTCTTACTTAACTTTGGATCTCTATATTCCCTTTATTTATCTTCTTTGTTAGAATAGAATAAAATGACTGAGGCTAGATTCAACCATACATGAACTTGGGAATTCAATTAAAAATGGAAATGCCGTATTATAAGTTTTGGATATTTTTACGTAATATTTATATTCGTACAAAGTTTACTCAAAGTGAAATTATTAAAAGACATCTTTGCTGCAAGATCAACTAATAATTCAATGATTTCATCTTGCAAATGACTGTCGTTATTTTCAACTTGAGCAGAAAGTGCCGCGATAGTTCATTCTGGGATATCTATGTCTTTAACATCTCCAAAGCGTAATTTAAAATCATCACTTAATTTTTAGATGATTATGTATTTTCAATTCTACGTCGATTATATCCAATTGCAGTAAATTTCAAAAGTATTGAAAACCTTCCCGTAACGATGAAGTTTTAAACAAATCTTGAAAGCTTAAAATAATTGTTCGTGCTTGAATTGATGTAATATCTTTTCCTTAGTGACGTGTTTGAATATCATTGAACTTTGCTAATACATTGGCCAAATAAAAAATATTGTTTTTATTTTTTTACAATTCGCCATTTAAGGCTGGATTAATTTCAGTAAGAAATTCTGTAACTGTTTAAGCAATTCAATAAGTTTTTGTAAGCATACATCATTTGACAACTATCTTATTTAGGTGTGTAATGATAATTATTTGATAGTTCATAATTTTCCTCGCAAATCTTCTCAAACAGTCATGATTTAAGAGGTTGTGCTCTAATTTGGGCCATCTTGTAACTAAACGGCGCAAGAATCATTTCTCACAAGTCTGAGAATGAGAACCCATCACTAAACACGTATACTTTAAACGGTAAAAAAAAGATAAATAATTATCTTAAAAAATATACAGGAATGAGAAATTAAATAATCTATAATCTATTATAAAATTTTTACTTATTTTATTCTAATTTCAAATGGGATTCCAAACGAAAATTGTACGTACTGTTGCCTATAAATTTGCTATTGAATAGCATTGGTATTCATTTATTGACCCCTAATCGATCCCCTCGATCGAATGGATCGCTAATTGTACTATATATACCCCAGGGGGGGTCAATATAGATCACTTTTTCGACGCCTGGTCTAAGTTGATAAGTTAATTCCATCGCTCAAAAAACTGTTAAAACGTTCTTCTGCATAATCAATATTATAACAATTTATGGTATTTCTAATAGAATTGATTATTCTAATGCTTTAATAACTTCACTCACATCTTGTGATTTCTTCTAATCAGCCATTTTTGTTAACTTAGTTGTAATCAATCACACAAAATCAATCCTACCTGTTTTATTAATATCGTTCCTATCCTTTTGTTGCTCAACCTGTGATAACCCTATATCTGGCACCAATTGTCAGAATTTAGCGAGGTTGGGTCTTACATTAATCCAAAAATTTAATGTCAATCACAAATTATTTCTTTCAGTAACTTTTAATACAATATTTATAAGTATTTAAAGGTACTATTATTTACAAGAAAACGTTTCTCAAATTAGAATGATTTTTAAAGTAGTGCTCCTCCTTGAGTCTTGCGAGTTTCTTTCTCTTTTTCCTTAGTTTTTCTTTCAGAAATAAGTTGTTTTCTAAAGTGCATGCTAGATGCGGGGTGAAGGTGAATAAACTTAATGTTAGCAGTAAGGAATGTAATCGGATTTAATCCAAATTGCAAGAGTGGGTAAGCTTCACTGTGAAAGTTTCACAAAGTGCTTCTTGTATCTTCGGCACATAATCTAATAACTTTATCTTTTACACAGTTACGGTTCTTCTTTTACGGTTTGTTGCAAGATAAAAATCGTCCGGAATTTTGTAATTAAATTTTCAGATGACTTTATCTAACTCTTTTCATAAATTTTCTATTGGATTTGAGGCTGAACTTTCACTCCATCAATTCAAAGTTCCAACTGCTTTGCTGTATAAGAATAGTTGAAACGCAATTGAGGTGTGTTTTCTGTCATTATCATCAGGGGAAACCTTGTTTTTCGAAATATTCTTTGTAGCATGTGGTATTATAACATTTTTAGTACTTCTTTGAACAAAACTTTCCATTTATTCGACAAAATGGCGGAACATCTTTAGAGAAAAACATCCCTACCACATCATGGTTTACGGTGAGAACAAATTAAAGTGCATTGTTTCTTTCAGTTTTTAGATTCTTATACGTCCTTACCATCCGATGAAAATAAGTTGCATTTACTGTCAATATTGAAAACGTAAGTAAAATAGTGATGACAGTAAATAAGTTATCACTACTTCACTCTGTTCCTTTTTTGTCCATTTTAAATGGGTTTTATCCAGGTATTTTTTTTATCGGGCCTTTTATTTGTGTTACTGTGTTAACAGTTTTGTATGTGTGTGTGCTGGGACGACAACCAACAGCTTATTGTTTCTTAAATGACGTTTAAGAAGAAGAATACTTACATTTAATTTGTTATCTCGATTAATTTTATTAGTTATATCTGATGCCGTTTTACGAGGATCTATAACAGATTCCTTTTGTATCATTCTTTCAGTTCTAGTAAATAGTTTTTAGGTCATCACTTTTAATGGCTACTTTTTAAAAAAATATGACTGGAAAAAAGTAATGTGATTATTATATAAATTATTCTATAAATATAGCATTATTATAGTAATATTTGTAATACATTATCTAAGTATTAAGCGAATAAATTTTCTTAATATGATGTATATGACGTATTGTTGCAGTATGAACAAGCGCTTCAAAACTGCACAGGGTCGCTTCTTCCTAAAGGATTCGGAAATTGTTCAGAGAATGAAGAACTCTTTGGTTCATACAAAACTCGTAAACAGGTAAGTTCAACAACAACAACAAATTCATAATCAAAAATTTGATGATGAAGGCATTCCTCTTTAAAGTATCATGAGAATATTTTATTCCTAAGTTTTAATTAAATATTTGACAACCTTAACAATTTAACTCTTACATCTGTGTTGCATGCCACAAAATAAATGTCACAATTAAAAAAACCGCAATAACATAAAATTTTTCTATATATTAGTAAAGGAATAAATATAACTAGATGAGAATTTTTTCGGAAATTTTTCAAAAAATTGTACCCGGAATGAAAGACGATTGTTCTGTTCTTTTTCATTTATGTTGTTAATTGAATTCTAGAAACAAGAAAATGGGAAATTGTTTCTTTGTAATCATATCATTATTCTCAAAATTTTAATTCACACTAAAACTATTTAATTTGATAGCATGTTTAATGCGCAGAAAAATTAAAATATGTATATGTATTTAAATAAAGGAAATCGATGATTTTTGAATCCCAATATCAGATTATACAAATGGATATTATTAGCATTGAGTTCTTTACATAGTGTAAAAATAAAAATTTTGAATGCAAATTAATTTCTATTTTCACATCACCAATAATTGAAACCTTTTTGGTGAGACAATACTATTATATATAATAAATATAGCCAGTCTCATTTTTTATGGAAGGGCTCATTTTAAATTATGAGTTCTCCGTAACTCAAGCCTCAATTTTCAACAAACTTTTGGTACAATCACACATTCTTAAACTCGGATACGAATTAAGAACCTCAAATTTTTCAAAAATCAAATTTAGCAAGTATTAAATATTTTTTAGCATATGTTCGTGCTTAGTAAACCAATATATTACGTATGTCCGCTTATGGCCGCTGAGTGACAACGATATCGTGGTCATCGATATTTCGTTGAGCTGTGTGTTCGATTCCTGATTCCACTGAAAACCCACCATACAAAGAATTTGGTATATATTAAATCTGTAGAAGATCAAAACATAGATTTGTTTATTTAAAAAACATCCAGCTTTCTAATAAAAGAGTTTCCTAAATGTTCTTTACATAATTTAATAAAAGCTAAAGGAATTTCTTAAAAAATTCATACAGAAATCTTTATTCACTAATGATTTCAAAATAATTACATATTATAGAACACAATATTTTAGTAATTCACAAACTATGTTTGTATTAAATATGTTGAGTTACAAAAAAGCTATATAAAGAATTAATGGAATCATAGCAAATAATAACAAATAAAATTAAACACTTAAAACTATTGCTGCAATAAAAAATTTTTGTAAATATCTCAACACATAAGTTATATGTTCCCCTTTCAATCTTAAAAGCGGGCATTTTCTTACCTTTAATAATCAGCTATCAAGAATTTGATTTATATTTAGAAATGCAATAATTCTGCGTACATTAATTACTGCATTGTTTTCATTTTCCAGTTAAGACTATGTGTTATGGATAACGTGGATACGGTAAGATTTTCTTAAGTTTACCTATTTAGTTATGCACTAGAAAAAGTTTTTAAATTGCGTTGAGAAAAAATATTTTTTTATCATAATAAATATATTTTTTTAAGGATAAATTGAGTGATTGTGAAGGAACTCTGATAGACATTTTCTTGGTAAGTCGTTTTCATTATTCTTAAGTAAAATGTTTTTGTTCTTAACATAATCGCGATTCGTAATTCCATAAAATGTCGATATTATTGAATTTGGTTTTAAAATATGAGCATTTTTATTGGACTGAGTTTGTTTATTTAACTCAAATTGAAAATATTTGACATAAATAGAGTACAGCTTATTTATTTATTTTTTTATTCTTTTAATTTTCGAGGGCTAATTTCTTATTGAAACACCATCAGGGCATTTTTTAAAGTTATTGAATTGCTACTAATAAATGGTCAGTGAAGTGTTATCGGTTTTTAACAATTTTGGTGAATCTCTACGCGCAGAAAATTCAAATGTTGCTTCGAAAATAAAAAATAAAAATTTATCATTTATTTTTTTCAAAAAATAAAATTAAAAAAAAAAAAAAAAAAAAAAAAACCTGAGAAATAAAAAAAAATATATACATAGATCAAAGCATTTAAAATAAATTAAAATCATTAAATTTTTTCTCAGTTATCTGTTTTAGAATTCTTCTTACATACTAAATGGGAAATTCATTTTAATTGTTTTGATATTACTGTAAAGGCCTCTAATACTTAATTAAGAATTTGTCTCGAAAAATCTTAAATGAGAAAAATATGCAAAAATTGTGTTCATAATAATATATTAATTTCATTTTTAGGGATGTATCAGTAAAGTTGCAGAAGGATGTCCGGAAAAAGATTTGAACAAATTATTGTATTGTTGAATACAATAGAATTTCAACAGTTTTATACATATTCGAGAACTTTTTTGAAATTATTATAATCAATATATATAGTTTCATATTCTATACTTCTTATGTTTTGTATTAATCTGGTTTAAAATAAAAATTGATTTCATTTTTTTTTGTCTTAATTGATGTATATTAATACTGAAAAATCTCCAAGGCTACATAAGATAATGAGTTATAAGTTAAATGCACATGTCTTTCCACGCAATTATTTAAGAGCACACATAAAACATAGAATTAAATGTTTGATAATTATTTTAAGTAATTTATCTAGCAAATGAAGTCACATGAATGAAAAACGGGAAACATTTTTTTATAGAAAATACTCGAAGATAATGTTATCTTTTATTTTTATTTGAAGTTCAAAGTATTATACTATTTTTAATCGCAGATAATAACTTTTTCTGAATTATAGCTTTCAAAAAATTTACGAGAATGTTAAGTAATATCTTAAAATTCTAAAAAGGTGAAATCAGTCAGCATCTGCCGGAATTTTAAAAGGTGAAGAAACAACAAAATATATTTACAAGCTTACATAAATCAATAGTCTTCAAATCGAGGCGCTAGGGATACGAAAATAATTCAGGAGAGAAAAGATATCAGTACTTCAAAAAAATATTGAAGTCATTCCATTCTTTTACTTAGTAATGAAATTCACGGCATTAAAATATTAAGATTAATATGATTACTTCATAAGAGGAAAAAAGTAACGAAATGGGTCCTAATTATTTACATAAAGGTGAATGATACCTGAAATCGGTGTTAAGCTTGCATTTGTAGCAGATACATTCACCTTTTAAATACAATGAATTACAGGATCTTCCAGATGGAAAAATAAGAGGAGGGTAAAACTATATAAGGTAAAGATGTCGAATGCATTTCGATCTACCGCTCTGAATTCTTTTAGATAAAAAATTCATGCGGGGCGTACCGTATACGAAGTTAGTTACAATGGCAGTTTTTTTTTTTTTTTTTTTTTTTTTCCTTCATATCTTAATTTTACTTCATAGAAAGAATTTTTGTATCTTATAAATATTGTTCTTTTATGTTTTACTATAAGTTTGGTACACTATTAACGTATCAGGCAGATTACAATTTTTTTATGCTGCAACAAAAATATTCTAATTTCCTCTTTTCTTGGAAATACTTATGTTCGTCAGCAATCCCTAAACGCACATCACAAGACGTTGTTTGTATTTTATGAACCTGTCGAAGCTCCTCGTAACATGACGAATTTATTCGAATTTCGGAATTTATGGGAGTGGGGCTCTAAATTGCGAAGTCAATAACTCCCATGCTGCTTCAGTGTGATGTTATATATATATATATATATATATATATATAATGATTCAATTTTAATTTATAATAGTTTACCGGCTATTTTAAATTCGTGAGATTAATGTTAATCCTATGCAAATTTTACCACGGTCCTCAAATCTATATTATTTTATCTATTTGAATTCAAAAATGTACATCGTAAAGAGCAAAAAATAGTGAAGGTTTCTACAGAATCACTTTTTCTCCTAGACTTTTGTAAATATTTTAGAATATTTTCTTAAAGATCAGACAACTCACAAACGAATAATTAAAATAGAGATAAAAATATTTTTAAGAATGGGAGGGAAAAGGCAATTTCGCAGAAACCTTAATTATTTTTTGCCCTTTCGGGCGCATTTTGTTGCATTCAAGTAAATAAAATAACGAAATCCTGAAGACGGTAGTAGGAACTCCTTAAGTCTCCCGTCTACCTGCCATTTTGATTTCGTCAGCTTAATGTTAATCCTACGGAATTTCGACTACAGTTCTCAAATATTTACTATTTGAGCTATTTGAATACAATAAGATGCATTTGAAAGAGCAAAAAATAATGAAGGCTCCTGCGGAATTATTTTTACCTCCGATTCTTAGAGATATTTTTAAGAAAATTTTGAAGACCGGGAAACTAACAAACGAATCATTAAAATAGGAGTAAGAATATTTTCAAAAATCGGAGTGGAAAAGTAATTCAGCAAAAGGATTCTTTGTTTTTTGCTCTTTCTGATGCACTATATTGCATTCAAATAGGTCAAATAGTGAAGATTTGAGAACGAAAGTCAAAATTCCGTAGGATTAACATCAAGCCAACGAAAAAAAATTTAAATGATCGGTAGATGGGAGCCTTTAGATTAACATTACGTTCACAAAATCAATATAGCCAGTTATATGGAGTCTTGATAAACGTTTTCCGGCTACCTATTTCTTCCCGACAAGAAGTCCATTAAAAACGCATCGTCGCCAAAACGCACCGTAGTTTTCCATTTAGTTTGTCAAATGAAGAGGTCAATACCTGATCTGGCTTCACACTCTTCATATTCAAGCCACGCCAACATCAGAACGTTGAGCTTCTGTAGATTTAACAACACGACGGGTCTTCAATAGAAACCAGTTCACTCGAACACTCAGTTCGACTAATACATCTCCGATAATGAGCTCGATACCAAGACCCCTCCCAAACAATTGATATATTGTTAGCACATTCTCCAAAATACAAATGTTATTACAGTAGCCTCTCTTAAATCATGCATTGTCGGTTCAGTACATTCTACAATACGTCATCGTTTCGAGCCGTACGCTTTCGAATTTTTTAGTGTGGATTCGTAAGCTCGTTGACTTAGACCGATAGGCCACAACACAACGATGCTCACATTTTGTTAATCAAAAGCATCAGTTTTCATTTCAGTACAGCGTCTCTCGTCTTCTAGAGGGTTATACGAATATATCACGTTTGCGTAGTATTATTAAAACTGTACTCGTATATTGTATTGTATAGTAAAATGTTCCGGAAGCCCAGGATGTGTGTTGTTTTCAGGTTCTAATAAAATAAATAAACGTAAGCATGTGACTATAACAGCTCATCACAACTTGGTTCAACTATCATTGTACTGCATTAATTTTTCTTTTGTGCTGTGATTGCTATTAACTCAAGAACTACTGAATTAATGTTCAAAGTTTGAATTTGATTTTACAGTTGCTGGAATGACGAAATACTTCGTTGGATATTTACATCGTCTACACAGGTTCAGTACGGGCTTAATCGTTCATTTTTCCTTTATTTTCTGAACAGTGATTTGTTTTTGGCATCCCCTTTAATGTATATTAACGCACGATAATGGCACGACCATGGTCTGGAATGTGCCAAATTAAAAAGAGCTGATAATGCGTCATAGTTTAGTTTCGTCCTTATATGTAGTGAATTAATATCCATGTAGTTTTTAGATATAATGATATCTTATTATAGTTCTTTATCTAACCCCATGGCAAACAAATCCTGAAAATGAAATGCATTACCGGTCAAAACTGTTTAAAATGAAGCCTTGTTGGCGCGGAATGTTGAGTTTTGCAATTGTACTGCTGAGACCAAACACGTAGAA
The DNA here is from genome assembly GCA_019974015.1 of Nephila pilipes. NCBI lineage: Eukaryota > Metazoa > Arthropoda > Arachnida > Araneae > Nephilidae > Nephila > Nephila pilipes. The sequence goes on along the minus strand of BMAW01120415.1, from coordinate 201,701 downwards.
CAATAGAAGATTCCGTAAATTATAAATATAACGAGGGCACAAAATTCAATCGAAATTATGCATGAAACTTAAAGAATAGTATTGAGATTCAGATATTCCTTAATCTAATCGCAATTAAAAAAAATTTATATTTGCTGAAAACGTTTCATTATAACTTTAGAGCGAATATCAATCATAATTTAGCAATGCGATGGCACATTCAAGTCCGGTTATTGAGACAAAGTCGTCATCGTGTCATTTAACTTAAGCCTATTATAACTTTACACGTTTTCTAAGTCAGTGTACTTAAAATGTTAGAAAAAAAGTTGCCATTTCCTAATGTTAAAAAAAGTTTAGAAAATTTCTTCATAACAGAAAGAAAACTTGATTCGTACACATATAACGAAAAGGTAACAGGTTTAATTCTTCAGTAAAATTCCGAAAATAAAACGAGTGTTGATTATAGACATAACTTCCTTTTAAATGGAGTCGCTTCCTATCTGTTGGAAATAAATTATATGGATACCTCCAGGAGGCACCTTGTCTCGTGTATGTGACAGCGCTCGGGTTCATGGGTAACATTTTAGAGTACATTTTGATCTTGACCGTGTAAGGCGGGTTATTTCTTGTTTTAATGTAATTTCTCCTGACCGCAGAAGCGGGGTTAAGTTAAAATATAGGCTGTTTGGAAGCCTTGTATAATTTGTAAATAGTGTAAAATTATGCAATTTGCTTATGTGTAGTTGGCGCGTAAAGACTGTAAATAAATGTGTTTAACAAGATTTGCTCAGATTGTTCTCGATCACTATTGAAGTTATTATAAAAAGTGGCAAAAGTCTATTTCCTCACATCATTCCTGTTAAGTTATTTAGAGAGAGAAAAAAAAAAAGCACGCATATACATGAATAATAAACCAATTTGAAATGTAAGCGTTTATTATACAATGGAATGAAAGAAAAGTTAGCAATTTGGTACTCAAGTAAGTGCTGAAAATTTTTGCGAACATTCTTCGAAGAAGAATTTCAAAAAAGAAGCATTAAACGAAAAACTGGATCAACTTGAAGAATTTCAAAGTTTCGTCAAGGCACTTTGAAAAATTAAAAAGGTTGAAACCCTTGCTCGAAAACTTTTTAGGAATCAGTAAATAAAAGAAACAAATACTCCATTGAAATATATAACCAAGTTAAAAAGAATCCTATGATTTAAATAAAAAAGAAAAAGAAACTTGAAAGAATTGAAATAAAAATTCTTCGCAGTTCTTAAATTTAGAGGTTTTTCAAATACTTTTTTTTCGAAAATTTAACTTATAAATAAAGATTTTGAAGTGTATTGCTGCAATTGGTGTATTACTTACAATAATAGATTGGACATAGATGAAGTAGTTATTTTTTTTTCTAAGTTAAGAAATAAATTTTTTAATTTTTCAATTTGTGTGAATGCAAAAATATGGAATTAAATAAGAGAACTGAAAGAAAGAATAAATAAGCGGGATAAATTACGAATTCGGAAAATAATAATTGTTATCGATATTAAATCTATAAATAATTGTTGCGTTATGATGATAAACATTTCTCTCTAATTTCATATTGGAAATTTAAAATTCAAACGAAACCACGTAATAATTCTTCCTTCAGCTTTAGATAGATTAATATTTCCATTCATTTATATAAATGTCATAAAAATTTTTTATTACATAGTAAATTATTTTTTTAAATGTATCTATGTGTGTGTACGTGCGTGCGTGTGCAATATTTTATAAAATAATTTTAGTAATAAATATGTAAGCAAATCTTTGATCTTCATCATACTCGAGGGTTTTTAAAAATGTTTTTTTTTTTTTTTTTTTGCCTATTATTATTAAATTATGTTGAAAAATATTTAGTGTGAAAAACTGATGACCCTCAATCTCTTTTAGCTCAATTATATTAAAATTTAATAAATCTAATGATCTATCTTTTATAAGTGTAATAAATATGAAAATATATTAATTTAAATTTCTAAGGAATTATAAATATTGATCATATTAATTTTTTTTTTTTTTTTTTATTTTTTTTTTTTTTTAATTCTCTTCTATTTCTGAATGAGATTATTATAAAATGGTTAAAATTCCCGAAAAATGAAGCCAAATTTGTGCGAAAAAAAAGTCATAGAAGATGAATGGGTTTTTTTTTTTTTCTTGTTTTGTTTTTCCTGTGTATTGATATATTTGTATTAATTTACAATCAAGATATTTATATCTTGTTGAAATTTCTCTTAAGATATAAATATTTTGATGATAAAATAAGGTGATTACAGTAAAGACTGCCCCCACTTCCCGTACCCGACTTATGCGTTCCTGCCAAATTCTTTAAATAATTCCACGACACTAGTTTTTAATGTATTCTCAGAATTTCAATGTACATTTCTTCATCTTAAGATATATTTATATAATAAGTCCTAAAAAAAAAAATTCTCTTCATGCGGAATAAAATATCAAAAAATAACCCTCGATATCATAAGAACATTTAGCGCTGTTTGGCGAGAGGAGAAGTCTTGTCTCTGATTTGGACAACTGGTTTTCTTTTGCAACCCTAAAAAGAAACTCATTTACATTTTCCCGCCTATTCGAAACTTGATTCATTAGAACAACTTGGGTTCTTACGTAACTTCGTTTATCCGTATGGCGATTAGCTGTTGTCCTTATGTGAAAGTGCATTTAAATTTCTGATTATTCTAAAATACAGTGCATTATCAAACGTAATTTGCTTAACTTTTTTAGGATTGTTGTTAGGTATGTTGCGAAGCATTTGTTTATTTCTTTATTTGCTTAACAAAGTTCACTTAATTTTTTCATGTATATGTTTAAATATATGAATTAAAGCATATCCCTTTGTGATGTTAATATTTAAAACTGTAATAAAAATATCGATTTATTGCAAAAGTATATTGCAATAATAAACAAGTAGTGAATTATTTAGAATACCAAAATTTTCCAATTTCGTAAACTTGCTATTAATTTTTATAAGTAAAAAAAAAATATTGAAATCAGATTCCCATTGGCAAATCTGCTAAAAAAAATTATTGGGTGCTCTAACATATGCATTAATATAAAAAAAATTGAAGAAAAAAATTTCAAATTTTGCAAGGCAAGATGTTAGATCCCTATGTTATAAATATAATACAAAATACTTTTTGATATAAAATATATTTATCTTTATGGGAAGAAAATAGAAAGATACTTTTGCACTTAAAAAATATCTTATTGTGATACATGATTATACATAACTGAAAATTTATTTAAGAATCAAAGTATTAGATCAATGACATTTTAGGTTAACATTTCTATATTTAAAAAAAAAAAAAAAACTGCAAGCTTATTAATGTTTTCATTTCCAGTTCCTTCTTTTTTTTATGCATGCATTTTTAAAACATTGTTTCTCTGAAATGTATTGATTCATGTATCATACCTCCTATTAAATATAATATAATGAAAACATAAAATATAGATGATAAAAAATATTCTTATCATTTTTTAATTTTGATATCTTTATACATCTGGACTTAATGTCATTTTGTGTTTTTAATATAGCAGTGATTTGACACAAGTTATGAATTGAATTGAGGTAAGAAACTCGCTTTCCTTATAGTCAAATAATATCAGTGAGATAAAATAATTTGTTCAAAATTGACTATTATGTCATTGGTACATAATTTTGTTTTAAAAATACAAATTGATTAAAAAACAGGAATAGGTATAAATAAAAGAATTTATGTATGTGTAACTTTGATTCAATCTGTTTTAATTTTAGGGGTCATTAATAAGTCTCGGAGAGAACAAAACCATAAATATTAACTTGTTAAAACAAAATGATTGTAGAAAGTTCTATTTTGTTTTCATTCCCCTCTCCTAAGATGGTATTTCTCATAATGCATTCATTTTGAGGTACTTTTTTTTATTTCCAGATACATTTATGATGAATTTGTTGTTTGACATGCATTGAAATGAAACATGAACATTAAAGAAATTGTGTCAAAAGTGCAAATATTCTTTAAATAATTAGTTTTACTTATTGTAATATAAATTTACTAATTTATATTTCTTCTCTTTTCCCCCCCTCCCTAAATGTTTCTTTCAATCATTTTATAAGAAAATGCTTTAATCATTTAGTAGAATCTTTAATACAGTACAGCCAAAAGTTTTCTTTCATGTGAAAATTATTAGTTTAATAATTTACTTGAAATGAGATTGGTTCTTGTTTAATTTATTTGACAAGGAATAATAATTGATGGAGAAGAGACAAAATAGAACTTACTTTAAAGCTAAAAAAGAAATAAAAGATATATATATAGAAGTACAAACCATTTAATTTAACTTAATTACAAGTTCTTAGAGATTTGAAAGAATATATTGTAACCATATAATTATTTAATGTTATGCAATACTTGAAAGTATTTTCTATTTTTCTTATTGTGAAAAAAATTTTGAAAATATTTAAATCTAAAGAGTAAATATTGTGTTTTTATTATGTGGTATTTCTTATTATTTATATGATATATTCTAATTACAAATTGCTTCATTTAAAAAAAAAAACACTTTTTTTCACTCACATTAATCCAATGTCCTTTTAAAAATTTGTTTACTTCGTTTTATTTTTCCTTCCATATTCTTATGACGCAAGTTTTTATCTTTTTCATAGGTAAATATATTTGGAACGTGAAGGTTATCTATCTTGAGATATACTTTTAAAATAAAATATCGATACCCAGAAGATAAAGATGTCTTGTGAATTATGGACTGATATAATAACTTCTCTTCGCAATCAGCTGAGACCATATGGGTATTGTGGCCATTTATTGAACTATCTGGAACCTAAGAAAAAACATTTGGAGGATTTAATTAAAAGGACTGCTCTGATGAGTGAAAGCAGCTCTGTTCTTGTTATAGGTGCTGTTGGAAGTGGTAAATCAACATTGTTAGAGAGTGCTTTGGAAACAGTATTTCAGAACCATCTTGTAAAAGATAATATGTTACATGTGGCTTTAGATGGCTTAATACACACTACTGATGATTTGGCTCTTGAAGATATTACTAAACAATTAAAATCACTGGAACCTGAAAATAAATCTTCAGAAAATTTTTCTGAAAAACTTAGGCTTTTGTTGGCTGCCTTGAAGAGTGGTACAAAAGAAAGTAAATCTGTGTTATTTGTTTTAGACAATTTTGAACTTTTTTGCTCCCACAAAAACCAGAACCTTTTGTACAATCTTTTTGACATTGCCCAGTTGCAACAGACCCCAATATGCATTATTGGTATGTGTAGTCGCCCAGATCTGCTTCAAGTACTTGAAAATAGAGTTAATTCCAGGTTTTCTCACCAAAAGATACTTTTATTTGACGATATGACTGTTAATGAATATATTAATTGTGCTAAAGACTTTCTAAGTTTGCATGATTTTAAAGATTCAAAGATCCAAAAGCGATGGAATGCTGATATAAATAACTTATTCAAAGAAACTGGTGTGAAATATGTGTTGGAAAATTGCTTTAATTATAGTCAATCTCTCAGGGACCTCAAACAACTTCTGCATTTAATAATAATGAATATTGAAGAATCTCATCCTAAACTTACTGTAAAAGATTTTGAAGAGGCATACGAACACTCCCATTCTTCTGATAGTAAAGGTTCTGTTATGCAAGGTTTATCTGTTTTGGAACTTTCTTTAGTTATAGCTATGATGCATTTAACTGAAATATATGATAATGAACCTTTTAATTTTGAGATAGTCTTCAATGAATTGACTAGATTTCTCTCTAATAGAATGAAATGGAATGTTGAAAAACCTGTAGTCATGAAAGCTTTTGAACACTTGTTAGATTTAGAACTTGTTAAGAGCAGTGGTGATTCTTCCTCCAATGTCTTAAAAAGGTACATGTTGGTAAGGCTTTCAGTAACCCCTGATGAAGTTAGAGAGGCTGTTGAAAGCAACCAAAACCTGCCAATAATGTTAAAACATTGGGCTGAATCTTCTATAGATGGTTAAACATATTCTTAAAAGTAGTATTCTGAATGATTTAAATATTCTATAATGTTAAAAAAAATTATTTTTTATGGAAGAAATATATTTACATTTTCACATTTAACTTTGAAAAGTATATATCATCATATCATCTATTCAGTTCTAAGTAATTTCTTTTATTATTAATTATTCTATTTTATTCAAAATAATTTGAGGGAAAATGCAGTTTAAAACATAACATATTTTCTTGTAATACATTTTGTACTTTAAAGCAATAATTTGTTAACACAATAATTGATGTATTTATTTTCAATGTGATTAAAAGGCCTTACAATTATTATGATACATGATTTTTTTTTAAAAACTAATTTTATATATTTTGTTGAGTTTATGTGGGATCAATGTATATGCAAGAAATATTGTTTCTGATAATTTATACTTCATAAATTATGTTATAAAAAGTATTAATTTCCTTGTTTCACATTTATTTAATCCTTTAATTTTTATTACAATTGTTAACATTCCTGAAGTGCTCAGAAAAAATTGGGAAACTAAATTTTAAAGCTTATTGTCATATTCTATTTTAATCTAATTAAATTAACTTAATAGTGATCAAGTTTCTGCTTATTTTTTTTAATTCAAACTTTTAAAAATGACCTACTGATACTTTTAGTGTTAAAATATAAATGAAATGGGGAAAAAACTATTTTTTAAAAAAATTTTAATGTTTGTTGTATTAGGGAAAAGTAAAAGAATTTGAAAGTATAAAAAGTATTATGATTATTGTACCAATTTAGAAGTGTTCCTATTTAAAGTATTTTGTTTTTGTGTTCTTTTTATATTAAAGAATTTAATATAAAAATCCTCAATATATATACGATATTTATACGATATGCAATATATATACGATATGCACATTGATTAAAAAAAACAGATAATTGTTTTGAAATATAGGGTAAAACTCTCGAAACTAATTGATTATTAATGATATATTTTTCTTTTGTGTACATTTTTAAGCAAAGACTTGGAAACAAAAAGAAAAAAAGTTATACTAAATATTTTCATCAATTTAAACAGAATTGTTTTTATTAGCTTTGAATACTTATTTTTCTGCTCTTTTTACAAAATCTAACGCTAAATAAAATCAATGTACTTGAAGTATATAAGTACAGTATCTTTTTAAAACTTATTTCTTAAATAAGTGTTGGATCATTTCCTAAATTGGCGAAATAATTTATGTTGTATTATTCATGTATAGTGTAGTTTTATATATATTCAGCAGAACAGATTCAATAATTTATTAATATATGTTTTAAAAGTTTTCTCAGGTATATTTTACACCAGTTTTTATTTTTGGATTCTGTGCACTTCATTTAAAACTAACAAACTGAATTGGGGGAGGGGATCTTGGTCATAAGGTGTATAGAAAAATAAAACCTTTAAAAAATACCAATCAATTTAATAAAAAAAATTTAATGAATGAGAAAATCTATTGCTCACTGAAATTTTTTTACCGTCATCAAAACATCTCATTGCAGAGGATGTCCTTTCAGATCACATATTAGAAAACATTGTATTCTTTCTTTAAAATTTATTATTTACTAAAAATTGTAATGATACATAGCATAAGAAATTTTTTCATGAAAGTTCTGGGGGAAAAATTTATTAGATATTTAAATTTCTTATAACAGGATACCATTAGTGAAAATTTGATTTTCATAATTTTTTCAAAATTATTTTGGAGTCCTGAATTTTCTTTTTTTTATAATCATACAGTCGCAAAAAAAGGGACACCCTAAAAGCTTTCACTCCACTTGAAGACAAAAACAAAATTGGAATCAATATTAATGGTGCAAATGGAACTTTTTTTATGATACCGATCAAATAATTTCTAAACAAATTTTTTTCAATATGATGCCTTTTTTTGTGTATCTTATTTCTAATTATGTAAAATTCTCTCTGAAAGTTTTTGAGTTATTCGTGTTTAAAAATGGGTACCCTTGTGTCCAGTGAGTATTTCACACAATTGACAAAAAAAAAAAAAAAAAAAATTATTCGTTACTTTTAGTATCCAACAATTGATAACTTTAGTCCAATGGAAAAAAAATTTATATTATAAACAAAAATATGTTACTAAATACATTGGTGAAAAAGGAATACTAATTTATCAATATTTTTATGTATTGTGATTTCTCTCATGTCGCAAAACTTAAAACACAAAATTGCTGGCATTTTTTTAAATTGATAATTAAGTAAATGTTCAAAGGGGTCAACTTTACAATTGGGTATCTTGAGTTATATGCTAATTTACAAATCTGAATTATTGTAGTCATGGTCCCGAGTATGTCTGGAATTAATTACATTCGAATAAAATCTGGAACACAAGCTATTTAAACCATTTTCGATCTAATTATACTAAAAAGTCGAATTCCATAAAGGGGAATTGTTTTTAAAATTAATTTACAATGTTAATTATCTAATGCTTTTAACAGCTTATTATAGTGTTACGGTTTTCGTTCAGTCGCTGGTTCGATCCTTCGCCGCCAAAGACCCGCCGTGTAGCCGGGGCTGATGCACGTTAAATCTGTTCGGGGCCCAAAGTCCTCCCGTTGGTGTGGTGTGGATGTTAGGAGAGGGGGGCAGCTCAGGTGTCGTCCTCGTCATTTGACCGTGGTTCAAAATCACGAGGTCCGTCGCCAATAGCCCTCGTGTTGCTTCTAGTGCGACGTTAATAAAAATTGAAGTGAAACAGAGTATCGCCAAGTAAAGCATACCAGTGCTAAACCATTCTCCTTATTCGCCGGATTTTGCGCCGTGCTACTTCTATCTATTTCCGAAGGTGAAATTTGCATTAAAAGAAACAAGATTTGAAGCTGTGAAAGTGAAAGCGGCGCGCATCCTGAAGGAGCTAACAGAAGACTTTCAGCACTGTTTCGAACAATGGAAGATTCTCATGGAGCTTTGCTGAGATAGAGGAGGAGTGTATATTGAAAGTGATAATAAGTAAATATGTATGATGTTCAAATAAAAGTTGTTTTTTTTCAGCGCTAGTCTCGTTATATAATAGCCTTACCTAATAATCTGAAGAGTTTATTTTACGTTAATATAGGTTACCCTTAAAACAGTTTCAGAAGTGAGTCATTTCTAAAGTATCGAAACCAATCTTTCCCGTGACGTTGCATCTGTTAGTTATTTAAATTTTCCATCATATCTTATCTATAACAAGATAAGGTACAAGCTCGACTTATAGAAGGTAAAGTTGCATAACCCATCAAGTAGAAGAGAAAGGGTTGAAGACTTATATGTATTTTATTCTATTTATTTTAACCTTGGAGAGCTGATAGCAGAGAGATTGATACTGAGTACCTTTGTGCATTTTTTTATTTTATTTTCATTATCTTTCCGGGATACAGTTAAGAGCGTATGTGATGGCGATTTAATTCTGTTAAAACAAAAGTAATTACTTTTCAGTAATTATAATTAATTTTTCGTCCTTTTTTCAATGCATTATTAAATTCTACTTTAAAGAATTTACTTTCCATATTTAGAAAACGCCAATTTTTTTGTTTTGTTTGATAAAACGAGTAATGAATGAAATTATGCTATTGTGTGCGCGTCGAAAAAAACAAAGCACCCTTAATAATTTTTACATCTCTCATAATTGCTCAAAGGGCAATTAGTTAAGAATGGATTAGTTAATTAAGAAGGTCAATAAACTTCCAAAAAGAACTTTCTTTTCACTCAGATGGTTTTTTTCCTACGTAACTGATTCGTCATCCTAAAAGTAATTCAGATTTTAAAATTCGATTTATGAGGATTTAAAAATGTGTCCACTAATCTAATATTGAATATCGCGCTTAAAAATATAAGAGGGCCAATGGTAATGGACTTCCTAATTTTTTGAACCAGTCAAGGGACAAAGATGACATCTTACTTTCCATCACACTTTCGTACTACGCTTGCATTAGTTCTTAAAGGCGGTCGCGGTAGCCGAGTGGTCATGTTTGCAAGATTATTCCGTCGAGTTCTAATGCACTAAAGAACTGTCGTGTTGCGGGACCCAATGCATGCTAAACCTGTTTACTCTTAATACCCTCGCGTTGGAATGATATGGAGTTGAAGAATGTGGTGCTAACTCATATGTAGTCCTCGTCACTTGACTGATGTTCAAAATTGCTAGGTCTTTCGTCAATAGCACTTGTAAGTGTGTTGCTTCGAAGTTCAAAATTAATAAACAGTCAAAAAAAAAAAATTTTTTTTTTTAGTCCCGACGGATAAAGGCATCAGTCCAGTTACTCGACGGGTCTCGATAGCGGAATGGTCATAGTCGCTAACTCGAGACCGACGTTGTTTCCGTCGAGTCATGGCTTCGAGCCTGATGCCACAAAAGAACCACCGTGTGAATTAGATAATACACTTTTAATCTATTGAGACTTCACTTCCTCACGTTAACGTATTGTGGAAATTTGGAGAGGAGTCGCCATCTTAGGTGTTGTTCTCGTCACTGGACTGAGGATCAAAATTAGGAGGCCCTTTGCCAATTGAACTCGTGTTGCGGCATAACAGGCTTTGCTGCTCAAAATACCATAAAACCAATCGATCAAACTATCGGCTCGTTTTGCTTCTAGAGCTACGTTAATAAATAATCAAAAATTCGACTAGGCTTCAGTAGAATCAGAACTCGATAGCGGGGATCTACTGAACCATCACCGTTCATGATCATTCGGCTTCCCCGGCTCATTCTACTGATGTTCGATGAGTATATTAAACATTTGAAAGATAAAATTTCCTGCTGAATATTTTTCAAAGATGCTTGCGCCAATGGACAGGTAAGTATTTTTGCAATTTTAATAGTATTAGAAAGCTATGTAATAAAAAATTTTGGGAAGGGGGGGTAGGCATTTGATATATATATATATATCCTTGCAAAAATTTAAAATTTCATACGAATGCCTCCAAAAGATCACGATGTATTAAAAAAATATGATGAAGCGATCTTAAGGGTAGTACACATTTGGTTGTAAAAAAGACAGAAATGACGTTAAAATGTCCTCAAGACTTATTTTCTATCAATAAATAACTTCTTTCTGAGTGTTGAAGACGAATTCGTAGTTCCAAATTTCGGCCACATGAAACTTAGATAAATCAAATACTTTGAAAAAAAATTAATGTCGAACATTTTCTCTTCACACTAAGCGTGATTTTCATCATCGTCAAAAATGAAATATTGCGCATTGCCCCATACGTGTCGTGAATGAAAACTGAATAGGAAACGTTCGCTTTGGATAAGATGACAGATGGAATACGAACTTCATATTCAAAGGAATATTCAACCTTTATTTTTACATGCTTTTACTCAATTTTCATTTTACATTTGTAAAATTGGAATTTTGGTAAGCGATTTTTCACTGATTTCCTATTGTACTATAGCTCTGAAAATTTGCACAGTTTAAGCTTCTGATGATATATATATATATATTTTAATATTTCCAGAACTTTATTATAGTTAATCGATTAATTTTAATGATTCCATGGGAGAGAACACCATCTAGAAGCGAATTTTATAATCAAAAGGGCATGTCAGGTACATAATCAGTACACTTTTACGTTACATGAATTATGAAACGTATAAGACTTTAAAAAGAGGAATATAATTATTGATAAACTTAAAAGACAAGTTTCGTTATTATTCCAAAAAAATACAAATGTATCTTTTAGCAAAAAAATCTGCAAGTCAAAATAAAATAAAAAAAAAAAAAACGTTAAGTACTGACAGAAATACACTACAGAAACTGGAAATCCGAACTCATTCATAATATATTTTAATTTTTTTTTATTGAATGCTTAAGAATTTTCTGTCTTAAGATATTCTTTGTGGATTGATTTCCTTTCTGTATTTTTTGAGAACCTCACACTTTAGAGTGTTTTGTTTCGACTTGCATGTTTTTGAGGAGGGAATCAGTACACTTATAAAAGCACTTATTCTTAAAAACATTTTAATCAATATTTATTTATTTTTGTATCTCCATAGGTGTTTTTCTTCAATTCAAGAGATCTATCGCTGTTACTTCGTTGCAACGTTGATTTAATTAATTTATAAGATTGATCCATTCTTTGGGTTAGTTGATTGACTGGTTGATTTTATGGGATATAGAGCAGCAAAGGCTATTATGCTACCATTCTTTGGGTTTTCAAAGTTTATCTTTTAAGGCTCCCGTCTACCGGCCATTTTGATTTTGTAAACTTAATGTCAATCCTATGGAATTTCTACTTCCTTCTTGAAATCTTTATTATCTACTTGAAAACAAACAAGTGCATCTGAAAGAGTAAAAAATAATAAAAGTTTCTGCGACATTACGTTTTTCTTCCTACAATTAAAAACATTTTTACTCTTATTTTAATTATTCATGTCGGAAGGGGGGGGGGCCTTTAAAAAATATTCGAAAATATTTCCAAAAATCGGGGGGGAATGATAATTCCGCCGAAACCTTCATTATTATTTGCTCTTTTAGATGCACTTCTTTGCATTCTAATAGATAGTATAGTAAGGATTTCAGGAATGGTAGTAGAAATTCCATAGGATTAACATTACGTTCACAAAATCAAAATGGCGGATAGACAGAAACCTTAAAGCTGGCATCTTACCATCTATGAGTAGTCTTGAATTCGTGAACATAATGTTATTTTTCTATGGAGTTTCTACTTTCATCCTTAAATTCAGATTATTGCATTTATTAGAAGATGATAAAGTATATTGGAGAATGACAGAATCCTTAATAATCTCCTTTATCCTTTGAGTTATTAGGACCAGATTAACGTAAAATCGTTTTAGATATGATCACTAGTTTTATAATTTTCGTAGTTAGTTACTGTAGGATTTCATAATTTATCAAATTATGCTTTGGTTTCTGACAATATATTTATTTTAAGCTTAGAATAAAACATACATTATAAAATTGGCAAATTTCGCGATTATTATTGACACGCTTTGTTTACAGTTTCAGGCTTTACATATGTTTTTTGACTAGTTATAATCGCCGTTTCCACATTTTTTCTCCTTTACTTTAAATATATATTTTAAAGTACTATAACCAAAACTTAACCACACATGTAGGAAAACAATAATAATATTAACTATCCTTACATGCATTAATTAAGCATATAATTTTTTATGTAGGAGGGATTTATTTCAGTTTTATAATATATATTGTGTTGCTTATTTTGATGAAATATTTTTATACCGCCATCTATCGTAAAAAAGATATGTAAAGGATTATCTTTTGTCGGGGAGAGATAAGAAACAGTGTTTCAATTGCGTTTTTCTTTCTAAACATATTAAGGCAAATAAATGTAAACCTGCAATGACTGTTAAGTGGAATGTCTAACAGAGTTTAAACTGAATGGCCTTGAAAAATTCCAATTCCCTTACTAACCTGATGAAACGGGTTTCATGTCGCGTGAGGTTCATCAATTTGTTTCTGTTACATTTTATGTTTCATCACAAATTGCTTATCAAACAATAAACCATGATCAAGTACATAATAACAAAAATTATTATTATTCTGATTATTGAAATCATAATTTGATTATTACGGTGCAGTTATGTTAATATCCTATTTCAGGATTGGAAGTAGAAACGGAATGAATGAAAGTCATGTGCTCTTTTTCCAAATGATTGGAGTTAAAAGTCATTATTTCTTATATAACGCCTAAATAACGAATCCTTCAGCACTGACGTCAATAATTGTAGCCGGAGGGGTTGTCTAAGAATTAAACAATATACAAAAAAAGTTGTTTTAAATTATTAAATGTATTTTTGCAGAAACTAATCCGGTAGGTGAATAATAATTTACTATAACGTTAACCTTGCTTTTTAAGTACTTTGCTTTTCAAATAAAATTTTCTTTACGAATTATATCTATATGCTTGAGATAAAAAGCAGTATATTTATTTTTGAAATTTTGCACAATAGCAACATAAAAGTCTTTTTCTTTGTTTCTTTATTAACAGAGATTGGTTGGTAAAAAATACTTTTTGATAAACCCTTGTGTACATTTTATTCTGCGAACTACTATTTGTTAAATTATAGTACCTTTATAAGCGAAACTACTTTTTTTTTTAAACTTCTGATTACTATTTTGCAAAATGGAAACCGAAACACACCCATTATTAGTATTATTTTGCTTTCCGTTAATTTCTATTATTACTCTTTCCGTTTCACTAATTACATGACGTAAAATTTGAAAAAAGCTTTTAAAAAAAAAAAAAAAAAAAAGGTTTTGTTTGTAGGATGTTTAAAAATTTTTAAACAAAGAATAATTCATCGTGAAGAATGTCATATCAAAATCATCACTCAAATCTCCAACTTTTCTCTCGTTTTTTGTTTGTGAAGAAATATTATATTTTAGTTATAAAAAACAAACAAATCTACAGCTCTAGTTTAACTTACAGTATTCTGTATTCTTTAGTAAACAGAACAGAACGATTTTCGCGTAGGATCGTTTAAGAGCAGATTGGGTTAAAGCGTTTAATAATAGGTAACTATTGCTTTGTTGTACACGAGTGAAAACAATTATTTTATTTATTAACTGATTTATGCAAGTTAAGCTAATGCACCTCACGTTCATTCTCAATTCAGTTTAATGCTAATTAACCCCGGAAAATTAAATTATAGCAAAATTACATAGAAAAATGAAACTAGGTGTATATATTTCTACACAGCCTAAAATTGTACCCTAAATCTTACAAACTTTTATTCTTTTAATTGGTGACGGGTTTTTCACATGTATTTTCCTTCAACTATCCTTATGGGTATCTATATGACGTTGTTTGGTTTGAGATCTCTACTCGTGTATAAAACGTGACTCATGTAAATTTAAATTGCTGTAATGAACTGTAGTGAAAAAGAGTGATCAGATAGCGAGTTTGAAAATGTTTATAAGCGGCGAGGAGTTGCAAGTTAAGAGGTGAGAGATCGGAGAGTGCGATCAGAGAGATTGTACGTGTTTTTATGCGTGAGATGTTGGAAGCTTAAATTGCGTAGTGTGCACACAACATTGGTGCCAGTAGATTATTCGATAATCGAATTGCTGATATAGAAATCAGATTCGTTGTTGACTCGGACCCACTTTTGTTATTCAGATAATTGGAATTGTCCGACAATCTCTAGTCGAAGAGGAGTGAAAGTTTCTGATTCTTATTCCTCATAATATTTGATTTTTGGATCATTCTAAAAGTAGAATAAATATTAGTTTGATTTTCTTTACTAGCTGTTTCTTGCTAGAACTTTTATTGAATGTCGATGGCTCAAAACCTTAAAAGATGCGAAGTTGAGGCGACACAGTTTCATTTCTAAACATATCTCAAAATAGTAATTTTGTATTTAGTATCATAAATATTTACCAATTTCATGTTAAATCTGAATTATGATTAGAACAGTTTTGATTTCCAGAAGGAAAAAATAGTATAAATTAACTAAAAAGGATTTTTTTTTGAATTTTTAATATTTGCATAAAATCTTAAATGCTGAAAAAATGTACCAGATATGAAGCGAGATTGGTATTAATTTAATTAAGATTATATTCTATTGGCTTCACTTGGTCACCGAATTGTTTAATTTTCATGTATGACTTAAGAAATTTCTACGTGGTTCTAAATTTAATTTTCACTCTGTCTTTTTTTTATCGATTTCAGCGTTATATTATGTAAAATTTGTATAATGATTTATAATGTTCGTGATATCAATATTTTTAATCTTTATTTATAAAAATCGAAACTCACTTATTGATTGATATCTCTGTACCCATTGAACTAGCAAAATTCAGATAAGATCCTTAAGTGTAAAAAAAAAAAAAAATAAGAATTTTTTTTTAAGGTGCACATTTTTAGTGACGATTGTTTTGAACCTGAAGATCTACAGCTCTGCAAAAAATATAAGAATCCTTTCTACTTTGCAATTTTCGAGTGCTTTTCACACTTATCTTATGAAGATAAAGTGAAAATGATAAGGAATTGTGAAAAATTCTGAAATTGATATTCTATATTAAACACTTTTTAATGCCTCTGGCACCAACTTAAGTATCATCTTTTTTCCTATTCTAAAAACATAAGAAAATCGAAAAAAATAAAATAATATTATTTAAAATATTAATAATAAAATAAAGTTATGAAAATATGAGTTGTGACATAACACAATTTTGATATGCTTGGAATTTTCAAGTCGTATAATTCTTAAAACCAAAATTTCTTGCAATTGACTATACTAGTTCAAGAAATAGTGAGCTTCAAATTTGTGATAGGACATCGTGGAATTGTAAGGACTGTACAAAAGTACAAAAATATAAATTGTCGGTCCAATTACTAAGCGTTCTTAATAATGATTTTAAAAAAAAAAACGTATCAAAAAGCAACGCGGGGATTATTAGTGATGGGTCTCGAAATTTTGAACCTCGATTAAGTGACAAAAATAACACACTTGAGCTAATCTCCTAACTTCGTCACCAAAGTAACGGGAGATCCGTGCTGTGTTAAGGTTCCATCTACCCGCCATTTTGATTTCGTGGACGCAACGTTGATCGGGGGTAAAAAGTAATTCCACAGGAGCATTCATTATTTTTTCTCTTTCAGATGCAATTTGTTGCGTTCAAATCAATCAAATAGTAAAGATGTGATTATTAAAATCGAAATTCTGTAGGATTAACAATACGTCCACGAAATCAAAATGGCGGGTAGACGGGAGCCTTAAGAAACGGGGAAAATATTAGGAATGGTTTGCACGAAAGTAATCTAGTACATGACCCCCCCCCCAAACAGTTAATCGGGAATATCTCCTTAATTACTGATCAAATTCGAATGAAATTAAGAATGTAGACCGTTTATTCAATTTCCTACCTATTTCTGCAAAAAAATATCGGTTCACGCAATAGAAAAAATGTTTTCCGAACCTTTTTGAGCCATTGACATTCATGTTAATTTTGTTCAGATGCAAAGATAATAGCGAAATTTTTTAAGGGTGGCCCATTTTTGTGACGATCGTTAAATTATTTAGAAGCGCACTATATTGAAACAGTACATACATTTTATTTGAATTATTAGCGATTATTTAAATTATGCAATTATTTAAGTAAAATAAAGCAAGGGAAAAAAACTCTTGAAAACTATGCATAGTTTCCTTTTATAACATACATTCTCCGAAATTTCTGATTATATAATACAGTGTGCCTGGTATTCTCATAAGCGCGCCGCAAAATTTCATATTTTTATATCTTACTTGTGATTAGTCGCACTTTTACTAAAGGTACTGCGCCGTGGAAAAACCTTTTGGGAACCACTAGTGTAATATATTTAAATGCACATGAAATAGACAATTTTGAATTCCAATCATGCTTAAAACGAGAAAATAATATTCAATCAAGTAACAGTTTGTGTTTCTTGAATGTCATTTTCAAATGAAGAAGTTAGTTTCAAATAGCTTAAGATAGAAAAACAAATCTGCATACAAATATAGTTATTGAATTATAAGAATTAGACAAATTTATAAAGAGGACAGCTCATTACTAGGGAGCAAAAAAAAAAAAAAAAAAAACCCTTTGCAAATAAACTGGAACAAACAAGAAATTAAAAATTCTCAGCTATGTTATTGAATCAAAATATGTAAATATTCATAATTTTTTTTTTTTTTTATAAAAACCGCAGCTTAGTATATATTGATTGACATTCGCGAAGTTGATGTACAAAAATTAAAAGGAAAAGATTTAATTTCTTTTGTAAGAATAAAAATTATTATTGGTAATGATATCGTGCCTTCTTCAAGACAATTTCTTTAACGAGTTTTTAGAAATCCAGTTCAACGAAATTTAATAGTTGTTCGCAGAAATGTTCATTTGAAGTCATACATTTTGAAAATTTAAATGCTGTAATCTATAGTCAAAAGGCGTTATATTTTTCAATGTAAAATAACTCAAATCAAAATACAATATGTATAAATTAATGTTATGCTCAATTACCTCGAAAAATAATGTTTTTCCTTTTCATGCACACATCCTTATAACGAGTAAAGAATAAAACTATAAAACTAAATTAAGATTTACTTCCTATTAAAATTCATTCATAAAATAAGAATGTCTTTCTGAACGCAAAAATAAAAATACACCTGTAAGGATTAAAATTCTTTTCAAAAAGATTATTTTTCTTTGCAATTGGAAGAGCCATCTTTTAAATCGAATCCTATAAATGCGCCAATACAAAAAAAAAAAAAAAAAAAAAAATCAAGTCTCCGAGAATCTTACTTTTTTTTCTTTTACCCTCACGTGAATATTCCTACCAGTTCATCGACGAAGATTGTTACATAACTGTAGATACTTTCTGTGACGTAACTCGGACAGAGAGAACCACGTGAGATTAACATCATTCAAATGACAGAAAGATTAAATTCTGTATAAATTTCAGATAAATTGTTCTGTCTTGATGAATTACCGCTTATACGTCTATAAAATTTCTAGCAATGAATCGTACTAGAATTAATTAGACTCACTAATACAATGTCAATATCATAAACATGCGTTGTGAGGATTTTATATTAAATTGACAACATTACAAGTAACTTTTCTATTTGTTTCCGATCCTGACAACACATATTGCGAATCAGACATCTTCATTATAACTAGTACACAATGAAATTTTTTAAAGAATTAAATTATCACTTTGCATTTAGTTAAAATCTTCTAAAAGACATGTATTAAGAAATTTAAACGTTTTATACAATGTTCAGTAAAAATACTTTTTACAAGTATTTAACAGTGTTAATCAAAACATACTCCATTCTCTTACATTTGTGTATAAAATAAAAAAAAAAAATTAATAAAAACTTACCTACTATTTAATTGAAATCACACGCCAATGGAAAACGTTACATTATCCATTAGAAGTTGATACATCTCCTTTACTTGCGCCGATATCTAACTTACGGAATAAGAGGAATGGAGAGATGAAAAGTTAGCGATTAACTCCCAAGGCCGAAGAACCTGTTCCGTAATGTTTTCTTCTTTCTGACTTACAGTCATTCGATTTTTTTTCGGATGCAGGACCCCACTTAAAATTCATAACGGAGAACTTAGGATAGAGAGAATGAGAGTTTTAAAGAGTAATTTAATAGGCGCAGTATTATACATTACACATTCTCCACCATGTAAGTAGTGTTATGTAAGCCGAAATCGTGACAGTCGGAGTTGAAGTATCCAATTTCAAAGAAATATGACTCAAAAGAATGTATCGAATGCAGTTGATAGGTTGATTTCCAGAAGGGTGGGTTTTTTTTCATCGGAAATTCTACCTGCTTACCGTTTATGTAACACTCTCATTAAAAATACTGTATATAAGATCATATTTACCTGAGGCTGGTTTTACGATCTTGTCAATTTTGATATGCTAGAAAATTGAGCTGGCATTCTTCCACATGCATTTAATAAGAAATATGAAGAGAACAAGGAAAATAAATTATTTTTAAGATTTATCTTGTTATTATATTTAATTTAAATATAATTTAAAATTTATCTTAAATCGAATAACACAATTTTCTTAAAAAAAATCACAAATATCCTAAATGTTATTTCAAAAGTTAACATTGTAAAGAAATGTAAAAGTCCCAACTTAACCTTTCAAAAATAAGACATAAGTCAAACCAAAACCATATAAGAATTGCACGTTGGAAAGGGAATGATAATACATTATTCAAATTTAACTATAAAATAAAAATTAAAATTTCAAAAGAAAGCAAATTAAATGAAAAATAAATAGACAAAAATAAGAAATATCAAAAAAGATGTAGGAATTGAAAAATTTAAAAAGCAAAAAACTGGAATAAAAAAATTAGAAAGTAATATATTTTAAAGTTGTTACAGGCTTTAGACTGGTAGGGTGGGTTATTCTAGACCAGGCCTAGCCGACTCATGTAGCTGGTTCATCAGAACAAAAATTTTAATTTTAACTGCACAAAAAAAGTACCAAAGAACATTATACCATAAGTCGTTCGTATCATGTCTCATTACAATGGGGATATCTCAATACATTGATCCAAATATCATCACAACTTCTGTGTTTTTATTCAAAAGCAATTACAAAGCTGAGCTCATTTTAAAAAGCGCATGGGCCGTCTGACGTAAGTGGGTGGTACACAAAGTATATCTTACTAGGCAACCTGCTGAGAAACGCGGGTGTGCATTTATAGACGCGGAGAGGGAATGCGACGTGCAGATGATGCAAAATAGCATCAGCCCAATATATTTGACCTAGTATATTTGACCCAGAAGCGAATGGTTTCAGACAGACTGACTGCTCATTGTCGTTTGATCGCTAATAATTAGCACCAGCACTGTGTTATATCTGCAAGAAAATTTCTTAAATTGTATTTCAAATTACATTTAATTCAATAAAATATGACTTCATTTTCTTGATTTTGCTAATGGGGCTCAGAAGGACTAGTCGCTTAACAGTCATAATAAATTTTATAGTATGCCACAATAAATGTTACGTAAGCATACTAAATCCTGCTTATACCGTTTTGAGGGAGGCAACTGTGTTTCATATCAGTATTAACCAGGAATCATAATATTATGAATATTAAGTATTAAAGAGAGTGCAGTAAAACAGTTTCAAGTTTCGAAAGTAATACCGGATAATAGGAGTATTGTAAAACTTAAATGTATCAAAATGAAATATCTTTGCGGTTGTCATTCAGTATCAAATATGAAAAATGTGAGGTGTTACTAGTACGGTAAATAAACACATTTATCAACAGAACTAGTGTTTATCAATGCAGAATTCATTTTTATGAGTCTGAATCTTCATGTGATGTCTTTCAAGAATAGCATACTGGTGTACAAAATTTAAGAAACTATTTTAACTATACTGCATTCGCTAGTGACATTGAAAGAATTTTACACGATACATTACAAATTACACCATTGCTTTAGTTTGGCACATTAGTATAGATTAAAAAATCAGTAATCTGAAGTTTATTCCTCTTAGAATGAATAATAAATATTAGTAAAAAGCTTTTTTTTTTTGCATCAAGTTTTATTTAAAGATGGACTAAAAAGTATAAAATTATTTTTTTAAATGAAAAATGATGTATAATTTATAAGAACTAGAGCCATTTAACTAAATGCCATAGCTACTTAGATCAAAAGAAGCATTAATCATCAAATTTTTTATAAATTATGTATAATTTTACAACTTAAAAATTCTTTTTATTCCTTTTAGTCTATTTTTAAATGAAAGTTTCTTTAAAAAAAAATTTTACTTATATTTATTTCATGTTTTTTAGTCTATAAATGTAGGACTAAAAACCAATCACGTGAGCTATAACTACATGTTTGCAAAAGTTCAACTCTATTGGTCGTTGTTCAGTGCAAAAATCGGGTCCTCAAGCCCTCTTAAATCCATTATTGCTTGAGCACATATCATAGTATTTCAATGCCATCTAGAAATTATACATGTAAGCGAAATTTCAGCTCGATCGGATGATAGGAAGTGGGTTAAAATTCGAGTATAAAGTGCAAGGTCTGCCTCCCCCTCCGAGGTCTATCTGCTTCAACCTATCATAGTATTCTTCTGCCATCGAAATTATACATGAACGCAAAATTTCGGCTCGTTCTGATTATAGGAAATAGGTTAAAATTAGGATTTCGGATTCTCGCCCTTTTTTTTCTTCCCAAGAATTTCTGGGAAATCCCGGGAACATAACTGTCGTTTCCGAGCATGTATCAAGATTTGAAAAAATCAAAAAATTAGTTAATTTTAATTTATATCGATGACTAATACACAAAATATTACTCATAAATTCTAAGATTTATACTTCTTTATATTATGAGCTATAAAATATAAATAAAATATATGAATTATTCACTTTTAAAGTATTGTGGTCACTTGTTTCGCTCACCATTCAAGCTTTCCGTCACTCTACCACTGTGGGAATGAATCGGCCATTTTAACTAGCAAGGCAAGCCAGCTGAAGTGGATTCAAGCCGAAGTGAAGTGAAGTCCTTCCGCTACCGCTATATAAGGTATCTGTGTAAAACAGGGAATCCAGAGAAATTACCAGGTTCTCTATCCTATTTCGGGCTTTCTTCTTTATTATTTTATTAGCTGTCAGGTCGTTAGCTTAAGTTTTCCTCGATTAAAATTTTTTTAAAATGCTTTCAATAAATTGTTGTACTTGTTAGAATGCGTCCTATCTTCTTGTGTAATATTTAGATACTTTCTGATCCGAAATCAGTTGGATGACACTCCTACAGTATGATTTAAGACAACATAAGCAATCTGTTTTTATCACTTCGCCTAGTTTTGAGCTTATGAACAACCCGACAGAAGAAAATGCCCTCCCATCCTCAGCCGATGATGTAGGAATTGTTATCAAAGCCTCACCCAGTTGTTTTTTTTTTAAAAAAATATTTAGTAATCTATTTACTGTTGTGTCAGATAACTGCAATTCTTGCTTCACTATCTTTGCTCTCTCTTACTAGAGGACCTGTGTCTTCCACTGAATTGCTCTTGCTAATTTTTCATCCAACATTAAAAATTTCTCTTCCAAAGTTTCCGTGTTTTTCAATCTGAGTGCGAAAAGTTGGTCTGTGATTCATCTTCTCGCAAAAAAGCTTGCCATAATTATACTCGTATTAGTTTGTTGAAACAGAGGTCGAATTTGAGAACGTGAAATGTCATCAGTAACTGCAACAGTGTCATACTTTCTCCCAAAATTTAGATATTGCATGAATTCTTATAAACTAACATTGTGTCTCTGTATAATTTTTTGATCGGAGAGTATTTCATATGCTTAGCAAATTCTGAGTTTTGTTGATTTAACTCTCGAATAATGAAACGAATACTTCTCCGGCAACTAGCGAAGTCACGTTTCGACTGCTTAGTTTTTCCTAGGCCAATTTTTGTTGGCTGCAAGCCTGCTATAATGGCAGTCAGAGTTTCAAATTCTATATCTATCAAAATTAGTTATTCTTTAATATCAATTAATTTTAAATCACTGATTTTATCTCTAAAAATCTTTCAAGCATTCCAACAAACTATTCCAGTATGTTTTGGAGTCTAAACAAACCATGTTTCCACAGCCGAAATCTGCTTTGAAGAATTTTTTAAAATATAAATCCTGAGGGATGATTTGTTAATTGATTTTACAATACGCCTTATTTTTTTTATAGTTTCATTTATGTAATAGATTTTTTTCCTCTATAAGTAATATGAAATATAGCATCTATTTGCTATATTGTCTTCAAATTCTAAATCTAACACTTCGCCTATTATAGTTAATTATTTTGTGTCTCTGCGCGTTTGTTCCTGGAAATTCTCAGGAATACAAAATCTATGAAAATCTTATGGGTTCTCGGGATTCCACACAAAAAAAAAAAAAAAAAAATTCGAGTGCAAATTTTGAACTGATAAAACATATTTTTTACATATGAACATTGTAAGTCGAATAAAAGCTTGTAAAAATAAAATAAAATGATCTAAACAGACAACAAAAAAAGTTCATTAGACTTGAATGTCTGGTACATTCCCACACCAGTTATATGGAAACTATATGTAGCCTTTTATTTGAATTCGGATAAATCATTTAGAACAAAATACTACATCTTTACTGATTCTGAAACAGTAATTTAATTCCAGAAAATACAAAGCACCAATTCACTAGTCGTTCAAAAATATATGCATATTTTTCGAACAACTGATGAAACACTTGGACGGACCATGTTTTTTTCAGTGAATCTTTAAACATTTAAAAAAAAAAAAAAAAAAAAACCAAAATGTCAATTGACTATATCGGATTTCTAAATCAGTGGTTTTTTTAACTTTTTAGTTTTGTAACCCTACTTTCATGCTTATTTTTTTTTAATAACCCATCTCCCTCATAACCATAAGCATGAATGAGAAAAAATTAAGTTGCTTAATTTCTAATTTAATTTTAAAATTCATTAATAAATAAATTTACATTCTAATTTATTTATTTTTTTTAAAAAAAAACTCCTTTTTGTTAAATTAAAATTAACTATTGATACGTGGTTGTTCCTATGATCATGAAACAAGTGGGTTTAATTAGTTACAGTCCCTCTTGAATACTTTGATTCTGCACATGAATTATCCGTGGAAGGTCATTGAATGTTTAATCCTTTGAAGTGTTATTCTCAGTTTCAGCTGGAAAGGGCACTTTCCCCCTCTTTATGGTTGTCCTCTATCCTTCCTGGCGCTGTAATTAAATAAGAAGTTCGCCAAGAATTTTTGCACATATATCACTCACGATATTCACACACATGGACATATTAATACAGACATGCTACACACAAAACACCTACATTCCTGTACACGAATAACTTTTCAAGGATTTGGACACCATTGTCATCCTCCTACAGGTATGCATTTGTTAACTTAAGCTGTTTGTTTAAATAAACTATTGAGTGCACCAAATGATAGTCTCTTCATTTGAGTCATTCTTAATTTTAATTCTTTAATTCTCATCTATGATTGGGGTCTCTTCTCCCATCTATACAATCACTTTTTTCGGTCTAGGTAATTAATTAATGATATGCAAATTTCAAAATTATTAGTTTTAAAAAATATCTAAATTCAGAGGAGAGCTTCCCGCATTCAATTCTCTTTTTTATTCACAAGTATAATTTTGTGTCTAATTTACGTTTTAGAATAAATATTAACTCAGCCAATCTATAAAGCATCATAAATAGTATTTTAATGAAATTCATAAATTGTGCATTTGAGCCACCAAAGACTCGCCGTGTTCCGAAATTGATGCACGTTAAATCTAGTCGAAATCTGCCATGTCTCTTCAGGTATGTCCAAAACAAAACAGTTATTTGTTTAATATACCGAAAGAAAAATAGTTATACTTCATTTATATTGAAAATAACCATTCATACGACAACAGATAATCAACCATAATGCATATTTCCTCTTATAATGAATTTATATAACAAGATAAGTTAACTGAATCTTATAAATAAAGCTTAAGATTTTAGAATTTCATCGGTAATTTTTTGCAAAAATCATTAATTAACATATTGATCTTAATACACCATTAAAAAAGTCCTTACTTTACTAATTTTTCTACATCAAATTTCAGTAGACGTATATTTAAAATGATTAATTCTGTTTACACGTGATCTCGTCGAACAAGTTTTTAAGCTAACTTGAAGAGATAAAACTCAGAAAAAGAATTGTTTACTTTCGTTCACAACAAGGTTAAATAACACTAGTTTTCAGTGATTAGGGGAGATATATGTGGTAAAGGCATTAAATTTACCCTTGAAAATTTGTTTTGATGGAGTATTTATAAATTTTCTAAATTAAAATGGAATGAGGTATCATATATCTTTACTTGATGGCACTCCATTCTCCATATAAAGATGGAAGATATTTATTCTTTCTCTCTGAATTTTTCCATTGAAACTTCAATCTGTCACTTATTAGTGTTCTTATATAAATATTAAAATGCTTTATAAGATAAAATGAAGAGTTATTTTCAGTAATAATTCTGAGTTTTTATGATTCTTCTTAATCTTAACATAATAAATTTTCATTTTTTTTTCTTGGATATATTTTGAAAATTCTACGAGATTCAAAACTATTTATAACTATTATATTTTGAGGGTTTTAAAAAATTCATTTGCAAAGGACATTCCGTAAAAACTGAGAGTTATTTTTTTGGTATGATGGCAATACCACAAAACTAAAAAAATAAAAGTGCAGGGGATTTTTTTTAAAAATGTTAACTGAACGCTTAGAAATATTTTAAACGTAGCAGACGATTTTATTTTCAAAGCTTCGTGCTTGTTTAAAGAACTGTTTTTATTTGCTCTACATAAATGGAGGTGAGTGATTCAGAGTTAGTCTTCAGAAAAAAAAAAAAAACGAAAAACCAAATCTGTTGGAAAGGTCATGATGATTTTTTATTATCACAGAGGTGTAATCTATCAGCATGCTGTGCCTCCAAAAACTACTGTTAATGGTGAATATTATGTTTCAGTTTTAAAATTTTTGCAACAACATGTATAGAGAAAGCGTTGGGCCGCGGTAGCCTAGTGGTCAAGGTCGTGGACTAGCGGCTGGCGGTTTTCGTTCAGTCGCGGGTTCGATCCTTGGCCGCCAAAGACCCGCCGTGTAGCCGGGGCTGATGCACGTTAAATCTATCGGAGCCCAAAGTCCTCCCGTTGGCGTGGTGTGGATGTTAGGAGAGGGGGTGCCAGCTTAGGTGTCGTCCTCGTCACTTGACCGTGGTTCAAAATTACGAGGTCCGTCGCCAATAGCTCTCGTGTTGCTTCTAGTGCGACGTTAATAAAAATTAAAACTAAACTAGAGAAAGCTTTATGAACTGGTAGTGAATTGGACATTACTTCACGTACCACTTCATACACTTCTGTCCAGAAATATCTTAACAAACCCCGAGATTAAAATTATGCCACATCCCCTTTACACTCCAGATCTCGTAACGTGCGATTTCTGGCTGTTTTCGACGTTGAAGGCTGTTCAGACGTAGACATTGGATTTTAATGCTTAATTCAAGACTTTTCTTTTCTCCCCTCAAAATTGTTTCAAAGAACGCCAACAGATTGTTGCCTCACCTCTCCGAACACTAACAGTTTATTTTCAATAATAATCCTGACATCGTTCCTTTGCAAAAGACATTTTTACAACCTGCAGATTTTTTCAATATCTCCAATTATAAAGTCTACAGAATTGACTGACTTACACATCGTGGAGGAGGTACAGCTCTACTTATTAAAATACCAGTTGAGCACCACTGCTTAAACTTCCACATTACGGCATTGGAGACCACTACAATCAACATTGAAAATGAGGCTGGCCCTCCCATTACCATTTGCTCAGTCTACAAAATCTAGATTTGTTCATGACCTACAAGAAATTTTCAGAAATAGATCGCATTGCCTTATGCTCGGTGACTTTAATGCTAAACATCACACTTGGAGCTCAACTTCACGTGCAAACTCAGCCGGTAATAGCCTTTTCAAATTTTCTCAAACTTTTGGTGTCGACATTCTTGCTCCCAATGATCCTACTTATTACTCCAATAATCAAAATTATCTCCCCTCAACAATTGATTTAGGTATTTTAAAAGACCTACAAAATATCACAATTATTACCAGTGCGGAACTCTCAAGTGACGACAACCAGGTCTGCTTTTTGGTGGGCTTGGATAATCTTACCCCACATACCTATAATCAAATTTTGTTCACTAATTGGATTAATTTCTCTGATAATCTCTCTCAATTAATTTGTGGAAACCCACTGATAAAGAACTTGAAGAGGCGGTTACAAATTTTACCTTCGAAATTTAAAATTCTATAAACCAATCTAGTATAGCTAAAATTATAGACCATCCACATATTAATATTTCCCAATCAATCAGACAAAAAATTAAAGAGAAAAACTGCCTCAGGAAACTTTGGCAATCATATAGATATCTCCCAGTGAAAACTGAAATTAATAAGCTCCAGAGGAAAATCAAAAGGGAGATTTTCCTCACAAAAAATCAAGCCTGGGAACATCGTCTTGAAACGGCTAATACTGAATATCAATCACTTTTTCAATTCGTCAAAATTTCGAATTCTACCCTCCGAACTTTGCTCCCCCCCTTCTTGGACCGAGAGGTCTCGTGTTCAATACCCAAGCCAAAGCAGACTTCTTCGTTGACTCGCTTGAGGAGTCCTTCACTGAGAACGCTGAATTTTACGACGATGACTTTATTGAACATCTTGAAAGAAAAGTTAGAAGATTTAACAACATCCAAAATTGTCCAGCGCCCCCTAAACTCACTGCTTCCATAGAAATTATTGGAAAGCTTAATGGTAGAAAAGCTCCAGGTAATGATCAAATTAAAAATATTGCATTAAAATCTCTTCCCTTCAGAGTCATTACACATCTTACCAAAATTTTGAACAAATGTTTACTTTTCAATCACTTCCCACAATCTCGGAAGCATGCAATTAAAATTCTTCATCCAAAACCAGGCCAAGATCCAAAATTCTCACTTAACTATAGACCCATTAGTCTCCTAAGTACAATTGCTAAAGTGTTTGAGAAAATTCTTAACAACAGAATCAATGACCACGTAAGAGAAAATAACATTATCCCACATGAACAACGTGGCTTTCAAGCGCATACATCCACCAGCCACCAACTTTTAAGAGTTTCAAATTTAATCACTCAAGATTTTAATGAGCATTTGGTCACGGGAGGAGCCTTTCTCGATGTCCAAAAAGCATTCGATAGAGTGTGGCACGACGGATTAATGTATAAAATGATTCAATTAAATTTTCCAGTTTTCTTGACCAACCTCATGCAAGAGTATCTCCATAATCGAACATTCCAAGTCAAATTAAATCGTAAACTTTCAAGAATTGGCACTATGCAAGCGGGCACTCCCTAGGGAAGCGCCCTTTCTCCAAATTTATTCGCAATTTTCACTCAGGATATTCCAAAATATCCAAACACAGAAATTGGTATTTTTGATGACGACACTGCAATTTTCTGCCAAGCCACTGATCCGAACATTGTTCAAGAACAACTTCAAATCTATCTCCTTATTTTACAATTCTGGTTCATTAAATGGCGTATCGCAATAAACCCAGAAAAATCTCAAGCCATTATTTTCAGACTTAGAAATTTAAAAAACAGACTTGAGTGCCTCAGAATTTTTAACAAACGCATTAATTGGGTCAACCAAGCAAAATACCTCGGTGTCATTCTGGACAATAGATTAACCTTCCGTCACATTCTGTCGATTAAGAGAAATTTCAAATTAAATTTCATAAAATCAAAAGTTGCTGGGTAAAAGATCCAAAATTTCATTAAAAAATAAATTGCTTATTTACAAGCTCTATCTTCTTCCGATCATAACATATGCATGTCAAATTTGGGGTGTTTCTGCCAAATCCAATCTCTCTTTTCTTCCAATTGAACAGAATAAAATCCCACGTTTCATTGCAAATGCACCTTTCTTCATTAAACGGACACTAACTTCATAAAGATCTCAAAATTCAACCCATCACAGCACGAATCAGCGATCTCTCTGCCTCCTTTCACCACGCAATCGGTTACCATTGCAACCCTACCATCAGCTCCCAACAAAACTTTTCACAGCTCTCTGGTAGGTACAGATACGCCGCAGCAGCATCAAACATCCTTCCCCTTTTTTCTTGAAGGAAGCGACTCTGATTGGACAATCATTCTCCTATCCACCTTCTTATTCGTCTGAGTTCTTATCTCGTCGCATTTTTGCGATATTTTTGTAATTTTTTTTGTTTATGTTTTTTATTCATCATTATGTAACACTGATACCAAGAAAAAATAACCCAAGGTTATTGAAATAGTTAAAGTACATTGCCAAGTAGTGGAAGAAAGTTTAATGCAGATTCAGAAGTTGTTTTAGCAGTGTAGGGTTCTTTGAAGCAACTTCTAGAAAAAAGCTTATCTATTTGTTTTGAAAAGTGGATTGAACGATGGAACCGTTGTATATCATCTGAGGGTAGTTATTTTGAAAAATAATGATTTATTTCTTTTGCTGTAAATATGTTTCTTAATTTTTTATGATTGTACTCTCAGTTTTTATGGAACGCCATTTGTATATACCGCGAACTTCGTAAGACTCGGTTGAAGAAAATTGCACACGGCGATGGTGGTATATGTGGTTTTATCTCTTTGTGCACGTTAATGTATTTGAAAAGTCCAGTTATATAATCGTGTATACGCTCAAAATATTAAATGAAATAAAAATGCAATAAATCTTTAAAAAATTATTCGAGATTTATATAAAATGAGTTTTAATTTGTAAGCATAATTTTAACGACATTATTTTCAGTTATTAAAATCTTGTAATTTCTCTCATGAAACCGTCTCTTTGAAGATAATGACAAAAAAAAAAAATGTTTATCACACAGAACAATTTTGATTAGCTCATGCTATTTCGCGTTTGAAGAAGAGCGCTTTCGCTCAAATTTAGCTTGATTTGAAATTACTTCGCTCTAAAGCTACACAAAGGCTGTCGTTGTCCTCGTAATTTTCAGCCATCTTCAGGTGATGTGGATGATACCTAAGCTGGCACTCACTCTCTTAGCTTCCACTTTCGTTAACTTGAAGATTTTTAGCCCGACAGGTATAAGTGCATCAGTCCCACTACATGATGGATCTAACAGTGGCATCAGGACTCGAACTCATGATTCAACTGTAACGGACAACTACGAGATCGCGACACTGACCACTCGACTTATCGCAGTTTTCAACTTAGAATTAATTCTTCATACTTTTACACCCCGCAATGATAAGAATTTTACATTAAACTATATTTAATGCACAGCAGTCGCTGTTATCATGCACAATGGGTCTCAGATGGAATTAAATGCAAAACTGAATTCACCTTGAACGCCGCGGGTCACGAACTTATGTTCTGATTTCTTTAAGAACCCATTGTGTGGAATAACGTAGAGTGCTGCACGCTAAACAGAACTGGACTTCAAAGTCATTGCACAGTGTATTGCAGAAATTCAGGGAGAGAGAGAGATCAGAGATATCGTCCTCGTCTCTTAACTATAGCTACGAGCTCCGGTGCAAATAGATCTTGTGTTGATTTTATGCCATGTTCGTCCGAAACCGAATTCACCT
>BMAW01120415.1:129083-171019 GCA_019974015.1 Nephila pilipes | reverse complement strand
GCTACACGCTAAACAGAACTGGACTTCAAAGTCATTGCACAGTGTAGTCTGGAAATTCAGGGAGAGACATCAGAGGTGTCGTCCCTACGAGCTTCGTTGCAAATATCCCTCGAGTTGCTTTAATGTAACGCTTTCGCTCAACATTTATGTATATATATATTTTTAAGAAACATGTTTAGTTGCTGACCAGGAAGTTTCCAACCTGAACCACTGGGCTATCACGACTCTGTTTCCTCTCAGACAAACGAACTGAAAGTATTACTGCATTGAACTCTTTTATAGTTTGATGCAATAAGATTTTCATTCATTTTGTCCAGATTTTGTGCGCAGTTTGCATTAATATATAGAAATACTATTTGTCTTCATTTCACATGAATTGTTTCTCATTTCCTTTCTGAATATACTCAAATTTCAAATGTTAATATTGCGACAGATTGCTTTTGCAAATATATATATATATAATATACGTAGTCTTTACTAAATAATTTTTGTAAAAAAGTTTGAAATTTGACTTTTTAATATTTCAAAAGTCAAATTTACTAAACAATATTTTTGAGAGTGGTGATCTATATTGAATTATAGTCAATTTTCTGTTATTTAAATTGCAAAACTTAAACACAGCGATTAAATTGCATTGGGGTAAAAGAAAAGCGATATTTTAATTACTTAATAATTCGAGATAAAAACCAACGTTTTTATATGGTGTCAAAGTTTATTAAAGAAAATTATTGAAATATTAGTTAAGACTGGTCGCAAATACCTAAATATTGCATTGTTAGGCAAGTAAGAACGGTTCCCAAAATTTCAGAGCTCTAGTTTGACGGGAAGTTGGTTAAATTAACGATCGAAAATTTGATGACACACACACCAAGTGAAATACATAATATTTTTTAACTTTAAAATTTACTTAAAAAGAGACATTTGTGAGCATATTAAGAAATTCATAACACTCATAAAATCAAAACATACATTTTAAAGTTTGTAAGTCATTCTATTTAAAAAATGGTAACCAGAATTCAGAAAAAATTATTGTGATAAGACACGGTGCTAAATATTGGAATCTTTCTTTCTTGCAAATGATTACTGACTGAAAGTCAGCAACCCTTACTATCTCCCCTTTGTGAATAGAAAAGTTTTACGATACCTCATGTGGCGTATGTAGAAAATCCGGTGTTCTCAGAGGGGGAAAGAAATTTTTTCCTCAATCCTAAAAGCGCCGAGGGGAAAGATTATTTTGACTTATTAAAATTATTGAAATATTAGTTAAAACTTGTCATAAATATCTAAATATTGCATTGTTAGGCGAGTAAGAACGATTCCCAAAATTTCAAAGCTCTAGCTTGATGGGAAGTTGGTTAAATTAACGATCGAAAATTTGAGGACTCTCTCTCTCTCTCTCTCTCTCACACACACACACACCAAGTGAAATTCAGAAAAACGTTGTAAAAATAACTACTGAAAAAATGGAAACTAATCAGTTTTAGAAATGAAGGTGTTCTGTTTTTGATAATAATGAAGGGTTTTTTATCTGTTAGTATTGTAAACAGAGTGTTGATTACTAATTACGACAAAAATTTAAGATAGGTTTAACGTTTGAAATACAGTGGATGCTTTAGAATATAAATAATTTTATTAAATTTTTAATCCCCCCATGAACAAAGAAAAGGAAGCTAATGACTTAGCATTTTGAAAGTAAAATTACATATATATAGTTGAATACTCAACAACATAAATCTACATTCCAATAAGACTTTACACAGTGTGTATGGCTTACGAAATCAATCAGGCAATTATAATTTTTTAGGAAAGGCACTGCAGCACATAAATAAATTTGAAAACCTTAAAAGCATTTTATTCTTTCATCACTTTTTTGAATAAGTGAAAGTTTGTAAAATTAATAAACCGATTCATATAATTTTTTAAATAGCTACGTATTTCTGTTTTTGTGGGGAAAAAAATAATAAAAATGAAGTTGAGAAAAAAAGGCCTGCCAAAAGGTCATTGGACAATATTTTTTCTTTTTTTTTAAACAAATTTCTAGTTAAAAATATTTGTCATTCACTTTCTTTTTATAATCATAGTAACGTTTAAAAATCGTTTGGCTTTAATTTTGGAGGTATATTTTGTAAAAAAAACTCGAAAGGATGTGATCGCAATACTCTAGAATTTGATTGGTGATCGAAAATATTCATTCCGAAGGTATAAACCCGTTGGAAGATTATTAAATTGATTAATTTAATTCATAATAATAATTGATCATCGAAAGTAATTCTGAATGAAAATTCAAAAAATTTTGTCAAATTACATAAAAACTGTAAAATTTTTTAAATTTATTTTTTACAACCTTGGTTCATTTCAACATTTCATCCCTTTCTATTTCTTGAAACTATGGCGAATAATCGGATCAATTAAATCAAACACTTATGTCACTGGAAGAAAGCTTTTCTAAAACAGGAAACGAACTTTTTTCAAAAAAACGGGAAAAGCTGAGATTAATGTTTGAAAAATGTGTTATAATACGATCCACAGTAGAATGAAGTCCTCTTTGGAGAAGGAAGCAGAAAATTACGAAGTTAAAGATAATTTTATGAGAATTTTAAAGTATGACGGTGTGTATATGCAGTAACGGCGATTAGGGAAGAAAGGGGCGGGCGGCTGCCTCTCTACTTTTGGGGAAGGGGGAATTAAATACTTATAGTAATTTAGCTACCGAAAACTCGGAATTATAATTAAAAGTTTTTTTACAAACCCTGATATTTTTTAACTATCTTTCTTTTCACTTCTTTAATTATCAAAATTCTACCAACCAAAAAATGCTCAAAATGAAATGCCATGCATCAATGCGCAATTGTTAGACCCATGAATCGCAGGCGATCTTTTCGTAAAGCATCACAGCCAATAGATAGCAGACTAGAGCTGCAGATGTAGCATGTGTTGTGAGGAAGGGTTGTCAAGGTGGGTGAATGTGAGGAAATCTACACTAGGAGAAAACAGAGACGATTAACGTGGTTTTAAAGCATACACTAAAAACATGAGAAGATAGAAAAAGCCGATTCTGCGATAAAAGGCTGCACGTGGTAATCGATTTGAGTTGAGTTGTTTCCCTCCTATTGCTGCATAGGTGGAAATCGAGTTGAGTTGTTCCCCTCCTATCTTTGAGTTGTTTCCCTCATGCTGTTGAGTCGAGTTGCTTTTCCTCCTGCTGCAGTTTCGGTTTTCAATATACATGTGGAGGCCGAGTTGAGCTGAGTTGTTTCCCTCCTTCTGATGAATTGAGTGATCTCCCTTTTTTAAATTAATGTTTTAATATTCGTAATAAACGTGAACAGGTTCAGTTTTATCTTGTTTCAGCTTGCCTCATCTTGATTCTACAAGATGGGGACTGAATTCTGCGTCAGAACTTGTCTTAGTGCTTAGAGCGGATGGATACATTGCTTTCAACCATTCAGATAATTCCATTCAAGTGTAATTTGGTCACATCGAAGTTGAAATTTCCTTTCGTTTGTCAGTATTGCTGTGGGTTGTATTCAGCAGGGAAAAAAAGTTAACAATGTCTAAAACATATAGCGAAAAACGAAAGCTTGAAAATGACGTGGAATCTTCTACAAATAAGAAAGCAAGAACAGAAGTTTCAAAAGTAAGTAACAAAATTAAATCTATTTAATCTATAGTGTGTATAATATTTTTATACTTTTAAATTATTTACTAATAATGATTTTTTTAATATTATATTCAAAATGATGGAAATTTGCCGAGGATTGCATACCAGATGGAATATTTTCAATCGGATATGATGATTTCTTTAAAAGTGGTCTCTTTATCCGGACCGTATTTAATACGCTTAAAAGTAAAATCAGCGAAGTTCTCACTTGATGTTTGAATGTGTCTTTCAGGTGGGAAAAGTCCACTTGGTAATTCCTATTGTGATTCCGCACTTTCTTTTTATCCATGATATATTCAATTCCACAAGGGGCTAATGTTATTCCCTTTGAAGTTGGATAGTTGATTTTTCCATACTTCTTGAAACGTCTTATATGTACTGATACGGAATTATAATAGGTGCTTTCGAGGTAAAAACATAATCTCTTATTGGAAATATTCCATCTGGTATGCAATCCTCGGCAAATTTTCCATCATTCTGAATATAATATTAAAAAAAATCATAATTAGTAAATAATTTAAAAGTATAAAAATATTATAAACACTATAGATTAAAGATTTAATTTTGTTACTTACTTTTGAAACTTCTGTTCTTGCTTTCTCATTTGTAGAAGATTCCACGTCATTTCCAAGCTTTCGTTTTTCGCTATATGTTTCAGATATTGTTAACTTTTTTCCCCTGTTGAATGCAACCGGCCGCAATACTAACAAACGAAACGAAACTTCAACTTCGATGTGCTAAGGGTCTAAGATATATTGACTAAATTACACTTGAATGGAGTTATCTGAATGTTTGAAAGTAATGTATGCATCCACTCTAAGCAGTAAGACAAGTTCTGACGATGAATTCAGTCCCTATCTTGTAGAATCACGAAGAGACAAGCTGAAACAAGATAAAACTGAACTTGTTCACGTTGATTACGATTATTAAAACATTAATTTAACAAAGGGAGACCACTCAATTCATCAGAAGGAGGGAAACAACTCAGCTCAACTCGGCCTCCACATGTATATTGAAAACCGAAACTGCAGCAGGAGGAAAAGCAACTCAACTCAACAGCATGAGGGAAACAACTCAAAGGTAGGAGGGGAACAACTCAATTCGACCTCCACCTGTGCAGCAATAGGAGGGAAACAACTCAACTCAATTCGACCACCACGTGCAGCCTTTTGTCGCAGAATCGTCTTTTTCTTTCTACTCACGAGACTCTGAGAAACTAAAATTACATTGTATGTATTTCTTTCTATAATGCAATTATTTATATTAATTTGAGTTCCTAATTAAATGTTATTTAGCATCAACAATCTATATGAGTATAGTAGTACCCTCCAAAAAGGGACATCCAATGGAGAAAACCCTTTATTCCTTAAATAGAGGTAATGTCGCTTCTTCTGAAGGCACATATTGAAAAAAAGTAATTTAATCCGAAATTCAAGTTGATGTTAATGGAAAATGAAAATTGTAATTTAAAAAGGCTTAATTGTTGCAAAAATGTATGAAATGAACAATAGTTTTGTATATATAGAAATTTATTGAAAATTATCTGTTACATGGGTTTGTTTGACAGTCTGTGCATTGCAAGCATTTTTTTTCTACTTGAATATTAATATCACTCATGGTAATAAGTTCTTCATTGTCATTAACAATAATCATTAATTTTTTTTAATTGGAAAGTGTATTTTAAGACATCTGTATAATTTTCTTATGTCACTCTTTTCGTCTGGTGCTTCTTCGTCTTTCTCAATACTTTCCAAGCTATTTTTATAAAAGCTTAGATTATAAACAATAGTTGAGACAAAAAAAAAAATATATGTCGTCATTGGTGTCTTCAGAACACAAATTTTCGTCAACTTCTAAATATTCTTGCATTTGAGTACTGCCACTGATTTTGACAATTTCAACCAATTTATTTTCATCAATAATATTTTCACTGAGAGCACTCGAAACTCGAATTTCAAACCCTGATTTCTTAAAAAATCTGTTTCCCTGTCTTGGATTGCCTTACAACTTGCTAACACTATTTTCTTCCTCTTACTGAGGATCGTCGCAATATGGCGAAGCACTTCTTCTACCCGACTCTTGTGCCATAACTCAGTCAAGTAGAATAATTCTAAAAGTCAATAACCTACTCTAGGACATACTACTCAAGTCTCATACAACTATTTATTTGTCTCTTTGTAATATTATGTTCAAGGAATATTTGCTTTCCTTGATGACCCCTTGGATTGATTCGCCTGTTCAATTATTAACGAACTAATACTCTCTTACCAAAATCTCTCCAGTTGAGGCTGTCTTGATTTCTCGAATCCTCAGCGACCGCTATCGCCCGTAACAACTCTTGATATCATCTATCTCTAGTAAGGCATACACTCAGCCCTAGTCCCACTCGGCCTCTATCGTCCAAATTTCCCTTTGCTTATATATTCTCCTATCTAACCCATTTCACTTTATTTCTACCTTCCTCTAATTTCCCTAATCACGTTTCATTTTGGTTGGGAAGAAATTGTTATTTTCAGGAATCAATCTCAATTAAAGTCCCCAAGGTTAGTGAAGAGAAAATCGCGAATAGCCCAGCGCCACAGCAAGATTAACTGGATTTTGAATTCTATGAATGAGAAATATCAGTTTGATAGCACTGCAACTTTCTTTTTCCCAATGTATCTCTCCCGTTACTTTACTGAAAAGCAGTTTTCAAAAGAGAGGTATTAATTTTTTTCATTTTATTGTTCCCTTGTCTCAAAATTATTTTTCACTGAGTACAAACTCTTGCCTTGAAACCTCGAAATTCCGAATTTAAAATTTTTCTATTCTTATTTATTTCATTACCTCTACATTATTATTTAAACTTTTTTCAGTGTCTTAATAGTGACCCTTTATAAGAGGTAATTACTTTACGGCCCTTATTCAAAGGGACCGGGACCATCAGAATTGTCCTTTATTCTGATTTTTATCTGAATTTTATTTTATTTAGACGATACAAGGCGCCTCCTGGCGGTATTGAAATAAATTATTTTCAACAAAACTAAAACACTACTAAGTTAGTGTAAACTATCAACTTATACATCTCTATCGAAGTTACTTAAAAAGCGTTGAGAACTTACCATTTTGTACCTAAATTTCTAAACCTAAATTTCCTACCTAAATATCTTTTGTACCTAATTTTTTTTATGTTTTTACCCTCTTACACCCTGAAGCTCCAGCTATTTTTTGTTGTCTCTAAATGTTTTGCTCCCTCCTCTCTTCTAATTCCCAATTGCCTCCACTGGGTATTTGAGTTAAATGATGATGACGAATTCTAACTAAGAAATTGATAATGTTGTCTTTTTTGATAGATAATTATTAGATATTTAAAAAAAACATCATTTCATTTATTTAAATATTAAAAAAAATTGTTTTTTTTTTAAACATTAGTCAGTAAAAGTTTGGGATTTTATCAAGATGATAATCTGAAGTACACCACTCACTCAATGTCTCTCAATTTCAGTTGCCTCTACATTTACTCTTAATTACCTCAAACATAAGTGCAATATATTAAAGGTAATTGAAAAAACAGATTGAACAATCCTTGAGTTTTCGAAAGAGGATACATAAAGTTAAAACAATTATCTCCAACAAAAATTGATCAATTTTGGTGTTAAAATCACAAAAAGATATTAAAAAAAATAATTTTATCAATGATCAAATGCTTGAAGTTGTTGCAATCACCAAACATTTTCTTGGATGAAATATTTATTTGAAAAGTAGTATAAGAATTTTTAACATTACAAATGTATTTAATAATATTTATTAAATGTGTTCGATGATTTTGCGTGATGTATTTCTCCTAATTTGGAAAAAAAAAAAAATTCGAAAATAATATTATTCTTTGTTTCAAAATATAATTCGTGCAAATAAAGATATTTTTTCAAAAAAAAAAAAAAAAAAATACTTACGCAAAATGTATTATTTTAACTTTTTGGTTCAGTTTTTTG
The DNA here is from genome assembly GCA_019974015.1 of Nephila pilipes. Lineage (NCBI taxonomy): Eukaryota > Metazoa > Arthropoda > Arachnida > Araneae > Nephilidae > Nephila > Nephila pilipes. Next base: position 163,387 of record BMAW01120415.1, on the reverse strand, counting down.
AATGAAACTTTAAAAGTGCCCAATGACTTTTGAAAGTCATTGTTCTTATATAATATATTACTCAAATATTTGTATGTAGCAAGATGATATTCGGAAATTAAACAAAAATATGTTTCAACTTCTCCTGAATTTATGTAGTAATTAGAACTATATGATGAACTGCTTGAAGTTCATCATATAGCTCCTTGGATAAATGTAGATATAGCTTGGATAAATGTAGTTTTTCTTTCTTACCCATCTCAAGAGTTTTAGTCAACGACAAAATGGTGTCACTGACCACTTTTCAAAATAAAGTGTTAGATGCATATGACTTGTTTATTTTCATTTCACGGCGGCAATAATAAAAATATGTTCAATTTAATAATTAATCGTTAGCTTTAATATTATTACTTGAAAAGAGTATTATTGTCCACTTCAATATATAATCGTTCGCTTTAATTCTAATATTTAATTGAATGATTCAGAAATTATCTTTTTAAGAAGTTAGCACCTTTAGTGGTTAAGTTTGTTTTGTGCAAAATTTAACTTAGAGCAAATTTAAGTATTTGTGTAGCTTATAATGAAATCGTAATGTTACGACTCCAAAGATAATTCTTTTTACTTTTATCTTTGTTTTTTCTCATTACATAGACAAAGTATCACTCATGATATATAGAAATTTATCCAAAAAATGTAATGGGAAAAAAACTATAATAAGAGATTTCAAAACCCATTCATCATTTGTCTCATTTTTTAAAAAAAATTCCATGTGTATAGCGATTTATAATTTTAAATTTACATTACATTATTAATGCTATTATTATCTTAAATGTATAGCTTAGTCCTTACGGCTCCCGTTTACCGGCCATTTTGTTTTCATGAACGTAATGTTAATCCTATGGAATTTCTACACTGTCCTCAAATATATACTATTTTTATCTATTTGAATACAACAAGTAATGTAAAAAAAAATTTAAGTCAATTCCTACTTAGGTCAACAAAGAAATTTTTTATTTTAGTTACTTTTTATTAAATAATTACATTTAATATAAATATGTATATAACATACGTATGACAGAATCCCAATATTAAGTGGCAAAAGAAACTTTTTTTTTGAGCGATCTACACGCTTCGTCACTGAAGGTATTTATTCCTAAATTTATATCCTGCTAAATATCTTATATGAGAGAATATTTTTTTCTCCCAAAAAAACTAAAATTAATTATTTGAAAATCAAGTAAAAAAATTTTATGTTTCGATCCAAAGGCTTGAAGATTCTACGCCGACGCTCAACCAACTTTGCCATTGCAAGACAAATGTCATAGTAGAAGCATTGGCTTGTTTCTTAATTCATCCGGTAAATTAAATGGTTGGAATGCAGTTTAACCCAAACAGCCTTGGAGACAGGAATTATTTTTCGGTTTTTTGCCAAATGTGGCTACCCTGGTCCGCTTCGCGGACTTAATGTTCAGCCAAAAAAAAAAAAAAAACTGCAAAGTTTTGCAATTTTTGAAATCGCACCAAGTGATTGGGCCAAACTGCAATTTCTCCAATTAAATTTAATTAAATGAATTAATATTTGAAAAAACTGTATTGACATCAAGTTCCATCCACTAAAAGTTTAAAAAATGTGTTTGTACTTGAGAGGATGAATAAAAAGTATTTTATTAACGATTGAAATATGAAGAAGATATATATAGGGAGAGTGTGAGCTAATAGTAGGAATTTAAAAAAGTGCACCAGAAAGAGTAAAAAATTGTGAAGGTTTCTGCGGAGTTTACATTTTGCTTTCGATTCTTAAAAATAGTTTTGCCCTTATTTTAATGATTTGTATATGGGTTTTCCGATCTTTTAAAAATATTCGAAAATATTTTCAAAAATCGGTGAGAAAATGTAATTCTGCATAAACCATTATTTTTTGCCCTTTCGCATGCAAGTTTTTGCTTTCAAGCAAATAGAGTAGAATAGATTTGAAGATGGTAGCAGATATTCTATAGGATTAACATTACATCCAAGATAACATTACATCCAATAAATCAATCGGAGCCTTAAATGGGATGATAAATGAAAACATGGCCGATTCCCATTTACCCGAAATGTTAAATATTACCTTAATCATTCATTCATATTCAATGTTTTTAAAGTAACTGATTATTTTTATCATAATTCGTAGCTTTTATTATTATAAACTAATTTGATTTAATCTACTTAAAATGATACCACTGAGATACAATAATATTCTTACATACTAAGCTGCAATTAAATTAAATTATTTTAATTAATTCGTTAATTTTTTTTCCTATCTTTGCACCGTATACGGAAAGAAGCAGCACGAATGTAGAAGACCGAATAAAAGAGAACAGATTTTATCAGTCAAGTGCTAACTCTCTGACGCGTTGAAGTTTCCGGATTCAAGTCAAATATCAAGATAACCAGTTCGTCGCACTTTTTTTACAGGTAGCTTTTCAAGGTCTAAGTAATTAGCAATTAAAAGTCTGCTAAAGATAGGGGTGATATAATAATTTAGAAAATAAATTATAGGATTTTTCTTGAAACTTTCCATTTTCTGCTTAAATATTCTTTAAACCTATTGTTAGGATCAAAAAATATACATTATAATACAATATACTTATAATAATTGCATTTAGTTTGCTTGAGGTATATTTACATTGCTAAGATATATTCAATTTAATATTTTATCTTCCGCTTTTATTTTAATATCCAAACAGAAAATATTGTTTATTTTAATAATTTATCGTTTGCTCTCTTATTTTGATATTTAATTTAATAATTGATTTTTATAAAAGAAACTCCTGTTTTTATTCTTTCTTATAACATCTCAATAAAATTATTTATTATATTTTCTATCTATTATAAATAATTTAATTAAAATTAGTTTAATTGCATGTCTTATTAACATGTGCTTAAATGTTGTTTTGAAGAAATGGCATCAGCAAAAAGGCGTCGGCATAAAATAAAGGATGCATGATGTTAAGTTCAATAGCTTGACATTATAATGCATTATGATTATAATAATTACATTTAGTTTGCTAAAGGTATGTTTATATTGCTAAATTATATTTATTTAATATTTTATCGTCTGGTTTTATTTTAATATCCGAACAGAATATTATTGTCTACTTTCATTATTTTATCGTTTGCTCTAATTTTAATATTCAATTTAATAATTGATTTTTATGGCAGAGTCGTCTGTTTTATTCTTTCTGTCGTTAACTTGACAACATTTTTGTACTTTGTTTTGCTTGTGAAAAGAAAGAATGCATTAGGGATTTGAAAAATGTTCCCTCCCCCTTGATATATAGTAATTGAAGGCTCCAGAAAAGCCTGTGCAGCCTTGGGCTCAGAAGTATGCTTAATTTATGCTAATTATATTTATTCCTTTGAAATAATTTTACTTTTTTAAGAACTTGACAATTATTACTTTTAGCAGGTATTTTAGAGGAATTTCGGATTTGCTCCAACACCTGTCTTAGATTAAAAGAATATTTATCGAGAAAAAAAAATGTAGTTTTTAATTTAAATAAATACTTTAAATGTGAAAATCGCATACAACTGAAACACAAGCTTCTATTTTATTTGAAAATAAACCACTTTGAAAAATTCATTGAACTTATAAAATCTAAGTTGGAAATTAAAACAAGAAAATTTTCTAATATTTAAGATCTACAAATTCTTAAAACTTTTTGGAAAGTTTGGTTTTATTATTTTTTGTTTAGTTTAAGAAATTATATTTTTTCAGTTTTTAAAAGTAAACAGAACATTAAATGGTTTTTTATATATTCCAAAATATTTTTATATATATATATATTCCAAAATTTGCTGGAGACGAATTTCTTTAAACTTTGTAAATATTATATTTTTCAAACTATAATAGTTATTTTGAGAACAGATTTTGACTAATGTTATTTTAATATGGTAAAAAAAATGTAAAACAAAATATATTTACGGAGAAATATGGAAATTTGAGACTTTTGAAAATTATCTCGAAAATGGTATTATACTCATTTACTATGTACATAAATAATTGAAATCCAAGCTAATACAAATCTCTGATTGAAATGTACTTATTACTTTATCATTTTTTGTACAATCTTTCTTCACGGTTTCTATAAAACTGTCGATTGTGCCAATACATCAAATGCGTTTTTAAAATTTGCAATTTATTTCAGAACTTGCATAATTAACTAATAAAAAGTACTCGTATATGATAGAAATCGCTTCCCATTAAGCCAAAAATACTAAAAAGAGATGAAGAGAGAAAAGGAAATTTACGTTATATCCTCTTTTTGACATTTCTTATTGAACATAAATGGCAGAGTGCGACAACGCATTTAAGACAATTTTTTGTCTACTGCTTCAATTCTAATTGAGATATTATTTTAAGCCAGATGTCTGCTGAACTAGAATAAAAATTATAATTTATTGTTCTCCTCGTGGAAAGGTTGTATGGTGTCTGGGAATTCAAGGCTAATTTAACTCATAATTTTTGCTTATTTAAGTCTTCGTATGACTTGCAATGTAACATTCATAGGTTCTTTACAAGTGAGTAAATCTTTATTCTAAATTTAATTGATTATGAAATGCAAATTTCCTAATTTGTGTTCATTTTTGCGAGCCATATTTGTTGTTTTCATACGCGTAGTGTGTTGTGCATGCAAAATTTTGATCCTTCGGCCTTTTTATCTTGTGAGTTCTTAATAACTTCTTTGTTTTCTTTATTTAACCTTTTGATTTTTAAAAGATTTTTTTTTTTTGGTATGTATAGTGTGTTTTTCCTCCTCAATTTTAATTTTACGGTAAGCTTTCAGATTCTTTTTAATTTTTATTTTATAAAACTTTTATAATTTTTTTCTTGATGGGCATAGTTTGACCTATAATTCTAGAATAATCCAGCTTAACAGTCTAAACAACTTAAATTATATTATTTTCCACTTTTCATTGAAAAAAAAAATTTTTTTGCCTTAAAAAATGTTTTTAATTTGTTCATTTTTTTTTAAAAAAAAATTATGTTTTGTGGCTAATTTTTTATTTGCTTTCTTCTGAATTTATGGTTTTCCCTTTTTCAGTGAAATTACTTATTGTATTATTTTTCATTTCTTGGTTTGCAATATTTGTCTTTCAATTTTTGGTTTGGTTCAAGTATTTATTCAAAATGTTCACCTTACCAGGTGTCTTCCCAAAGCATCCCACTCATATTCGATGAGATTTAAATCAGGAAGCATGCTGGAAACACATTCTGCAGATATCCTCACTTTATAGAAGTTCCTCAACAGCAGAGGTCCTGCGTGGACGCACATCGTCGTCCACAAAAATAAAGGGAACCAATAGCACATTTAAACAGACACACGTATGGGAGGATAATTCATCACAATAACGATCTCCAGTTAGTGAGCCGCTATCGAAAATATGGAGCCCCCTTCTTCCATTTAATATAATGCCTCTCCACACAAGCACTCCAGGAGCACCCCAGCGGTCTCTTGTAACTGGTATGAAATCATGTCCCCTCCATACCAACTAGTGCTGAGAATCTTTGTTCAGACCGAAATGACTCTCATTAGTAAACAAAATGCGACTCCATTGATGAGATGTCCAGACTTTGTGTTCTTGATGCTACCGTAAGCGTTGCTGCATGTGAGCTGCTGTTAATGGTATGCAGCGTTCAGAACAGAGCAAATAGGCCACATTTATCCAAACACCTGTCCACAATAAACCGTTAAATCTGTCGTCCTGTTCCCGTACGCAGCAACTGAGCAATGTTGCTCGATGTCTGGTTGCGGCCTTTTTAACCTGCAGAACAGTATACCGGGCATCAAATGCTGTTTCCTCGGCAGATCCCCACCACCTTTTCTTACAGTTGTACAGGTCATTTGGAAAGCTTTCCAAACTCTTAAAACTATACGTTTGTCAGTTCCAAACACTTGAGCTACACTCGACCAAACTACGCACATTTTAAAGCTTGCCGATCATTCTACCACGTGTAAATGCATCCTGATGGTTTCATGTAGCCATTATTAACGTATGATTTCACTTACAGGGGAATGTCTGGAAAGGCACCCTTCCTCCACCTTTTCTAAGTTGCCTTGGCTATGAGCGCGCACATTCCACGCATTTTCGTGATACGAGGTCCCCCCTGATGTCAGAAGGCTGATATTTGCAAATGCATCACTTTTCTACTGAGCTGCCTTTTCATTGTACTGGTCGCATTTCATGGTGGTTGTATAGAAAAATGCATTTGTTACTTAAGTTTTGCTCGTTAGTATGTATATATATATATATGTGTGTGTGTGTGTGTGTGTGTGTGTGTCTATTGAAGATTTTTTTATGTCCTTACATCTCAAAAGTCTTTTTGTAAATTCTGCCAGCAATATAAGTTATATCAACAGTTGTCTTTTAACTTTCCTCGAAGTTAGTTTCAAAACTGAGTTTAAATACAATAGCATAAAATTTAGCTCTACAGCGATGATTCGAAACAAAGAAAACTCAAAAGCATTAATTTAAACGAATATCTTAACTTCATTTTGTCTTACCTTCTTAGGCACCACTCAGCTGAGGCACTCTAGTCATTTTTTCTTCTTTTCCCATTGGGTTTAATGTCTTAGGTAAACGCGAATGAAGCATCCCCGGGGTATCTCTGCGATTTTCTCTAAGTACGATCATCCTTATTGTCAACCTGTTTTTACCTTTTTTCCCATTTTTTCAAATGTCCAGATCATATATGCACATTGTTTGGCACAGCATGGTAATTCTTAGTGAATTTAAATATTGTCTATAAAGGATTTTTAGATAGAAGATAATTTATACATTAATTGTTTAGATGTTTTCTATCTCCTCTTAAATTTTTGCCAATGAGTTTCGAAACACAGTGTGTATCTAGATTAAAATATAAGAACTATTTGTGTAAAATATTTAAAATAAATTAGATCGCAGTTGCAGAATGATCGTGCCCGGCTTTGTTACTAGTTTACGGAGTGTTACAAATGTGAATTTAAGGCTTCCCTGCAACGGTTCTCTCATAAAAGATAAGATGGATTTACAGAGATGTTACCTGAGAGCAAAAGAGAATTTAGCAATTGACCCCTTAACCTGGCGACATATTTAGCGAGAAACTTGGTTTCAAACGGAAAGTTCTCGAAGGTGCTGGAACCGAAACGAAAAATCTATAAGGAAGAAAGTTACGAACTTTTTGTGAATTTCAGGAAAGACGTCACACCTGGCCGAGCTACTGTCGATGGATCAGTCGGAAGAAGGAATCGATCTGTGTACGAAATAAATCAGTCTGTGGAGTCTGCTTTGTAGACAGATCAGGATAGCGTGGCCGAGTGAATCTGCTGAAGTTTAGGCCTGAATTTGGTGGAACTGAGTGAGTCTGTCTTTTGAGACTTTGTTGCGGAGATCAATCGGGGGATCGACTGAAGCTGTCGGCACATGAAATGGAGCGTGCCGGTTGAATTTGTGAAGCAGTGGCATGTATCTGCAGGGAATTGTCGGATACTGTCCTGGAAGTGCATCATATTACTGAGGAGCAGTGAGGATGAGCTGAATGTTGCTGTATTATAACTTTGACTATACTTAACGTGTGTTTTGCTCCTGTATCCGTGTCACTAAATTGTGCTAAGTGTTGTGTATCTGTTATTGTCCAAATTGCGCTGTCTGTGTGTTGTCTTTGAAGAATTACGAATTAAGTGTCATTTGTTGTTATCCTCCGAGTTGGACTTGATTTTCTCACTCCACGCACACGCTCACAGAGAAGATGAAATTTTGCGTAACAATATCTAGATTAAAATACAAGAACCGTTTTTGTAAAATAGTTAAAGTAAATTAGGTAGCAGTATCCGAGTGTTCATGCCCGGTTTATTTCTGAGGATTCGAGTTCTGATGCCACAAAGACCAGCAGTGCAGTGAAGCTGATGTGCGCTAAATCTGTTGAGACTTCAAGATTTTCCAAGAGCGGGGTGTGGAAGTTTGGAAAGAGGGATGAGAGGGATCGTGTTCGTCCCTTGACCGAAACTCAAAACTACGAGATCCGTTGCCAATAGCCCTAGTGTTACTTCAGAGTGGGACGTTAATGCGCAATCAGTTTTAAGAAAGTTAGCGTCGTATGTTTGTAAAGGAACGATGAAATGAAAATGTATTATAAATCCTTTATATTTCTTTTATAATATTCACAGTTTATTAAAAAAAAAAAAAAACTAGAATTAAAATTTGAGAAATTTTATGTTCAAGTGACTGAAAACGTTAATAAACTTAACATATATTATCAATTGCCTCATATTTCAATTAATATTTTTAATCAGCACCAGATTAGTGAGAGTTTAATCATTTATTAATATGTTTAATAATTGATGAAATTAAGCAAAAAGAATTGCTTATAGGACTGCTATTGTTAATTTTTCTTACAGAATCTTACTTATTTCTTTAAAAGTAATACCTAAATTTCTAAAAACGCGTAATTAGATCATTTTTTTTTTTTTTTTTTGTTTCTTTTCTTTATAATGGGTTTTCTTCTACTCACATTGTAACTATGTCTTGGTCAAAACTTTAAAAGCCTTTTTCTCACAGTTTAAAGCACTCATTTGAGTTTAATTTTCCTATACATGATTGTTTTGGATGAAAATACGATAATTTAATTATAATTAATAAAAATTAATTGATTAAAACTAGTTATTTAAAGAATTAAATTTTAAAGAATTAGAAAAGGCACTTCATTAAATTAATTATCATTAAAAGATTTATTCCTTTTAATGAATTATTACGACAATTAATAAAAATTAATTTATTAAAACTAATTATTAATGGGCTTTCTTCTACTCCCATTGTATGTCTGGGTCAAAACTTAAAAAGATTTTTTTCTCACATTTTAAAGCGCTCAATTTAGCTGAAATTTTCTGTGCAATATTATTTTGGGTGACAATACAATAATTTAACTACGATTAATAAAAATTAATGGATTAAGCTAATTATTTAAAGTAGTAAGTTTTACTCATAATTCCAATTGTTTACAACGTGAGGCAGTGTTGAATATTGAAACCAGCAAATTAAATTATGCCCTCGTAAAATCTTAAGGTATAAAAAAATTATGTTACTCAAAGTGTGAAGTTTGAAAAATAACTCATATTTAAAAAAACTCGTTTTTTACCTGCGTTATTATTTCAAGAATTTTTTTTTCCCTTTCTTTTGACGATATTTAATTAAAATGTAATTGTATTATCCTATACATAGTTCAGCTGCCTTAAAGATTTTGCGTTAATATTTCTTAAATTTTCAGCTTTGTATATGTCTGTTACCTTAGGTGTATACCTAAGCTGTGAATTATAATGTTGTTATCTGAAATTAGCTTATTTTTCAGAAATGTACGTATAAGTGCGGAATAAAAATTTATTACTAGAGGTAACACCTTTTTTTTTTTTTTTTTTTCTTCTTCTTAGAACTGAATGATTGATGGTCTGAAATACTTGGATTAAATAAGCGCAATATGCTTACATAATCTGTAAGATTGAACGAGAAAAAGTTCAGGTTGAAAAAAAAGGTAAGTAATGGAAGAAAAAGATTCATAAACTGGTAACAAAAACAAGCGATTTATCAAGGGAAACCTTTCTTTCACTGACCAAAAAAAAAAAAAAAAAAAAAAAAAAACCTGCAAGAAACATAGCGTGATATTTACTTTTAGTTGCGCAGATGTTTTGTCTGCATTGCGAAAAATCCATCTTATGACGTGGATAAGAACGAAATGGAAAAAGAAAAGAATACTGAGAGAATACGAATGATCTTTTTTTTTGTATGTGTGATCCTTTGATTTACCAGCAAAACACTTATGTAATAATTATGAAGACCTTGAGCGGAAAATATCAGTCAATCCAGATAAACGGTAGTTTTTTTAAAGATACAAAGCGTCGATTAATTAATAGTTTTGGTAATTTCATTAATAAAGTAATCGATTTGGGATCTGCATAATTATTATTACAGACATTTCAGCAGACGCATATAGGAACTACTTGTTATTGAAAATTAAAATATGCAATTACTGTGAATTAAAAATATCTAATCATAAAAATTAAATAGTATAAAAATATAAATATTTAATTTAAGCTAAACTTATTTCCATGTTACGAATACTGAAAATGAAATGTATAATTTCTTTTTTTTTTGTTGCTGTTATTTATATTTTTTCATATTTTATTCTCTCAATTGTGAAGGAGTCTCTTCACACAGCTTTTTCTAATTCTCCTTAAAGTTAAAAATGACCAAGTTTATAGAATACTAGCTGATACCCGCCCGCTTCGCTGGGCACACGATAATATTATATTTTGGAACCTATACATAAAATATCAAGAAAATTGGAGCATTGAAACGACCTTTGTGTTCTCCAGATGGTTTTTTTATCGGCATTAATTATAACCTTGAACTCCTTTTGGTCTTTAGGAACTGAATCAACAGCAGCTTTGAAATCGTGAATATACCTGTTATGTTCATGTAGCTCCTTTTGTAATTGGCTAATTCTGGCTTAACACCTGGGAAAATACCACAATGAATGTTTCTTTCACATTCATCATCACAGAGAAAGTAAAACTGAAGAAAAGAAGGTTGTTGAGGAGGCTCAGCCAATAGGCTACTTATCCTGTGGTATACCTGGCCCTGGACTTTAAATGTTGGCATAAAATTTCCTTCCTTCAATTCTTTTGCTCCGAATGACGTCATCTGAAAACATCCATTATACTTGCGAATTGTAGAAAGAAAATGTTATGAAAGCTGATCCTTATAGCTAAGAAGACTATTCAAAGGTTCAGGGAAGGATCTAATAACAGGAAGCAGGACTTGACCACCACTCCAGCACATTCCTGGAGGTTCTTCGATCCTTTTAAAGCACGGCACCTCAAACAGGGCAAACGTTTTCCGATACTGACAATTTTATCATTTGAATAGTCAATATATATTTCATATTTAAAACCAGACAAATTTTTGGAAGTCCATGGCGCTAAATTAACTTTTGATCTTTTATCATTGTATTTAATTACAGCTGCCTGATTCACGTGGGGGGTATTAGAAAAGTATTTTCTTACGCTCTATGTACTTCAGGATGGCATTTAGTATATTTTGAAGCAGCTTCTCTATGTTCTTCAGGATGACTTTGAATATATTTTGTAGCAGCTGGTCTTACTTGTTTACATCTAATTGAATTTGTGAATCTTTTTCTTCATTTCTTTTACCTTTATTTAGTTGAAGAGATATTACATCATTAATAATTGATTACCTTGAACTTGAAAAATCAATGTTAGATATTGATTGAGTCTTTGAAACTAATACATACACATTTTCTTGAGGCTGAAACATTAAAGATGACACATTTTCTTCATTTTGTTTCACATTATCATAACCAGGATTAACTTTACTTCTATTTGTTAATCCAACTATTTAAATAAAACATCAAAATGACAACTATTACAGTTTCCCATAAAACGTAATATTTTTTCCCCCTGAATTGTTTCCCCAACAGAAGCTATAAGGCAGCCACCTTGATAAACTTCGAACTGATAGGGAAATAGCTCTGCCGCCGCCATAATTTAGCAAATAGATCCATACGTGTTTGGTTTACATATTTAGGTAAAATATAAATTGTTAGTATTATAAGGGGGGCCAGATAGCATTTGAGTGTAGCATTTAATCCGATCCCAGTTGTCAAACACGTGAGAAACAATAATATTTCTCATTTTATACGCCATCGATATGTCACCGAACACCAGCAAAGACAGAGACGAAAATAAACATGCTCCGTCGCCAAGAATTTTAAAAACTTTGAAAGGAGTAGGTATTCCATCGATCCAAATATATTCAACATCCATTATTAAGAACTATAACTGAAAAGTAAATATGAAAAATCAATTTTTATTAACCTACAATGAAATACTTTTCAAGTTAAAAAATATAACCGAAATTAACTTTTTTAAATCAAATTATTTTAAAATTCAACAAAAAATACTAACAAAAAAAGGAAGTATAATAAAAAATTTTAGCAAAAAGTCACCCGTATTACGTGATCCTTTTTGCAAAAGGATAACTCTTACGGTAGCAGCATATCTGGAACTGCAATTGAATAGACAGAATAGCTCTTAAAAATCATAGCATTAAAAATAATTCTGTATTCTGAAAACAATAAAATATCCAGCCATTTTAAAAAATGAAAAATGTTTATTTCCTAGAAAACAAAAACTAAAAATTACCAAAATACAGAAACAAAACTTTTGCATGATATTTACATTAGGTTACAATTAATGCATACATCAAAATAAATATTTTGATAGCTACTTATTTTTTTTATTAATGACATGAATAACATACCGTTGTTATTCATTTGTTAAAAGCCAACTTCAATAACTTGGTTAGATTGCGTTTAGATTTACAAATGTAGTTTATCAATCATTATTAATAATAAAATACTTTTCTCATAAATTTAAAACTTTGCCTAAGTTCCACAACAATAAAAATTATCGTTTGCTCAGCAAAACCGAAATCAGCTGGCGAGCGAAATCAGCTGGGGTTACCATAGTATAGCTTTTTAAAATTCACAATGCAAGGTCATTGAAATGCTTCTACTTGGCGGTGGAAGATATTTGGTGATATTTTGCAAAAAAGAGCCTCTTCTCCAAAATCTTGCCAATCATCCATCAGCGCTTCAATATTAAATTATTTGGTATTTTTCCATTTCGCACGCGCAAATCTTGCAAGTAAACTTGATTGGTAGCGATACACAGTATACATTTAAAAAAATATATTCCGTTTGGCGTTGGTCATGTAATTTTTCGCGATAAAGTCGCCAAAATGACATAACTGTTGGGTAAGAAAAGATTAACCGATGATAACTACATTTTGGTTAAGAATTCCATAAAATCCGTTCTTAGTGAGCGTCTACATTGCAAAATGAGTAACTGTACCAAATTTCAAGTCAATCGGTTGTATAGTTTTAGAGATATCGTGATGAGTCAGTCAGTGGTATTTCGCTTATATATATATAGATTTGTAAGAAATTTGACTAGTTACTTATATGGTCACAAATTTTTGTGCATTCATTTATTGCGTTATTAACATGTTTTAACATATTATTTTGAGAAAATGGCATCAACAAAAATGCGTGGGCATAAGATAAAAGATGCAAGGTGTTAGGTTCAAAAGATTGACATTACAATACATTAGGATTATAATAATTACATTTAGAGGGGGGGGGGTATGGCAAAATTACTTTGCTTAGATATTTGATTCAATATTTTATCGTCTGGTTATATTTTAAAATCCGAGATGAATGTAGTTGTTTACTTTAATAATTTATCGTTTGCTCTAATTTTAATATTTAGTTTAGTAATTCATTTTAAAGGTAGAATCATATGTTTTTATTCTTTTTGTCGTTAACATTAGCTACATTTGGGTACTTTGGAATATTTTGCTTCTGGAAATAAAAATGCATAACAACAACAAGGATTTTCTTTTCTTGATAGTAATTGCTTCTGGGGAGCCTAGGGCTTGGAAGTAAGCTTACTTTACGCTAACAAACAACCATTTTGAATAATTCTACCTTTTAGTGAACTACACAGAAAAAAAAATGTTATCACCTGTTGAAATGAAACAAGCAAAAATAATTTCAATTTCCTTTTTTTTTTTTTTAATATTTTAATGAGAACATTTTTCAAAATTTTGATTTGCTTTTTTTAAAATTTTATGTTGAGTAACATGTGAAAAGTTTCAAAGCAATGAAAATTAGTGCACATTTTAACGCATAATTTTTCCTTTTGAATAATCTTTTTGACAATATTTCTCATTAAGATATTATGACGATGCAATAAATTCACACAAACAGAAATCGATGGCTGTACGACCAATCAATTTTTTTTTTTTTTTTTTTTTTTAAATTGTTCTTTAATTTGGTCATTTTTAAAATTAAAAAAAAAATTATTTGAAAAATTGTAACTTAGCTTGGTGATTTTCAACATTGCGGATATAAGGAAAATATTTCGTAAACTGACTTTTAAATTACGATACAATTGGAGAAAAAACTTTCATTACTATGTAAAAGGAGCGATTTTAGAAGAAGCAATGATGCAATTGCATTAGCATGATGTGTAAGCTGTAACAAGTTGAATTATGAACTAACCTTTTGTATGTGATATAAAATAACGCGTGTAACAGGCTCTCACGTGATTTTTCTTTTAACTAACCTTTTGCACTACTTTATTGCGTGTTTGATTTGAGAACTTCGGCACGTGAAAGAACTGTCACTTATGTAAATTGGAATATCTATATAAAAAGTGTAGTGGATATGAAATCATCTGATAGAGAAATTAGGGCAATTAAAAGTATTAAAGATAAAAAGGGATAGAAGAAGTAAGGAGATTGTTGAGCTCACAATATGGCTCGAAAAGGTGGAAGTGATCTAAGAATATATTCTCGGATCCTAAAAACTTGTATCCAGTTCACTGGAGCTTTATTGGACTCGAATTTTCGTAATTTTACCAGTTGTTTCTCAAGGGATGTTCCGAAAGTAAGTTTCATATTTTTTTTTTTTTTTCAGAGAACATGGTACATCAGATGAAACAGACAACCATCATAAGAATCGGCAACCGTTGCTGGCTCAGTGACGGAAATAACATCAGCGGAGAAGGAATGACACATGAGCAGAGCGACGAAGAAAAGAGGGTAGCAGCAGACCAGCGTGCCCGAGACGTGACTGACAACAAGGTCGTCAATGGAAGTGCTATCCGGTATGAATGGGCACGGGCGACTAGTCGTCCATGAACGCCTAAAAACCGAGTATTATGAACAGGTCATGTTTTGTCAAATGATTGGACCCTGGTGTTGCATGTTCAGTGAAGGAAGGGGGAGTGTGAAGGATATAGAACTAAGTGGGCGTCCCTACACATCCACGAATGAAAACAACACTGTTAGAGTATAGGTCATGGTGTTAGCGGATAGGCGCATAGCGAGGTCAGACGTCCACACTAGTTTGTCGTGTTCAGGTCCATCCGAAACAATACTGAGTTGGAGCAGGCTGAACGACAATTCCTTGCATTGCAGAGTTCCGAGTTTTACCAGAGCGGTTTCTTCAAACTGATTACACACTGTGACAGATGTCTCAATGTGAATTGCGACTATGTCGAAAAACAGTGCAAAGTATATAGCTCATGATGACATGGTTTACTTTTTTATGCAATAAGTTTTCCTTGTGAAAAAAAAAATGACAAAACTTACTTTTGGAATATCCCTCGTATGTAAGATGAATAGAATTCTCAATTACAATCTTTGGTTAATGACACGATTAAATAACGTTTCACAATTTGACACAAAATTACGCACACAATTTGATATTTGATCATTTTATGGATAGAAAATGTTGTTGAGATTATCTTTACTGACAAATGATTGATAGATTACTTATTGCGTCTCGATAGCTAAAAATGTCAATAACCAAACGGGACGTTATAACTGATATCAACGTAGCTTTCATATTTATTATTCATCGTTCTATTCGAGTTGATGAAAATTAATACAAAAATTCTAATTCAAAATCTAAAATCTGTTATCAGCTATAAAATGAAGAAAAAAAGCAATTCATCTTCTGATCTCTTTCGAAGTTATCCTATATAACCTCTTCAGCAATTATACAATTATTTACTTTTTTTTAAGTGAAGATAGGTAATTTGATGATAAAATATCAAGTTGATGAAGGTTGATTAATGAATTGTAACTTTTTTATAGAATCGATAAAAGTCTTATAGAATAAATTAAGAACTAAGTATTTATCTAAACCCCTCCGCTGTCACCTAAATTCTGATTTGTGGCAAATCTCAATTCTCGAACGAAATTCAATTCTCTTTTCTATATTTAAGAGTCTTCAAACATAAAAAATATGACCTTATTATTATATTGTTTATTTAGAAGTTTCTGACCATTTCTTATAATCACCTGTAATGAATGGTGGCTGTTGGAAATGGCCAAACAGTTTTAAAAAAAGAAGATCGTCAAAGCCAGAATGAGAGGCAACAGGAAAAATTGTATTATTGTGGAACACTACTGTGTTTGTCAGTTTTATGTAAGATTTGCTAGTGTGTGCAACGTTTCCTTAAATTTTTTTACCCGATACCCTAATTTATATTGAATGGATACTGCAGTGAAAAGTGATCTTTTTCTATTACAAACACGTGCTTTAATTGCGAATAAACAAGAAGACATTTGTCTTTGTTTTTCTTAAGAAAAGTTTTCCAAAATACTTTCTGTAGTGATTTCTGTTAAAACTAACGAACAGCACACTTTTGGATTACAGATGATTAAAACGTTTCGAAGTTTCAAAAATTAATTGGGAAGAATGGTTAATTATATCATTAAAGCCATGAGAAAAGAACATACAGTTGTATGTTACAAATGATAAATTGTTCAGCACATACTATCTGAAACTCACACCAGAATAAGCTACGGAAGAAGAACATGTATGCTTAAATAATCGCAGGTTGAATACAAAAATACAGGGTGATCAATTTAAAGGAGTACCCGTTTGTTTTTTGTATTATCAACATCTATAATATATGTAGCAAGACTTTCAATATCATTACTTATTTAATATGTCTATATTTAATGTGCGGGTCGTTTTTGCTCCCTTTCTAAATGCGAAAATTTGTTTTTTAAACATAAATTCGTGTGAACATCATTAGTAACTTTTAATCCGATTCTGCGCAAATGATTTGAGTAAATCGTCGACTGCTTTCAACGTTATTATTATTATTATTTATTTTTGAAAGCTTATTTCGTGAGATTATGAATGACAACAATAAAAATCGCCAGCATGAACTATTTTTTTATTATTATTTTAATGAATTCCGAAGAGTACTTGGACATAATTCCAACTTTCATTGCTTAACTTGAGATACAGGAAAGTTACTGCTGGTTTCAGTAAGACGGAGCCACTGCACACACGTCAAACCTAACAATGAGAGTTCTTAAGGAATTCTTAGATGACCATTTAATTTCAATAAGCCTATGGCCAACAATATCACCAGACTTCACCCCGTTAGATTTTTTTTGTGGGGTTTTCCAGAGAAATCCTACAAACATCGATGAATTAAAACAAATCAAAATGGAAGAAATCTCGTCAATAACATCAACAATGTAGCGAAGTGTTTCAAAAAACTTGGTTCAGCGTGTTCATGTTTGTATTCAAACCGGTGCCGAACATTTTGAACATTTGCAGTGAGGAATGATAATGTAAAAAATTAGAATTAAATTATGTTTTTTAAAAATAAAATTATTACAGGATTAAATGACATTGTGATTCTCCACTTCTGTTTTACCTCACAAATATAGTTGTAACACTCCAAAAGTGTTGGAAATTGTCTTCCGCATTTAAACAAGGTTCAAACAATTATACTTAAGTGTTAGAATAGTTGCTACGTTGTCAGATTTAAGGGTGATAAGAAAAACCAACGGGTACATATGAAGTTGTAATGTTGTTTTTAAATTTATGAAACAATGTCAAAAAAAATATAGTGCACTTAAAAAAGGTTACTGTTGTGATACCAATGGTCAGTTCTGTATTAACCTCTCGATGTTAAGTCAATCTGATAGACCTGCAGTCACACAGGGATGGCGAATATAAGTTCATAATGGTGTATCAAAATCATTTAACAAAGTTTGTCTAGGCTACGACTTTTGTAGATTAAGCCAGCTGAAGAAGTAGCTTATCACCTTCTTCAAATATTTTTAACATTTCGTGCTCCTTCTATATTGCTTTCAGATAATGATAGGGAATTCAGTGATAAAGTCACATCCGAACTATGCTCTATGTGGAAAGTTATTAAGATAATTTATAGAAAGCTTTGGCATTGTCAAAAACAAGGCTCAATTAAAAGTTAACATATTCTGTAACTGAATGTATGAACGATAACTATACAAATAAATGGTCTCAGATGATTTGTCCTTTGTTCAGTTTTCCAAGAACACTACATACCACGACGTAATACGCCGAAGTTCTTATGAAGCCATGTTAGGCGTTTAACCAAAAAGATGCATATTAATAACATATTTGACTAGTAAACAAATAGCAAATAAATCCGAACAACACCGTGAAATGATTATTAACACTTTTGAAGAAAGTTTGAGCCATAACGAAAACCCTATTCCAAAGGAAAATATTGAAGAGGAAATGCAGCCTACCACGTCTCCATATCAAGTCCTGACTGAACACGAATTTATTCCTGTAAAAAGAGCGGCCGCAAAAGAGAATCTTCTACTGCAAACAGCGAAAATGTTACGAACCTCAAAAAGGAAATTTTCTCCTGCTTAAATAGGTGATACTGTTTGAATACAAGTTCCTGACGTCGACTGTGGTCGTATAGATGGCCGATTTGTTTGCGGTTGCTGTTGGAATAGAAGACTCCGATTTTTATTAATTAGCAAACAAAAATAGAACCCACAAACAGCTCTATACCCGTAATCAGTTCATAATTTGTGAAGAAGAGTTATTTTACACCTACAAGATTTCTTCTCAAAAAAATATCGCTGAGAGAAGCAGCTGCAGTTAATTCGAGAAGGGGAGGATAAGTCTGTACATGTTGCAGTTGCAAAAAGAAGTGTTCCATGACTAAATGCAGTTGCAAAAGTTCAAGACTTTGTGCAGCTGTCTTTAGCCCTTTTATGTACAATATTATGACGGTACAATAACATGTATTATATTATGAAATTTAGGAACAATTTTATGTACAATTGTATGTATTATATTATGAAATTTATGAACAATTTTATGTACAATTGTATGTATTATATTATGAAATTTATGAACAATTTTATGTACAATTGTATGTATTATATTATGAAATTTATGAACAATTTTATGTACAGTTGTATGTATTATATTATGAAAAACTTAAATTTTTGTTCAGGTGACCCATACGACGTGCCAGAAGTTGACAACGAGTGTGCTACATGCTGTATGGCGCACTGGTGCCACATGTGCTGTTGGTTGACCAGACCTGACGTAGAGTGAAGAAGGAGGAGGTTTCAGAGTTCATTTCAAAGTTAACGAAAAAAGAGACTGCACTGCTTTGAAAAGGATGCTAAGCAGTGCATCGATCTGGATATATTAAGGAACCTTTCCGAAGGACGAAGTTATGTCTGTATGGTTTCCATGAACGTCTCTTGTAACTTTGATCAGGTAATTTAACCTTTTTTTGGATGGTTAAGGAATCGAATATGTGTAAAGCTTTTAATGAATTGGTTGTTTATTAACGTCGTATTTAGAAGCAACATGAGGTTTATTGGTGGTGCAGCTGATAATTCTGAATCTCGGTCAAATCGAAACGTGATTATGTAAATTAGAGGTAAATGTGAATTGAATTACAGAAAATGATATATCAGCAAAATAAAATTGAAAGAAGATTGAGGATAGTGATAAGCTGATAGAAATACTCAAAGTGGATTGAATCATCTTAATTAATCGTTTGGAGTTGAAGCAGCTACTAGTTAGAGTAATAAGAGTTGAATTTGTAATAAACAAGAAACATGTGAATTGGAACGAGTCATTATGGCAAGCTAAGACTTCATTATTATATAAACTAGGATTAACTGAGTTAAGAGGGTTTCGAAATAGAGCGACCTAGCATGTTCTTTGCGAAGAGCTAATAAACTGTGTGTTGGCTTTCTCTTACGCATCTTCAATAGGAGTTGTGAACTTATTGACTATTTAATTAAACTTTGAGATGGTCGTGAAGCTAAATAACGAAAGGAATATGTCATAAAATACTACGGACGACACCTAAATGAAATGCACTGTTAGTTTTGTTATGTTTTTAATACTCTTCAATAGTATATATGAATCTTCTGAAATTGATTCCTAAATGAAGTACAATGTCTTTGGAAACCTGTAACTGCAGATAATATTGCCACTGCTAGTTGTAGTACTTTCACTAGTAGAGTTAATACCTGCATGCAAACTTTTTTGCTTCATATGTTTACTTTATTTAAAATCATGCTTATATTCTGCTCTTTCTCATTACTTTTTTTTTATCACTGGTCCACATATGTAACAAATAGAGGATTGGAGGCACTGAAATCTAGGGAATATGAACTTTTTTTTCTTCTTTTTTCTTTACATTAGACTCATTTCAAATAGAAATAAAGTTCTGTTCATAAAAATAACAAATAATTTTTTTTTTTTCATTGTTCCTTTTGATTAAGTGAAATCAAACTTGACAAAAATTGATTTGTCGAAAAAAAGTAATAATAAGATAGCGGCCACATTATACCTTCACTGGCCATATTACCTGCAAATAAAGGTGTGTTGCGAAATTTTAAATTTAAAAATGAAAATCTAAAATCAGAATTCTTTTAAGAACTGTAAATGAAAGATAGCATTAATAGCCAAATTTTTTCATTTTTTTTTTTCGACTTCATTACAGCCAGCACAATTTCTGTTTAAAATAAAAGTGGCTATATTGTCCTCAGGTACTTTATATGAATTTCACACGGCCGCGGTAGCCTAGGGGTTATGGCTGCCCGCCATGTAGCGGGGGGAGGGGGGCTACACGACGACTCTTGCGTTGGAGGAAAATTCAATTACATTTTCAATTTCAAGACCTATATAAACAAAATGCTTCTTTTCCATCCTATAACGTTTCCCACATGTATCCCACTTTTTTCAGGGAAATATAAACTTATACTCAAAAAAAGTTGTAATTCTGAGAAAGCGAACACCCTTTACTAGCAGGTTGTTGCTGATAATGTCTTTGAGTTCGTATCCAACGTATATGAAAAAAACATGAACGAAATTTAATCAATCACAAAAAGTATTTAAAAAATTAATTTTGCTTTTGATTATTTTCGTTGCAAGACTTGTGTGATTAATAAAAAATACATAGATGTTCTTACAACGCCGAAAAGGTCACTGATTCACACGTGGCAAGTAACAATAAAAGATTGGTGTTACCTTCAAAGAAATCTCTGGAAAGATATCGGAGAAGATTCTTTTTCTGATGTCAGCTCTTTCTCTCTTCCTTTCTTTTTCTTTTCTTTTTTAGATATATGAGAAAGACCTTTTTCCCCGTATCCAATTCCCAGACATTCTACCGGGAAGCCGTCATTCGTTAAAGAAGGAAGGTGATTAATTCTTCCATTGAAAAATTATAACAAAAATTGATTTATGTTGAATAAAACTCTCGCTCATAATGATAGTAATAATAATTGATAGTAAAATAATGAATAAATAATAGTTGATAATAAAAAAAATAATTGACATCTATTTCAATGCGCATTAAAAAGACAAAGAAATATCAGTACTAAATATTAGTTTTCAAATAATGCCAAGAATGTTTGCTTTGTTATTTTGTATTTGGAAAAACAGTTATGAGGTTTGTTTGATATACAAACGGCTCTCAAATTTCGCTATTTTGTATAAGCACCGCATTCTCTTTAAAAATTTGCTTTCCCCCCCCCCAAGAAGTGCAACATTATCATAAAGATATTGACGATGAAGAATATGAAAGAAAAGCTTTATGCGTCTCGTAAAATTTTTAATCATCATGGATGTTCTCAAAGGGGAGCGCATTTCTAAAGTACGAAATATAATAGAAAAAAACTGCTGTGTATGCATAAATTTCGTTAATTTAGGTAGATGGCGTGCAATATTCTTGTGAGAAAAGAGATATATTAAAATTTAAAAAAATGTGCAACATGATTTAATATGATACAAAACTTCATGTTAAAGTATGTGCCTACCCAAAAATCACCATTTTCGCGAAAATTTTCGAAAGTTTCTTTATTATTTTCTATTAAAGCCCACATATTTACGATTTCAAAATGGTTCGCATTGATTTCTAGGATAGTTAATTAATGTTTAATGTAAGTATATAATTTTTTTAAAAGAGCATTAAAATCTTTATTTGTATTTTCTAGAAAATTGTGATATTTAATTTTTCTTTATTACGAAGAATCATTTCTTAAAAAGTATTTCATATATTCAAAATGAAATTTTGCCACAATGTTCTACACATCTCTAGGTAGGTTGTGAACTTCAAACACAGCTTTTAAGTAAATAACTATTTATTTTGGATGTATTTTTATTTTAAAAAATGATTTATTTCTTTTTGTAAAATTATGTACTGTTTATAAGTTTTGGTATAACTCAGTAAGTTTAAGAGTAACAGCATTTTGTTCTGCTTCACAACACACATGTAGGAATATATAACATATTTATATAAATATATATATATATATATATATATATATTGTTGAAACAAAAAGTGAAATATATTGATTAGAATTTCTTATATGAACTTTAGCGTAAATGTCAATTTTCACTAAATTTTGAAAAGAATATGGCCAAAATCTGAAAAATAAAAAAAATCATTAAATGACTTTTTAATTTACAATTTTAAAGCTCGTTGCAACTAAAACCATACGTTTCACACACACAAAATGTTCCGAAGTTAGGCACATACCTCAAAGGTAAAACTGAGTTAAAACTCCGTAAAAATTGCAGTGAGAGTGAGACGTAATCCTACTATCCGTTTCGTCTGTCATCTTAAATGTTACTCTAATCACAGAATCTAAATTTCAACTTAAATTCAAGCACAAAGTAACTAAAATAACTAACTGTTTCAAAATAAAGAATATTAATTCTCTAATAAGGGGATTGATATTGTTTATTAACGTCTCATTGAGAAACAATATAACACATCGATCAATAACTCCCGAGTCTAACATTGAAAACAACATTTTTTTTGCAAATTTTTTTTTTATTCATCAACATAACACCTTTTGTTAATCACCTTTTAGGGTGATACAATCGTTCCAACGCTTTTCCAAATCTTTTTTTGTTTTTTTGTTTTTTCCAAAATTTTTTTTTTTTTTTTCCCGCAAGAAATCTTTTTTGTTGCGAGTAAATAGCGATAAACAGCTTTCTGAATCATCGACTCGTTGCTGTTTTTGTTCCATCGAAAGCAATCGCGGCACCCACTTGGAAAAAACCTTTTTCACTTCACTTCAAAAAACCTTTTTCCTGGTCCGATCGACTTAAAATTTTGACACGTTTCAAGCAAAGGTTCGTACTCTAGAAAGACCTGGTTACTGGTTTACTACGAGCGCCATCTCTGGGTTAGTCTCGGGAGTTATTGATCGATGTGTTATATATATGTGTGTGAATATATTGTAGTTTTGAAATTTGGTCAAATGACGAGGACGACACTTGAGTTTGCACCCCCCCTCCAAACTTTCATGCCTCTACAATGGGAAGACTTGAGACCTAGACCAGATTTAATGTGCTTCAGCCTCGTTATACGGGGGGGGGGTGAGAGAGTTAGTAGCATCAGGGCTCGAACCATCGGCTCGATGAAAACAACATTGGCCGCGATCATGACCACAAGGCTATCGGGGCTACTTCTGATATAGGGAATGCTTCCAAACAGTTTAATGTCTTTATCACGATAATTAACAACTATTTTTACATATCAAAGTTTACATTTTCTTGAATACGATGCGAGTACTTCCTTTACGTATTCAGTTCCTCAGATGAAACTGAATTCTAATCTCACCAAATCAACTACACATGCCAAAAGACTGCCGAGCACCTCACACTAAACTCTTCTTGTTATCGTAATTTTATTATATCTCCTACTCATATCTCTGTCAATTTTATACAACTTGATTATCTTTATTCACTTCACTTCTTAAGTTATACTTCACTTGAATCATTACGTTTCATTTGATAGGTTAAAAGGTGAAACTTGAATATAAAGTCAAAAGAAACAGAAAAATATTCTATTTGAACTTAAGATGAAATTTATCGCTCGATTGATGGAATTTATTGCTCGTTTATTTGGATTTATTGAATTGATGGAATTTATTGCTCGTTGCAGCTGAATCAATACAACGCTAAGTTCTTTAACTATCATATTAAAACCATATATTCACAGTAAATTAAAGACGTAAAATCAGAAGGATTATAATTCTAGAAATTTTTGCAGCTTTTCAAGTACAAAAAAGGCCTTCATAAATATGAAATTATTAGGTGTTAATTTTTGTCTTTGCTTGGTAAACCTTTACAATTCTATCGAGTGTATTCAAATTTTTATGAAAATATTTCTGGAAATTTTCAAGGGAAAAAATCAGATAAATTAGTTTCATTGTGATTCAATGTTATTTTTTTTTTTCTGAGGGAGGGGAAAGTTAAACAAATATGAACGCTGTAAAAATACATGATTTCATGTCTCGTCTTATTTTATTACAAAACCAGCAGCCACTTTCATATATCGATAACCTGGTTTCTATTAAACATGATAAAGTAAACTAAGTGACTCTCTGTTGTATTTTTTAAATTAACACATTTTAATATTATAATATACATTTAGGAAAAGTTGTAATTATACATTTTAATATTGCAATTTAATATTATAATTATACTTTTAATATTGTAATTTAATATTATAATTATACTTTTAATATTGCAATTTAATATTATAATTATACTTTTAATATTGCAATTTAATGTTATAATTATACTTTTTAATATTTCAATTTAATGTTATAATTACACATTTTAATATTATAAATATACATTTTGATATTTAATGATATTTTAATATTATATTGTTTCTTTTTGAAAATATTATGTAAAATTAAAATATCAGGTATGAATAAAACGCTAGGAAATATAAATAGTATATAATAGAAATTAACTAATATTTCTGCTATTTTTTGTGTGCAAAAAATTAGATCAACCATCAAGAACATGGAATTTGAATGGAATTGAGAAGGATCGTCAAGTTCCATCCTCCAAAGCAACAAGTGATAGGCCGATCCCGTATATACCTCAACACCGCAGGAAGGAAGTTCCAATATCATCGATGTTAATTCCAGATACAACTACCAGGAGTCAACATAGAACATCACAGACAAGCAGTCCATGTCAACTACAAGGAACCCCTTCACTATGAGCAGCCGAAATGCAGTCATTTAAGAAGATTCAATGCCATACCTCCAACTTCATCTACAAGGAGCTTCTTTGCCTGTCGGAACAAGAAATCTACAGGCCTGCAACGAAGATCGAACTTCAATTCTCCAGGGCATTTCTTGAAGCCAGATTGGATCCGAGAATATCTAACATCACAGAGAGCATGGTCAGCGATTCCTCGACCGTATAAAATGTCCTTCTCGATTTATAGTGATGGATAATATGAAATCTTACGGTTGTATTATTATTAAATGTTTCCCACTGACAAGAAGTTATGTTCGTGTAACTCTTGCCAGTCAGACATAAATGGCATTGAATATCATTTTTCAAAGTGCACCTAGAATGAGATGATCTTTCCGAACCGAAAGTAATGTTTTTGACTAAAACTTAAAATTTCAAAAGTTTGAAACATTTGTTATTACTTAACAATTGTTTCATAATTCACTTATCAGATATACGTAACTATCCTGTAATTTATTGCTGTATATAACTAAAACTGTAAGAGGTGTATGCGTCAATGTATGGTCAATTATGCATTATGGTCAATTATGCATCAGCGCCACTAAGTTTAATTAATAGCGTAACGTTAATGAACGAATTTTTAAGCATTTGAATGATCAGATCGGGTTCATAGCTTAAACTATATATGTGATGTGCATAATATCAGTGTACATGTGTAATGTAATTTATAATAAATGTGATCAATATAATTTCTATCAAAATGTTGACAATTGTTATTAAGGTACCTTAAATTTTAGGGTTAGAGACCCTTCAACAATAAGACATACCGCTAATGCTATGTTCATTCTAGATGTTTAAGGAACAATTTAGGAGATTGCTGAAAGATGACGGTCCATTATTAAGAAAAATAGTTATATCTCTATCCAACTTGATGGAAAAGTCCATTGTTTCTAATACGGAAGGAGAATCTACAGAAGTAAAATTTAACCGATATCAACTACAAGGAGATCAATGACTCTTTATTTTCAATAAAATCTTATAGGAATTATATGGTGCAAAATTATATTCTTTGTGAATCGCTGGGGTACATAGCTCGAGTTTATCCCTTCAAAGTTTTCCCCAAGCCCTTTGCTAAATTAGATGGATCTGTTTTGATTATTGTAATATTATGCCAGTCGAGCAACGGAATTCAGAATTTTCAATCACAAAGATATATGGAGTAAACAGATAATATAACGAAGTTATATAAAAAAAAAGTAATGCAAGTCAAATAAACTACGGAAATTAGATTAAGAATTAAGGATCAAGTTCAAATCAATGCGTGTAACTCTAAAATAATTTAAGTCACCTTTAGGGATTTAGGTTGGTTCAATTATTTTGGCTTTTCCCCCGACTTCCAAATTTTCAACGTAATTTTGCGATGAGTCGTTTAGATCCATTTAATTGCAATATGGACCCATTCGATAAATTATATTTATGGGGATGGATTATAACGAGTTTTCTTGCGTATCTCCCTTCAACCTTGGTAATTGTCTTCGGACCTTATTTGATTCGAGAACCTCATCTAAGAAATGAACCGTGACTTATGTAAAATGCGAGGGTTTTTTGTAAGGTTTTAATTATTATTTAAAATAATTAAGATAGAAACTTAATTTTAATTTTGTCTAAAGACTTCTCTACATAGTTACCATTCGGAGTTAGCCTAGCGGTCCTTCACTTTCCGTCATTGTAGAACCTTACATATTGCATCCAAAACCATTGCTCTTCCACTCTAATGATGAAATTTGTGTAGTCAAATCTCCGAACTCAGATTGAGTTTTTGAGTACTGGTAATAAGAGAAAGTCGCTTGGGCCTAGATCGGGAGAATAAGGTAGATGTGGCAATGTTTCTAAGCCACATCCTTTTGATTCCTCAATCGCACCTCGAGATGAGTGAGCAGGTGCAGTGTCGACAAGAAGTTGGACGCCTATAATGATCATTCCACGCCATTTCTATCACATAGTAATAATAATAATATCACGTAATTTGTTCAGCAATGTGTAATAATAGACACCAGCGATCGTGTGACCTCCAGACCCAAAGACAGACAGCAGGGCATTCGCTGCAGACTTCTGCACATTTGCCTTCACGGGGGGAGGGGAAGGAGAAGTCATTGTGTTTCCACTCCTTGCTCATCTCTTTGGTCTCTGGATCATATTGATAGATCCTAGATTCATCCATAGTTACCAGGCCAAAATATCTTCTTCGCTTTACTCCAAAATATTCAACATCAACATTGACAGGTCGCGCCATGTTTGCTTCTGAAAAGGAGTCAGTAATCGTGGAATTCAGCTGGCCGATACCTTTGATATGTGCCGAGCTTTGTGAATAATTTTTCACTTTCTGCCATGACTAAGATCAGTGTCATTCATGATAATTGGATGTTTGCTCTTCAGTCTGTTAGGATACGCCCCCACTTTCTTTACCGTGGCAGCAGCAGCTGTGAGTGAAGATCTTCCTTTTCTTATATTAATCTACGGCTTCCTGAAAACAAACAAATCAACATTAATAGCTATAATTTATGTTTAACATAATGTACATAAGAATCAATGAACGTGAACGAATTAATTAATTTTTACTATTTAACTCGGTTATTTCTTATTAATAATTAAAACTTTACGCAATTCCCTCGTAAATAAGAAATATTGAAATGTTAATAAGATCACAGGTCTACAACTAAATAACTGCAAAAGATTTTTTTAATCTTTCTGTTATAGATTCTAACTGTATACAAAACTGGGGGGAAATTCCATCGCGTTACGGTTTTTTTTTGTAAAATTCTAATTTTTTGTTTCATTTAGCGAGAAATTTCTATTTAACTTAAAAATTATATATTCTATTTTTGATACATAAACATGACCTCCCATTTTAATTTTGTCAATTGTAACTGGATTCGATAATAAACGGGGGAAAAATTAGACGAATGGAGGAGGGGGAGACGTAGAAGTAGGGGGATAAAATAGGCTTAGCGTTAGGTGGAAGGTCAGATGATCATGCCCAAATAAAAATTTAATTATATTATAGCGAATGTTGAGGAACACTACTGGCTGGATAGAGCACGTTTCAACATATTCTCTGAGGAATTAGGAATAAGTATAAATATACCTTCTGTCAGGTTAATCATGTTTTAATAAGCTAAATAACTAAGAGTGTCTCATTTGCTATGTAAAGCGACATTTAGTTTACATCCAGCATTATATTAGTTACTGTGTTCTTTACATCCACATTAAGTTACTGTGCTCATATTTTTATTCCTGGATTACGGTCCAAAACAATGGTGTTATTTCTTTGCAGAACTATTTTTTGGTACACGCACGATATAAAAATGTAAACAAAGAAACAGAAGTGTGATTTCGTGAAGAAAGTTCATTTTACTTTTTCTAATTAAAACTTGGAGATATTAAGGCAAAACATGGGTTAGAATCCAAAACTAACAACAAAGCAGCCTTGCTTCGCAATGGAAATGCATTTGAATTTTTTCCTATGAGACACTCGTAGCATATGGAGGAAAACTATAATGATTCTTGAGAAACAAAAAAAATAACTACAATGATTCTTGAGAAACAAAAAAATAACTACAATGATTCTTGAGAAAATCAGATATTAAAAGCATCAATGGATGGTTTATGCAGATACCAACCATGTTCTTGGGCCACACAGCAGACAGGTTATATAAAATATCCTTTCTGCTTTCTGTGCTAGTGGACAGTAGATACAGAGAACTGCATTGGACAAAAGCCGAATGGCCACGCAGAGATGTCTTAACCTCCGGCGAAAAAAAACGACCTTGGTTCCACCAGAAAACATTTTATTACTGCCTCTTCGTATTAAATTGGGGTTCTTGACGCAGTTGAACTATTGGAGGAAAGGAAAAGAAGCATGTGTGTGATTTTTTCATGAACGCAGTGCACAAGTTTTTGGGGAATATTAAAGAGAACTGTATTCTCATTGCACGATGCTTGGTGGCTGCGTATAAAGTTCAAAGATGCAAGATAAACTTATTAGTGTATTTGCTACACACCCATATTGACTATTTTCCCGAAAAGTTGGAAGTCTGGAGTGAAGGGAAGGGTGAAAGATTTCACCAGGTTATCCGTGAAATGGAGAGACGCTGCCAATTAAGATGTGACGTCAATATGATAGCTGACTACCGTTGGATGCTCAAATGAGAAACCGAAGTTGAAAAGCGAAAGCGAGTTTGGACAAACATCAAAGAGAAGAAAAGGTTTCTCCAAAAAAAAAAAAAAAAAAAAAGCGGATATAACGTTATAAATATTTATCACTCAAGAAATTATTTGATTAATTATATACATAAGTTGTGTTTGCGTCGAGTGTCTAAGCCGCGAGAGCGGTCTTCAAGCTCTTATCATTGTTCTTGTAGTGATGACTTGGCTATTGATGGCTTTAACACTTTCTGTTGAGTAGTAATGGGAAGATGATTTGCTATTGAATGATTGCTAAAATGGAGAGTTACTATTGGCTATTGATGTTGATAAGATTGATTCTGGTATAGTTGGTTCTTTGTTTGTCTATTTAATAAATGTCTGAACTTTATTAATCACTGATAGACCAAATAAATGAGATTTTATCGTCCGTTTTTATTTTAATATCCGATGAAAAAGTTATTGTCTGTTTTTAATAATTTATTGTTTGTTCTTATTTTAATATTTAATTTAATGATTTATTTTTATGGCAGAACCGTCTGTAGTTTTATTCTTTTATTGTTGTTAACATTGGCAACGTTTTTATATTTTGGAATGTTTTGCTTGTGAAAATAAAAATGCATCAGGAATTTGCATAAGGTATTTTATTGTCTTGGTTGTAATTGCTTCTGTGGAGCCTGGGACTTAAAAGTACGCTCACTTTACGTTAACTAATATTCATTTCAAATAATTCTACTTTTCCGATAACTTAACAGAAATAAAAGAAAAATATTAACATACAAAAGCAAATTACCAAAGCTAATTTGAATTTTTTTTATTTAAATTTTTTTTATTTTATTTTACTGAATTGCGAATAGTCTTGCGGTGAAGTTATGTATGAGGACTGAAAGTTAATCATAATTTTCTATGCATAACTTAAATTCTCTGAGGAGAAAGATTTAAGGGCATAAATAGCACACCAAGGACCATTACATTTAAAAACTCACTTAATCCAAAAAGTAGAACCATGTAGGTAGTTGGTTAATGCATAGAACTGGTTTCTTTGGTTTTCATTTATATTTACTATTTTTTTCGTTTTTGAAGAATTAAGATTATTTGAAAAAGATCTTATCAGAACATTATTCCATTCTATTTCTTAAATTAATAATAACTGATGGCAAAGGATAGTATCCCACGAATGGAATTTGCGAAGAAAAATCATTAAATATTTGATGACGGCACAGTGAATACTATTACCATTCACATATTTCAAATTTAACTATTCTTATCTGGTATAACGGGAAACCAGCAATTTTTTTTTTTTTTTTTTTTTTTTTTTTTGTCGATTGTAAAGTAAGATTATGCATTTTATAAATGAGGCAAAAAATACATTTATATGATCATAAAAATACTTGTTGCGCCATTTGCTACTTTGTTCTTGCAATACTTTTTAAAGGTAATTTTTTCACCTTGTGGATGAATTTGTATGAGTTAGTGATGAAATTTAACCAAGGCTTCCAATTTGTGTTTAGATGAATGCTAATTTTTCTCTTAATGTTATAAATTTGCTAAGACTAAAGTATTCCCTTCACGTAATGCACATAAAAAAAAAAAATAACTGTCTGAGCTCTGAATCAAGACTTGAATTATAAAATCGCAGAAGTCTTTGAAAAAAGTTTATATCCAAAACGAATTCCGTTACGATTTCATTAGAGTAAACTTTGAATGGGTGGGGGTCCTCTTCACGTTTTATCTCTTTTTTATTTTTTTAAAAAAAATAAATCCTTCTTTTGCACTCAAATTCGTGAAATTATTTGAATTCTTTGTACTTATATGTCCAAATAGTTTTTCAATAGCTTTTGTTTTTGTTTACGGTGTACTTGTTTATGTGTAAACATCCCAAAACAATACAAAATGCTGTTTAAAGAGCCTTGAAATTTTCAAATGTTGCTAATTTGCATACATGATGACGGTGAAGCATAATCAGGATCACTAACAGTTATAAAATTTTTGCCTTGCTTCTTTATACTGTAACGAAACACACAAGGATATAAAGTTCCCTTAGCTACCAAGTGTAAGGCCTTCTGATTTAGCAGAAAAAATATTCATTTCATTTTAATTAATATATTTTTATTCATCTTATGTTTGTTTAATAAATTATGTTTTTTCATAGTCAACAGCAATGAAAATATACATTTTGAAGTTGTTTACATTCAAAGTCCACTTAAGCACTCCAAATGCAAGAATATAACCTCCAGATGTAGCTATAAAAACTTCCCCCTTCATCATCATCTTAAGTCAGATATACCCCTCTCAATGTCATTTAACTTAAGATTAAATCAGATATACCCTCAAATTATGATATTGGGCTGTGGTTTACGGAAACATTTTGGTACTGACGTTTCTTATATGGCAACACATATTCTTTATTTCGGAGAGAAGTTTCTTGTTGGTATTATCCACGATAAAAATGATATTCGGAAAAAGTTTAAAAAACGATCCAGCGTTTCTCCCTATGGAAACCATTTTAACATTTAAATGGTGAAAATCGGAGAATGATATTCGGAATTCGTTAAGAAACATTTACAAAGAGGAGGGGGAAAAAGCCTAATAACCGGAGAGAGTTATTACCTTAAGTTTTTTCAGGTAGAATTCAACTTGAATTTTATAGAGGAATTATAACTGCGTTAGTATAAAAAAAAAACATATTACAACAGTGTTCATTATTTTAATGTACTTGAGTATTTCGGTTCTGTCATTTGTTTGCAAATGAACTCTATTCACTGACAAATAGCATCAAGTCAAAATTTCGTGAAGGCTGTATCCATACCAGCATGGGCAATTTTGATCGCGGTGAACTTAGAGGCAACACGAGAACTATTAGTGACAAACCTCGTAATTTTGAACCTCGGTCGAGATACGAGGACAGTACCTAAGCTGGCGCCTCCCTTCCAAACTTTCACACCATGCCAATAGGAGGACTTGGGACCTCGACCAGATTAAACGTAAATCAGCCCCGCTACTCGGCGTGTCTTGAGTGGCATTAGGGTTAGAACCCACAACTCGACGGAAACAAAGTCGACCGGAAATTCGCGACCGTAACCTTACCCAGGCCACCCAACATGGGCAATGTAATAATATCCGTTTCTGAGTAAGACTTATTGAAGAATAACTAATACAAACTGTACATGTAATATAAACAACAGCCGTCGCCTAAAAGGTTATCCACCATTGAGTAAGTAGACTATTTTGAAGAATGGCTAATGTATACCGTAAGGAGGAAATCGAATTATTCGAATTGATTAGAACCGATGTTTGTACATAGAAATTTTCAGAGGAATTGAATGTCTATTCAGAAAAAGAACTACACACAGGGAATCAATTTATAAGGCATTTAGTCACTCTTATGTAATTTTACTTTAATAGCTCTTATGTAAGGTATTATTTGACTGTTATTGATTCTAAGAATGTGTAGATTTGACCCTTCGAAAAATTTTTTTTTGTCGAAAACTCTTCATTCGGTGAGATCCTGAGACGGTCGAATGCGCTTCCCAATCAGAATTCAAACATTATACATTGATTAGAGAACAGGCAATCTAGCTAGTCAGAGACATATTTGACAAGCAACAGAGAAGCAGGAGAAATGATTGGATGAGGTCATTCATTGCCCTGTTGAAATCAAGGTCCAGAATGCCATAGAAGGAATGGCAGCAGGATAGAGCATAGAACAGTGTCGATGTACCGCCATACTATAAGAGTATCACGAATGGCAAACAAAGAGGGTCAGTTATGAAATGAAAGAGCACCTCAGACCATAACTCCCAATTCTTGTATTGCGTGGAGGGCAAAACTCAATTTAGTATACCCCTATGCCTTATTAACGAGCCACTACAATTTAATCGGCTGTTTGTTGGATCGAAAGGTATTTGCACACGAAATTTTGTCTGAGGTCCAATTCCTTTTAGCAATGCAGTGATCCCGTTATTCCCCACAATAGTCATATTCTCTGTAATCGAATGTTCATGGTCACGTTCTTGGGGATGGCGAAGTTTTAGTCATTCGAGTCTTCATTTCACTTATAACTCGTCATGTTGAGGGGAGGATGCACGTTAATTATGTCAACAAAGTCCTCGTGTTGACATGGTGGGGAAGCGGAGAATGAGGTGCCAGCTTAGAAGCCGATTTCATCATCTGGCCGTGGTTTAAAATTACGAAGAAGACAGGAGTCCTAAAAGGACGCTCTAAGCCCTAGTTGGCGAGACATGGATATAAATATTATAATAATGTTAATGTGGACTGTTATGTGCCAGCTCAGGCATCGATTCTTCATTTGACAGTGGTTCAAAATTGTGGATTAACTACGGTTAGCTGGGAGAAACAGATACAATTGAAAGTATTTAATAAACGAACAAATGATTAGTTTTTTTCAGGACATGAAAACGCAGCTCACACAATCTTTTTTGTTGAAAAAGTAGATTGATTGATTTCGTAATTTTGAACCTCAGTCAAGTGAAGAGGAAGACACCTGAGCTGGCACCCTCTCTCTTAACTTCCACACCACCCCAAGAGAGGACTTTGGTTCTTGACAGATTTAACATGCAACAACCTCGGCTACACTGTCGATCTTTTGTGGCATCAAGACTCGAGCCCCCCCCCCCCCCTATTCGACGAAAACCACCGGCTACGAGTCCACGATCATGACCACTAGACTACCATGACCACTATCATTTAATTGCGCCGATAAATAATAATCGTTTGACTAAATAGGCGAGAAAAGTGGGTTTTTATTTTCCTGTTCAGAATTTCGAAATAGTGTATTTGTACTTATATTTTGAATATTTATGCTTTATTACCCATATGGAATTTACTAGCCCTGAAGAGCTTATCTTCTGTAGGAAGGAAAGGGAATCGTGACCCCCAGGCACTATAATAATTTTTTCTTTTCCATGGGGTTTACTGTCTGCTAAACACGGGTGACACATTCTCGGGGTACCCTAGTGATCGATCTCTATCTTCGAGAGAGAGAGAATATCTTCCTTCTTGTCAACCAATTGTAATATTTTTTTCTAATTTTTTTAAACGTCTAGATCACATTACACCTTGTTTGGGTCATATCTGGTTCATGTGCCTTTTAACTCCCCTATCACTCACTCATAAAACTTTTAAATTTGATTTCCTTATGTTAAAA
>BMAW01120415.1:42911-128835 GCA_019974015.1 Nephila pilipes | reverse complement strand
AATATTTGTCAAGAGTCTTTGTGTACAAAAGTACATTATTTTAGTTCTTGGTCCTGTTGAGGTACCGGTGCATAGCATCCACCGCATCCGCAGACGAGCAGTTAATAAGTAAAGAACATAAATAAATCTTACAGATTAAAAAAAAAAAATCTGATTTGTATTGATTAGCTAGAAAAGGTTCTAAAAGCTTTTTTCCTTTTTCAATGAAATATTTCACACTTTCAAAATAAGTATATATCATATTCTATTCAACTAAAACTGCAGTTAATAAGAAAATTAATTTTTTTTAAATCATTAGTGTAGGTAACGAATTAATGTTTTTTTTTTTCTAAAAAAAGGAAAGGAAGGAGTATATTTTAGCTATTGTGGCAAATTTTTTTTAAATAAAAAAATGAGTCATCCGTCATGAAAACGAAAAATTAAAAGAAGAGTTTCTTAAACTGGTAAATGCTTCAAAATTGCAATGAACTACACATCTGGATGAGATTCCTTGAGAAGACAGGGTAAACTTGACTGTCAAATTGTTACTGCGTAGCGAAATATTTCATTTAAATATAATTCTCTTTAAATAGAATTGTATTTCAGAATGTAGGTGAATTAAGCAAGTAATTTCGATAACTATCACGATGATGTTCTTCCAGTTATCTTCAAGGATACCTTTATCACATATTCCTGTTTAAACAGTTATAAATAGAATGACTTTAAATATAAAATAGAGGATGTTACCAAAATAGGACTTCAAATTAAGGTCAAGTAGGTCTAATCAAGGCCTTCAGAAGAAACTATTTTGGAAAAAAACTTATTAGATTTAAAATAGATTCTTCCATTTCAATTAATTTTAGTTTGCTTTTATCGTTCTAAAACAGGATTTTCCTCAGTGCCTTGAAGGATATTGGAAAATTGCTATCCATTTACCTTGAGAAGAGCGTTCCTCATTGAATCTATTCATATCTAGATACAAGCTGAGGCTTCTACATACCAGACCCTTTGCATTCGTGATCGTAATATAAATCCCACTCATTTTCTACTTCGCATCTCAAATCTTGATTATCATGTTTATTGGCATGTTATCAATTGCATTCGAAAGAATAATATATAAAGAAGGTGTTTGTCCGATTACATTTTTTCTCCCTATTTTGAAAGTAATTTTACATGTACCATGGCATGCGGAGGAAAATAAAATACCGGAATCTAAGACTTTTTCTTTTTGTGATATCTCTGTTTCAAAACTTATTAGTAGAGAATAGGATTTTTGTGTACCTAATAATTATATTTTAATAATTTTATTGAACTATAAAAGAATGTTTTAAGTCAAAAATTTTCTTCCCCTTTGAGTTGAATATCGAATTGATTTTTCAGATATATTTGCATTTAAGTACCATTTTTATAAATGATATTCCATAAATATACAAAATATTTTATTCCTCATTTAGAAAACGATGTACAAAATACAGTAAACCAACTTTTTTTTAATGACATTACTATATATTTAACATGAAAAATATTACGGAACTTAGTAACTTTAAAATTTTTAATTTTTTTTCTCTTTTTCAAATAAAAAATTGTTTCTTAAGACTTATATATTAATCAGAGTAAAAATATTTTAGGTTTACTATATGCATAAGTTCTCTTATTGGAAGCACAAAAAAATTTGGAGCCCTATTGTGTAATAGTTTTCTTTAAAATGGTACCTAAATGCGAATATATCTAAAAAATCATGTCCATATTCAACTAAAAAGAAAATAACATTTTGACTAAAAAAAATACGTTTACAGTTCCATAATATAATATCATTGTTAGGCACACAAAAATATCTAAGTTCGTCTAATAATTTGAAAGTATGTACATCCCCAATACGAGGAATCTTAGATATGGACTCCACAATTCTCCCGCTTTTGTCCAAGTCTCCTTAAGTTCATTTTAACAATTTTTCAGATGATTAACTATAGATAACTAAACATTTGTCTAATATACTACAGACTCCTGCAAGTTTTCAGAATTCAAGTTTTTACGTCGTGTGTGCTCACACTATCTCACTCACAATACTTTCACAACTAGTAAAGTTGTACTCTGTGTGTGAAGTCAAAATGAGACAGTTAGTGTTTTTAGTACAATCCTACCGCCTCTGAAAAATAGTTTTCTGTGAAAATATAATCAAATCATTCTGTCCTTGAAGTAATGAAAAGTGCGTGCGTGGCTAATGATTTTTGATTCTTGCGCCATTCTGCTTTAAATTCTTCAAGTTTAGTTCAATCCTCTTGCGATTCTTTCTTTGTCTACAAGAAGTGAGATATCAAATATTTATTATACCAGAATTTTGGTAAGACTATCTTTATTTATTTATTTTTTTCGTAACGAATAGACCCAAACTGGGTTTTTCGTATATTGTGACTCAAGATATGGACAAACAGTTGCCGCATCCTATGAAGACCGTGATAGGGAAGGAAATGATAAATACTTTAAAACAACCTTGAGTGATAAAGAAATTATACAACGAACGGAAAGCAAGAAAATAACCGAAATTAATATTCTCTTGGAGAATAATCAGGGACAATTTCATATTCCGAAAGCTATTCCCTTATTATTACATACAGAAAATAAGAGTAAAATTTCAAGTCATGAAAACATCCTAAACATATCCTTTACAAGAAATGGTAAAATTAAGCTTTCTACCGTAGACCTTGTGTGTTCCGGACAGATATTGTCGTATAGAAAATTATCAAATACCTCAATTAAGGCCAACGTCAAATGGGAAGGAATTACTTCCAGATTTCTCCTCTTCGGAATTCCTGCTAATGTATCTCTGACAGATTTAGCCACTGATTTACAAAACACGAACAATATAGAGATAATAGAGATCCTTCGATTTATCAAATCCGGAACAAGCCAAGAAGTTTTCCTTTCTTGTATTGATTTTACCATACTAGGAGAAATGTTACCAGAAGACATCAAACTCTGGTTCAAAAACTATAATATCCAACTTTTCATGACCCGTGTGGTGACCGGGTATGACAGAATTGTCCCACTGTAGCTCATGCATGTCGTAAGAGGCGACTGACATGACTACCCAGAATTTGGGGGTATAGTCTTACACCCTGCCCCTGGGGATTATATCAGGGCAACTAAGGGACTTGTCTTCTTTAGGTAAGTACGGGTATCATGACCCAAGGCACCCTGGCGATCTTTTTCTTTCCCATGGGGTTTACTGTCTTTAGTAAACACGAGTTACCCTAGCGATCATTCTCTATTTTGGATCCCGCTTCTTGTCAACTAATTTTTGTCTTTTTTTCAATTTTTTCATGCCTAAATCACAGTTATATCTTGAATCGCGCAGCATAGCCCCCTCTGACTCTTGCCTAGTAACCTTCACATTCTCTCTCTCATTCACTTATCCCACTTTTCATCGATAAACCTAGATAATGCTCCAAATATTTTAATTTTAACATCACGGTTTTGTACACAACCTGAAACTTGCGTAAATTGTAGTACATCCAATATAGGTGAATGTACAGCAAATAAGATCTGCATCAATTGCAAGGGAAATCACCCAGCTCACTCTCCCCAATGTCCTACACACACACACACACACACATATATATATATATATATTAAAGAAAAGCAAATATTGGAGTTGAAAACAAGCAATAACACTACCGGAAGCCAGACGACGATTTCGAGCTACTAATACTGTATTAAGAAATCAGTCCCAAGCTGATTATAAGCAGGAAGTTTTGGATCAAAAATTTGAAAAAATGCTAAATTCCTTTCAAACTGTATTAGAAAAATCAACGACTTTTTTAACGAAGGGTTTTCAAAAATTGTCAGAAACAATCTTCATACATTTAAGCAATATGTTAGAATACGACATCCCCAACCAGAAAAAAAAAAGAGGCACATAAAGGTGCAAAAGGTGCCGGTAATCAAATTTCATCTATGTCATTTAATAAGGCAGCACCAAATAACACAGAAAAATGATGAGAACGGATTAAATAACCAAGTTTGTATATATGTTCTATACATTGTTCCGAAAAATACCATAGATTATGAACTTTGCATTCTCTTATAATTTAGCGTTACATCCTTGATGGAAAGATATGAATTACGAGTTGTAAAAGTTTCCTTTTTTCCTTTTCATTTATGTATCTATATGTTTAAGTAACTCGCCCTTCTCACAAACAGATTTTAGGCTGTTTCAGGAAACTTTTTTAAAAAACGAGGTTAGGCTCAATTTTTCAAACAAAATTATTTTCAGATTAGTCAGAACAGACAGACCCGGAGGAGGACTGCTATCTTCAGTTCCAAAGAATATCTCTGTCCGACAAGTTCCTACACAAATAGCGCAAACACATGATCTAGAAATACTTATCAAAATAGAAATAAGAAATCTTTCTTTTTATTTAATTAATATCTACTCTCCGATAGAACAAAAGATTTCATTAGTAAAATCATTCTTGGAATCAGTAACAGATCCGGCCTTCATTTTTAGAGATTTTAGCCTTCATCCTCCGATGTGGGGATCCGATCAATTTACTAAATACAATAATGACTTTGTCGATTGGTTAACTGATTAAAATTTTATTATCCTCAATACTACTGTTCCCATGTATAGAAATACTATAGGTACAGCATCTCTAATAGATCTTACATTATGTTCATGAACCTATTCAGACCATACCAATTTCTACGTTTTAAACTGCTCCTTTGAATTGGCAAGAAATAACGAAACAAGTACAATATACATTTACCAACCGAGAGCATGACAACAAGACACAACTAATTGAAACCATATCTAAAATCATTTAAAATAATACTCGAGACACTAGATTATCAAACAGATCATTTCCAACCC
Source organism: Nephila pilipes (assembly GCA_019974015.1). NCBI lineage: Eukaryota > Metazoa > Arthropoda > Arachnida > Araneae > Nephilidae > Nephila > Nephila pilipes. The sequence goes on along the minus strand of BMAW01120415.1, from coordinate 123,986 downwards.
AGTGGAACAACACTTATAAAAATTTCTTCACGCTCCAAAAAATTTCGGAAAAAAGACCATGCTTGATAGTTCTCCTCAACTGTGGAATAAATGTAAGCAATGTTCGAGTAAGCTCAGATTTGACAGAATAAATGTAAGCAATGTTCAAGTAAGCTCAGATTTCACATAAAAAGGAGAGAGAGAGAGAGTAACAATACTTCTAATCCAAGAACATTCTACAATATCCTGAAGAAAATTTCTATTCATAAAAATCCAGAATCAAGTTTAAATATTCTTTAAATTAATAATAGATATATCACAGAACCTCAAATTCAGGCCAATATGTTTGACGACTTCTTTGCCACTAATAATACTTTCCACGAACCTCTTCTTTTAGATTTACTCAACAACCAATACCATAGCCTAAATAAACAGTTCTGTATCTCGGAATTAAATAGGGCTATACAAGCATCCAAAAACACTACTCCAGGTTCAGATCCCATTACAGCTTCTTGATTAATTTTAACATTTATTTCAGAATTCAATTGTACCTCAGTCATGGAAACAAGTAATTATCCTCCCAATTCTGAAGCCGTGCAAAGGATAAAACTAAAATTTCATCTTATAGACCAATATCTTTAACTTCCGTATTTTCCAAAACATTTGAAAGAATTTTAATTGGACGCATATCTCACTTTCTGATAATAGAACGAAAGCTTCATTCTCATCATTACGGTTTTGTACCATTTAAATAGAGTAGAACTGCCACGTATCTCATTAATAAAGCTATCGCAGATGCCAAACGAGAAATTTTTTTTGTGGGAATTAGCCTGGATACAAAAGGAGCTTATGACTCAATTTATATAGATGGTCTCTTAAGCAAATGTCTTCAAATTGGAATTACCAGGAAAACACTCTATGTATTCACACATTTCTAACTTCACGATCTCTACAGATTCTATGGAGGAGGAGTCTATAATCGAAAAAGAGAAATTCTACAGAGAGTCCCTCAGGGCAGTGTGTTCTCCCCCGTATTATTTACAATTTATTTGCATGATTTCTTCGAAATATCGAAAACAGGAGTAGAAAGCTCAATTTATGCAGACGATATCTTTATTGTTTTCATCAGTTCCTGTATATAGTCGGTTGAAAATTTCAAAATACATTAGTAAGAATAATATAATATAATATAATTTCTTCCAGTTGGGGCTATATGTATTACAATCGTGTCGGAGAAATAGTGGAGGTCTATGCAGATTCAAATGGACAGATCATCTTATATAATGAGACTTTTATTCACTATGGTGAAGGTTCAACAAACCCAGACTGATTACCACGAATTTAGTCGATGGATGTCGGAAATTTGTACTAGGTGATCCAGGTTGTGAACATTGAATGACTTTAGCAACATATACTTCTGAGGTGAATATATATATTTATCACATTCAAGAACCTCTATGGAATTTTTAAAAGTCAAATTGGCATGGTTTTTCAGCCGACTTGGAAAATTGTGTGAAAAATATCCCCAAGATGCTTCCCCTCATAAGCTTTATTCCAAATTTACGAAGTCCTTACTAAAAAGTATTAAGATGAATAGCCCAAGAGGACGTTCCTCTAAATTTAAACCCTTTGGAATGAGGAACTCTCCATACAAAGGAAAAAAAGAGATGTTACCAAAATGGAGGCGGAGAGAACGGCAGGGAAGTCTCCGGAAGAACAGAGGTTGGCGGTGATTGAATGGAAAAAAGGAGTGAGCATTAATGAAGCGAAAAGTCACGGAGTCTAAACGAAAATCTTAAAATACACTACTGAATAAAATGGGTTATAGAACAGATAGTGAGAATGCCTATAGACTTTTGAATAAATTAAACAATGTAAAAAAAGGCAAGCCTTCAAATGCAATGAGAATTGGAATGTGATGATGACTATAATAATAGAAACATGGCAGAGAAATTCAGTAAACACCCCCTGAATAAATATAAATATCTATCACAGAGGAGACGAAGTAAAAATAACAAAGTTATAAACAATGCTGATACTACAGCTCAAAAGAAAATCTTGAATGAAATTTTCTCAATGGAGGAACTTAGAGAGGCTATTGGAAATTTTAAAGTGAAGAAACAACCTGGTTCAGGTAACATATTTCTGGAGTTCCTAAAGCATCTTGGATTAGAGGCCTGAAATACCCTGTTGCTGCTCTGTAATACTTTTTGGAATGAGAAGACCAATATCCCAACCGATTGGGTTAGGGTTATTGTCATTCCTATCCATAAAAGAGGAAAACCCATCGATGACTTAGATTCATATAGACATATTTCCCTGACTTCAGTATTGGTAAAAACAATTGAACAATTGTTGACTAATAGACTAAAATTTTTCTTGGAGTCTACAGAAATCATTGAAGAGGAGCAAGTTGGTTTTAAAAATGGTATGTCTACCTCTAACGCGATGTGACTTTTTAACTTCCTCCAAGAACATTGGGAGTGACTGCTTGTTTCTTCTTTGAATTAGCTGGGTAATTTTTTTTCTGATTTTTTGTTTGTTTGTTTTTGCTTTTAGTTCATCGCAGATATCTTGTACATTTGTAGAGATTATCAAACCTTTTATGACCGCTTTAATCGGCCGAGAGCTGGATTGAGAAAAAAGCCTTCGTTTTTCTCTTTCAGGAAGTCTACTATTTCCAGTTGAATTTTGATGAAATCACCAGCTAATTTAGCCGATGGTTTGGAGACGTTTCTTTGAATTCCTTGGAACATGCGGTTGTAGTTAGATTTAAATTTTAGCTTTACTAGCTAGAGATTTTTGGGGTGTAGAGTGGGAGGTCTTTCTCAATGTCGTTTAGGTTTATGTGAAAAAGTGGGGCAAAGCTATTTTTAGCATGAATATTAATAGGTTTAAATTGGTTCAATTTTAGATTTTTAGTGGGGATTTTTTAGTTGGGATTTAAATGCATCTGGGTTACAGGGCTTTTTACAGTCTCAGCAGCTCGGTTTTTTACTTTTATTATTAATCTCAGCTTTTAAACTGTGCCATCATTTGGAAAGTAGGCAAGAATACAAGTTTCGCTTTTCAGTTTTTTTTTTATTAACGTCGCACAAGAAGCAACACGAGGACTATTGGCGACGGGCCTCGTAATTTTGAACCTCGGTTGATTGGATTTTTGTGGGATATAGAGCAGCAAAGGCTGTAATCCCGTTTAATAGATGAATTTCATTCAGTAGATGTCAAAGTACTCGAGTTTCTGCAGAAATATTCACGGCGGGTTTTCAGCGGCCAAGGATCAAACCCGCGACTGAACGAAAACCGCCGGCCACGAATCAAAAAACCATGACCACTAGGCTACCGCGGCCACGGGCAAGAATAGAAATAAACACTTTTTGCATCTGCCATCATCCCTCTAGGAGCGTTTTTAATCACAAAGAGTAGAGTAATTTTCTTCAAGCATGGTTAAAACCATTAGGTAATTTAATTTTGCATCTGCGTTCCAGCTACCTTTCGATGAGAGTGATACCACTATGCAATTGCTCGTATCCATAGCGTCTACAGAGTGCTGTTCTTCACGACTACTTATAGTTTAGTCTTACGTAATCTTGAATATTTTATAATTAGCCAGTTAATTTTTCGAAGTTCCGAAGCAATGATTTTGAAGTTAAGCAATTCTGAATAATCAGTTACAATGCTATAATAAATTTTATTTCTGATCATTCAAAGCAATTTCAAATGCACACAGTCGTTTCTTTTTGTGATCGTAGTAAGTAAAATAATTCCTGCAATATAAAGAATAAATCAAACTTCTATAGTGTGATGCAGTTGTTTAACATCTATAATATGTAATTTCTTCCAAGGTATACTAATATCGAGCCCATAGATAAATTATACAAATGCAGTCAAACCTTTAACAAAACCATTTCATTTTTTTTTAAAAAAAAAAATCATTATTGCTATGTGGAACAACATTCGTTAAAAAATTACTGTCTAGAATAGTAATTTCTTCCAGGGATTATTAAAAAATCTCTCTCATAATGTAATATTGTTAAAATTATAAAATAATCATCAAAAGTTTCTTAAATTTACTAAGATAAATTAAATTCGATTTCGTTAAAATCACGAGTGCTGCATATTTGTGTACTGATGATGAATTTCATTTTATTTCAAACCATGACTGAACACCTACAAAATTTCAGACGCATTTCTTTGAAAACCTACAGTTACTAACCTGCAATCACGCTCCCCTGCAACGTTACTATTATAAAATGAAGAGACATTTGCATATATTAATTGGATAAAGCATAAACAATGACCCTCCAACCTTGGCAACAAAATGAAAGTTCTTGAAAATGCTGAAATTTTGTTGCTATACGAATTAGAAGAGTTATGGATTTTTACCAGAATTTTCAACACAACATCATACCTGACCAGAACAGCCAGAAATACGGAGAAATGACAAGACAAGGTGAATCTGCCTTTGCAAGCAATGAGCATTATTTTGGATATTTGTCCACAGTTTGAGCTAGTAAGCTGGTGAGTTGAATGTTACTCAAAGTGATATTGTTATTACAAGTGCTGCTTTGTATCTGTTTGTAAAGTTGATTTGAGAAAGTGCTGTATTCGTTCCTGTTGTGTCGATAATCTGTACAAGTTTTGATACTGATACTTTGTCATTTCCTGAATATTATGAGTAAAACATCATTTGCCCTTCTTTATTCTAGACTTCTTTCACTTGTAACAATACTTTGAATCTCAATTTCAAACTACATTCCACAATTAATTTCTGTTAATCTGGTAACATTGCAATACATTTAACAGACAATAATAAATAAGAGCAAAAGTAAAACTTAAGTAAGAGTAATTAATATTCTATATTTAAAAACAATATTATTTGTAAGTTAAAATTTAATACATAATGTTATTGTGAGGTTTATTGGCAACTTATTCATTTATAAGTAAAATTTAAATCAATAGAATTGTTCAATTTTCATTAAATTCTTCCTGAAAAGATGTTCACATTTTTTTAAGAAAAAATTTCCAGAAACTTTTCTAAAGATAAAATTATGATCTTAATTAGTAAAAATGTCATATTATAAACATTAACAAGATTAAGTTAAATTTAGAATGCAAAAAATTAAGTGAAAAACTAGATTTTGTCCTTTTTTTTATATATTATTTTGACATATTTAATTAAAAAAATATGACTTCATAAAGTTTTCTCACTAAAAAAAAAGTCTAATGTATACATGAAATAATAATAATAATAATAATAATAAAAACCCAACTGTTTTTACTTAAAAAAAATTTAATGAAAACTATGTTAATGTGAATGCGTTTTAAAAGGAATTACACAAATTTTATAAAATTTTATTTATTTTCGATTTCAAACAATAATTACAGCAAATAAAAGAAAATTAAGCGTATAAACATATAAAATAGCTTAAGTAATTTTTTTAAAAAAACAGAAGTTTTTAAAACTGAAAGAATATTTTAAATTAAAAATAATTAAAATGCTTTTAAAAGTAAATAGATTCAGATTTTATGAACACCAAAATGTTTTTGATACATACATTTTTAACACATATATAAATTTATATTAGATAAAATGTATACATTTCACCAATAATTCTTGTATTCCAATATTATTTGCTTTAAAGGATCAATGTGCAAAGCAATTTTAGAGAAAATAATTTAACATGAATTCAACTTTCTATAACTATATCATACACTTAAAAATATTTATTAATAACAACTCTCTTTTTTTTGTTGCTAGTATCAAGTTAAATATTAAATTTTACAAATACATATAATGAAACTTTTAACAAACATTGCTATTATTTTTATAAACTTTATCTAATCATTTGTATAACTTGATTAGGAGAAAGAAAACTATTAGGATACAAAATATATTAAATTGCCTGTGTAAAAAAACATTTTACTGAAGTCACTAAATTTTGCAAACTTAATATAAAAAAAAGTAGAAAAAAGCATTTTTTTATAATAAACTTCATGATTTAGTAAACTGATGAGAATGCTATCAAAATTAAATGTTTACCATGTAAAAATATTAACAGTATAATAAAGTATTTTATAACATAACAATTTTTCTTACTTCATATAAATAGATACATGCCATTCCTTCTAAATATGTATTTACTAAACTCACATTAAAAAAGCACAATAACATTATATCTTTGAAATATAATTTTCTCTGTAACAAATCATATTTCTTTATTTTAGTATAAAGTAGTTATCACAAATAGACATATATCAATATATTTTAAATACAATAATAATGTACATCATCCATTCAAAATGTGTTTCCATGCAGAATTTGCTTCAACATATTGTTTTTTCCAATTGCATAAAAATTTAAAAGGGGAAGATAAATAGTACCTTCAATTCTGTAATTGATCAGATTGATAAAGGAAAAATCATTAATATTCAATATCAATTAAGAAAATTAATACTAATTTATTACAATTTTTTTTTAGAAAAAATAATATCCGAAGATAAATATGCCTGCTAAGAAAATAAAATACATCTTTGTGCATTACAGATTCGAAAAAGTTAGGACAATATACTACCTTTTAAATTCAAAATCTCGTATAATTGCTCAGAATATTTTTTCTGTAAAGTGTTTTCAACACTAATTCTTACAAAAATATATATATTAAGCAAAACTGTTATGAATATAAATTTCATTCTCTCAAAATTGCTCTATTCAACTTCCTTCATCTGAATAGATATCTTGAATTAATTTGTTAAATGATAAAAAAAATTTTAAATGGAATATACAAATATAATTATTATTTTTTATTCTAATTGTTTACTTTTGTCACTTGTTATTTCAATCACAGGTAATGTAATACAAAAAAAGCAAAGAATATATAAAACTACATAAAAAAAAAGGCAACTTTTCACAATATTACACACACAAATTATTATAACGTCATATTATAAAATGAATGAAATGAGATAGATATTTTTATTTTTTAAACATTAACACTCAACATGACATACACAAAACTAAAATTGCAAAATGTACTTTTCTTCCGTATAATCAATTCCCAAAAAATGCAAAAGGTAGAAAACTATACTTTAAAATTTAATATTTATTATTTAAAAAAAAAAAACTATTTTCCTGAGAAATATGATTAAGTAGCACATTATAAAAAGTTGAAGAATATGTGAATAAAACATATTAGAGAGCTTTAATCAATAGAAAAAATAATTTTTCACATTCACAACAGCTAAACATGAAACTAAGCATACCATCAGAAAATATAAGCTCAAGAGAAATGTATAAAATGTTCATTATGATGCTTTCAAGTTAAATTTCTCATTTTTAAAGCAACATATATTGTTAACAATATAACACAAAAAAAATTTAATTCCTTCAACACTTTAACAAAACATTTCTCTTAACACCAACAAATATTTTACATTTTTAAGCACAAAATACAAAAGTCACAAATTCAAAAATATAGCTGTATAGTAGCATACAAATATAAATATAACTGGAAAAAAAAAAAAAAAAAAAAAAAAAAAAAAAAAAAAGGAATGAATTAACCCTGAAGTAGAAAAGCACAAAATGCAGGTGCAAAAAAAGAAATCCTCATTATTCTGACTAGATGAAAATTCCTTCTGAGTAATAATTTAGATTAAAATATTTAGATGCAGAGTTTTTAAAATGTTTTGGTGCAATTATTTAGTGTACTAATTCGATATACTATTTTATGTTTTAAAATTAAATTAATATAATTATGAACTAAAATTATTATTTATTAATAAGGGAACACAGAATCTTAAATTTAGTGATTTATGACATAACAATAATTAAATACAAGTAATAAGTCAAAAAGTATTCATGTAAAATCCAAAGACATACATAGGTTTGCAAGTTTTTGAGCTTTTATGTCAGTTCAATGAGACTTAAAACAAACTTTTAACTACTGATTTTGTGTTTTAATGTTTGCAAGTTTTTGAGCTTTTATGTCAGTTCAATGAGACTTAAAACAAACTTTTAACTACTGATTTTAATCAGATGTTTTTAAATAAACAATATTGTTATGAGAAAATATATACTTCTCACTAAAACAATATAAAATATTTGGCCCAGTTATGAAAGGAAAATAAATTCCATTTTTTAAAATACACCACACACAAATTTTTAATACATAAGTATTAAAAACATCTAACCACATAAGATATTTTATCATGAATAAATAAATACTTGGCCTCATACATTTTACAAAAAGTCATGCATCAAGACACATTTCATGTTAGTGCTATCGTTGTCCCATTGCAAAGTTTACAAAAACTTGCTCTAAAGTCGTTTCCCCTACAGAATAATCTTCTATATTGAACATTACTTTGGCTTCTTCCATTAATCTAAATATTTCTGACCAGCTAAGTTGTGATCTTGGAATGTGGTAAAGAAGAAGATTTTCATGAGCACTTTTCAGTGTAGCACTATCAAAGGTTCTCTCAACAAATGCCCTCACATCATCCATATCACGTCTCAGAGAAATACTTGTAGTTAAGAAGCTTGGTCCAAAATGACCAGATGATCCATCAATGGAATGGGCAGTGTTCTTTAATGGATTCATATCATTTAAGGCTTGTTGACCTACTTTAATTACAAGGCTAAATCCTTCACCAAATTTGCTCTTCAAGTGTTGTGGGCTTCCCAAGCAGCAAAGTCTACCATTGACCATAATAACCAAGCGACTGCACAATGCTTCACATTCTTCCATACTGTAAAATAATTACATTGTGAGAAGAAGTTAAATAGTTAGAATATATATATGCTTATATCTTAAGCTACTTTTTGAATGTAAATATTATGAACTCAATTAAAAATAGTTGTTTTACCAAGTTTCAAAATTAAATTAGTTCTTTTAAATCTTTCAAAAACTGACTTTTTAGTACTTAGTTTTCATGCTTTCAGCAAACTACCAAATGAAATTTGCTTGCTTTTATTCAAATTACACAACTTTATCAACAACTGGGGAAAGAAAGAATATTTAAAAAAAATCAAGACAACTGTTTCCCCCTAAAATACCAAGATACTATGATCCCCCCTTCCCCTCCAACATCAAGAAACTGGGAGGGTATTGTAAATTTAAACTAAGCATGATGAAATAAATAATTTTAAAAAAGTGAAACATAAATTTACGTTTTATAGTAAAAACCCAATAGTCAGTTTAGATTTATAAAAAAAAAAAAAAAAGTTCCACATCAAAAGAATTAAGTCTTGAGAGTTTCAAAGCTTCAAAATCTCAAAGACATGAAATTTTTTATCTTTTCTTACTAATACATAGCAAAAATATATCCCTTTTGTACCTGTGAGTAGTTAAAACCACAGAGCGCCCTGACTGAATAACTTGAAGTAAAGCGTTCCATAAACATCTTCGAGATACAGGATCCATTCCTGTAGTAGGTTCATCAAGAAAGATTACAGGAGCATTTCCTAATAATGCTATAGCTGTACTTAATTTTCTTTTGTTACCACCACTGAAATGAAATGAAAGGGGGGGGGTGAGATTTTTACACAGACAAATTTATTTAAAAGACCTTTAAAAATAAAAAAATAAATTATGATTTATTATCTAATTTAAAAGAATTAATAGATAAACTTGAAACGATTTTGCTAATTTTAAATTATTTTACTTATTTTTGATACACCAGTTATACCAAACATTCTTGAAAAACATTTGAAAATAAATATTCATGGAGGCATAACAGATATTCATACATTAAATATATATAGCTATAAATAAGACTTTTTTTCCATTCCATTTTTGATTATTTGTTTTACAGTTACATAAATTAAAGAAAAAAATTGTACAAAAGAAAATTGTTTTGTGGAATAAAATTCCACTTCTCCTCCCCTTTAATTTCCTTTTTACGAAGAAATTTTAAATTGTTTGAGTAAATAAAATTGAATAGGTTTTATTTAATGTGTTACTAGATCTGAAAATAGACTATTAAGATGAGCAAGAGTTCTGGTAACCCATTGCTTAATTTACGATAATTATACCAAGCAAAATAGGCCTTTATAAATAAAAAACTAGTACACGTTATCTAAAATTTTACATATTCTGCACAAATATGAAAGAAAAAGCTTTATACAAAGAATTTTGTAAATTTAGAGAATGTACCATAATTTCAATTAAATTTTAGCACCAAATAGTCTTTCATTTACAAAAAAAGAGGCACAAGTGATGATGCAAGTTCCATGGATTAAAATAATTTATTTCCCAGTCAAATAATTATAGTAAACTTCCCCAAACTCAAATATGTAAAAAAATATATAATATAAATAAATCACAATAGTGCACAAACTATATAAATGATCACAGATTTCACTTGGCTTCACCATATTGGATAGCTTGACTAACTCTAAGACAGACTGCACAGTAGCTGTCCACCTTTTGTGATCTGGCTAGGTGAAAGATCAAATATTCTAGAGTGTATGAGTAATAATTGAGGAGTTTAATGGCTCAAGAGCCAAATATGGCCATGCTGTGCTAAACAGGGTGGAACTATGATCTAGACATTTGGGGGGGGGGAAGAGGGGGAGATAAAAATTGGTGAACAAGAAGTAAAAAATAGAAAAGGATTTCAGTGGTATTCTGGTGGCACCTAACCTGTTTACCACCCAGAAAACCCCTTGGGAAAGGGAAAAATCACTAAGGTGCCTCAAAGTCATGATTCCCATACCTACCCAAAGAAAGTAAGCCCCTGAAGTTTAAACTTTTTAGAAGTTTCATTAAACCTAGAAACTTTGAGAATCCTAAACAAGCATTTGGTGCCAAAATTAATCACCAAAAATGTAACCAAGTCACAACATTACTCCCCACTTTGTGAAGACTGTACACCCTGTGCAGTTACTTCAGGATAAAGCTGAAGATGCATCGGCATAGAATGGCGCCTGTCTGTCAACATGCAAGTCTTTGGGCTTCATACAACAATATCAGTTAGCTTCTCAATAATGGTATATGAGTCCTCCCAGTGTTGTTGTAACTTTGGACTAAATTCTCAGGGTCAGATAGGGTTGCACAATCAAACTCACTCTGCTTCTTTACAGTGCTGCTCTGTCGATCTGGTATTGTAGTGCATCTTCATTAAGATTATCCTTTCTCAGGAATTGATGTATGCTTTAGACATACTTACAAATCAAGGTTGTATTGGTCTGATGTGTGTAAAAAAGGTGAATCCTCAGTCATCTGAACTAAAGATCACACAGAAAGCAAAAAGATCTGTTAAACAACATGTCTGAAAAAAGGAGTCTAGTCAATTGATTTGTACACGCCACTTCTGTAAGCCAGGAGAGGAAATGGCATATGAGTGTCCTTATCTGTCTGATTCTTTGACGCAAATGCTGACAAATGATCCAAGAATAGATATAAATATATCTCTCTACCATGCACGTATTGCTGTTGTGCAGGTTTTCTGAATGCAAAGAAGTTTCTATAGACCTATAATTAATGAATTAAAATGTGTGCCTTGATCTAAATGCAATAAGAGAAGGCCTCCAAAGCATGACACTCAGTTTTTGAAAAGTGCTTCAACAACTGTTGGTGTTTCTTGATCCATTAGACGTACAGCTTCAGGGCATTTCTTAAAATAGACCACAAGTACCAGGATGTACCGATGGTAATAATTTGCAAGGTGTCCTTTGAATTGGTATTCAAGAGCTTTTTTAATAATTATTAATCATTTAACTTATTTGACAGAATTGCTTGAAGGACTTCTGCTGCTGATCCATGCAGAAAAGCAATAAACTGGCTGATTCTAGTCAAATCCCTTCATTTGGAATTGAAGAGCCCATCAAAAGTTAATAATTTGACATTGGTGCAAGAGCATTCCTTCTTCCAGATTCAGAGAAGGAACATTTAAATGGACTTCCAATGCTTTAATTTTCCCTAAGATTTCCGAAATTTTGTTTTATATTCGGTTTTTAAATCACACATGCTATCCTTCATTAAGTCCTGTACACTTTTTAAAAGTTGGCTTATATTTCAACTTTGAATTCTACTTGTTTGGTTCTAATTTGCAGCAGAAAGTCCCAAAACATTGGTCTCTTCATTAAGAGTTTCATTTTCATTTCATATTGTTCAACTTTCAACTCTGTCACCTCAGTTGCAAATTGTTCCTGGCTGATTTCCTCTTTTTTTTTTTTTATCCAGTTTCTATGCTTGATTTCATACCTTTTATCATGTCCATCAGGGCTTTAAATTTGTTCTCCACAGCTTTTTTTTGCAGATGCCTCACTGGCATTTAATCTGGAATCCTTCTTCTGATACCAAATTTTGCACTGAAATTTTTTTATTGATTTTTTATTTTTTTTTAAATCTTTCATTTACCAAAAAGAACTACAAAATATAACATAGGCTCCTTGGACTAAAATAATTTAATTCACAACTATTTATTTACAGTAAAGAGCCACAAAGTGAAAAAACATGAAAAACTTTATACTCATAAGTCAATCACAACAGCACATGAATAAAAATGTTCAGAGTTCACCAGCCTTCACTGCACTAGGTAATATACACTAGTTATAAAATTCTAGTAGCCATAATACTTCATATTAAATCTTAATATGCATTAGTAAAATTAACTTCATTAACAAAAATAGGAATGAAGAGGCATAATAAAATAAAACTAGTATTTTATTTACTTGACTGATAACATCAGTCTGAAGAATGAAATTCAATTGAGGAAGCACTTATATCTTGTAACATATATAAACTTTTAATAATTTACAAAACACTGATGGTTTGTCAGAAAGTAGTACAGATAACACATCATTTGCATTATAACTTCTAAAATAAATTACATGAAATAAATTCTCACATTTCTAATAAAAATGATATATGACATCATTACACTGATTAGAAGTGAAGTGAAATAAAATACTAGTGATTTGTTCACATTGATAAATGAGGTATTTTCATATAAATTTGCGAGATAACAAAACTGCATGATAAGTAAACAATTGCAGTTCTTCCTAACAAAAAACTTGACCAACTCTAAGACTGACAGCAAAGCAACTGTCTGTCTTTTGTAGCCTGGCAAGGCAAGAGATTGAAGCTTTGCTGAATCTAGAGACTTTGAAATTCCCAAACAGGCATTAAGTGCAAAAAATATTGCCAACTTGCCAGAAATGTTGAACAGACACTGAGACATTGCAACAATCTTCAGAAACACATTAAATATGATTCATATATCAGCATTTTAACATGGATGTTTTTCATAAATTTGGATCCCCTCGAACTATTTGCAAATATTTGATATAATTTTCAAGGAAATTTAAAAACTGAGCTGACGTAATATTAACACAAGAAAGCTATTTTCAAGAAGAATTTTTTAAAAATTATAATTAAAATTAGTTTAAGAAGCAAAGTTCATACCTATAATCCTTTACTAACTTATTAATATGGATCTGAAATGAAAGTAATTCACTCAGTGAGTTAATCTGGAAAGCAATCTGATTTTCCGGAATACCTCTCAGTCGAGCAAATAAAGTAAGAGTTTCTCTCCCAGACAGCTGGTCGATTAAACCATCAAATTGGGGGCAATAACCAATTTGTCTTTGAACCTAAAATAAAAATGTTAAAAAATTAATATTTAATTTTATTAATTAAAATTCAATATTGAAGATAGATTTTGATATCTTAACCATTATAGTTTTATTTTTTTTTTGTTAAAAAAGTAATAAAAAAAACAAACCCTGTGTATACAAAAAGTAATATTGCTTATTAACAGTAAATACTAAAGATTTAATGCTACTGTGATCAAAGGAAGAAAAAAAATCTCTAAATCTATCACAAATTGAAATTTTTACAATTCAAAAACATATTGAAATATATATTATCAATTAAAAACAAAGTTTATTAAATATTAATACATTGCAAGTCACTTGTAATAATTTTTAACATTTTGCAATTCAAATGTATTTGAAACAACCATTATTTGCTTACAATTACAGAGCTAAAAAAGTACAAATTATGATATTTAAGAGGCCTGCAATATATGCTTTAAAAACGTTAATAATTGAAAAAAATATTTCTTTCAAGAAGATTTAATGTAAATGCAACAATTTGAAAATCTGATTTTAAATTTAAAAAAGAAAAAAAGCTACAAAAACTCAGAACTAAACTTAATACAAAAAACAATTTACCTTCCTACTTTGCTTTTTGATATCAAAACCATCCACATATATTTCGCCAGAGCTAATAGATGTATCACCAGTAATCATTTTAAAAGTTGAAGTTTTACCAGCACCATTTAAGCCAAGCAATCCAAAACATTCACCTTTTCGAACACCAAAGGACAATTTATTGACTGCAACAAAGGAGCCATATTGTTTAGTTACTTCTTTGATAATCAAATGATTTCCCAAAAACAAATCAGGGAGAGAAGTATTCTGAATTTTCAGTCTTTCACTACGAACATCATCATCTTCAATAGCTTCAACTTCAATGGCTTCAGACAAAGTTGGAACACTACTCGGAGTGATTTTGTGGCCTTTGATTTTGTATTTCAGATACCTCAGGAAATTTTTTTCACATAAAACAAGAAGGCTAGTGAAGGCAACAGCCTGAATAGCAAAAAATATCAGTTGTTTGCCAATACCAGGACTATCAAAAGAAAAGTAGTTTTCTTGCCATGGTATACAAAATGAATCACATTTACCTTAAAAAATTGAAATAAATTAATTAATTAACAAGACAAATTATGAAATTAATAAATACATACGTGATAAAACATATCCAAACAAATATGTATGCCTAAGCTTATGATTCTTATGAGATCTAAATTTCATTGATTAAATTTAAAGTTTGAACAAAATATTCAAATCATTTGAAAGTTCAAAGAGTTTTTATAAATTGAAGCACTTCTAATGATAGTAAGAATTATAGGAATTAATACTTTCTTGCATCTACACGTGCATAATTTTGGGAATAATAAAAATTGAACGTAAAAAAATACTTTATAATTCATAATAAAAATGATATAGGAATTCTATTACGGAAAAAATATATTATACAGCCAAAATACATCATTATAAGAAGAAATATAAAGATAATATTAACGATAAGTAATATATGACTACATTTACCTTTACAACATGGCTTTACATAAGCAAAGGCGGGAGGAATTTCAAACTCACAAGCAAATTGAAAATCTTCACGATTACAAAACTTGTTAAACTGTTGATTTTGGTACAGATTCCCTATGGCTCGTCCCAAATCATAATTTGGGATAAATACAGCGAAAATATAATCCAGGACATCAGCAACAGATTTCATATCTAAATCTGGAATTTCTAGGATGGTTACAGTTAGAAGGGTAGCAATACCTAAAAATACACAAAATAATTTTAATAAAAATAAAAGCAATAGCATAAGAGATAACACATATTACCTATATGAATAATGTTAAATTATAAACTTACAAATAACAATAATTGAGAGGGAAAAAATATGAAGATGCAAAAGAGAAAAATTATAAACAGTATAGTAAATAAAAATATTTTACACAGAAATTTATTATATTGTAACATTTCATATCAACTGTTCAGTAATTTTCTGTTTGTTACAGAGAAAATTTCAAAATGTTAATCACATTTTTTTAAACTTAAAATATTTTGATATGTTTTTCAATCAAGCTTCTTATACATTTGCACCTTTCTGTAACAATAGAATGAATAACTAAAAAAAAAAAAAATAGCTTGGAGAATTTTAGACAATTTTAATTTCTACTTTTAACATTCATTAATAAATAAATCAATAATTGATGAATGGCTGAAATCCCTTAGTTAGATTTCCTTCATTTGTCAACCATAATGACATTTTATGTAATTTCTCAACCACAAAAAATCAAAATTAAGCCTTTTATAAGATAATTTAGAATTGTTTTAAATCATTGCAATTCACTCTTTAAAAAAAACATAAAACTAATAATAAATAAGCATTACATTTTTAAGAAAAATTTACAATCACCTATTCTAGAAAATAAATAAAAATAAGAATGAAACTAAAATAATTATTCTAAGTGAATGAAAAAAAATGTAACAAAAAGAAAATTAAGGTTTGAAAGAAATAAAAAGCTAGACTATTTTATACTTGCAAGTTCTTAGATTTCCATAAAAATAAGGTAATATTCTTTATACACAGCTTACTTACCCACTAATATATTGAAAAGACAAATTCGAACATAAGCCGTGGATGGTGACATAAATAGGAATGTAGAGCAATATACGAAAGGCAAAATAGAAAGTCCATGAATAACAAAGATAAGAAAAACTCGACCTATAAATAAAAATACAAAAGATCCTTATTATTTTTTTAGTTAAAACGATTTTTATATAAGAAAAACAAATAGTATTTAATTTTTATAAAAATAATTTCACAATATACATTTGTAAAATTTCAGATTACATCTTGAAAAATTTTATTGTGTCATTTAAGAACTCATTCCTTACAATAAGATTTCATTAGCATTAAATTAACTCTTACATAGAATTCTAAAATATTATTAATACTATCCTATTGAAAAAACTAAGTTGCTCAATTGCATCCTATACCAAAAAAATAATTTATATATTTAACAAAATAAAGAATAAATATTTATACCACTTTCAAAAACAGTTATAGATTTTGAATCAATTATAATTAGCTTTCACATTTTTACAACCATTCAAAAAGTTTAAAGTCACATTTTATTTTCAACAAGAGTTTTATGAAATATATATTAAACTCAAAGCTAACAAATCATAAGCATTCATATTATAAGTTTAATTTGTTTAATAATATCAGAACTTTATAATGATTTTATGAAAAGTTGTGCACAATTTGTGTTTCTTTTATTTTCAAATGAGATTACCAAACAAAACTAAGATATTCAAACCATTGAAAATTTTTGTTCAAATAATTTATATGATAGTAATGCAAAATATTGGTGCATTTACCTTGCTCAACAGGAGAACTGAATCCTTCAGTTCTAAAACATAGGAATACAATAAGAACCAAACAACATGGTATGAGATAGTTTAAAAAGTCCCACAAAAATGATGCAAGCCAATAAGAGAATAAATTGCCACCACTGACTTTTTGCAAATGCTTAGATCCTGAAGCACGTTCCTTTATTATAAAGACAGCAAAGCTAGCCACAAGGAATGACATTCCAAACATTATATCTTGAGCAATTTGATATGATTCAGTCATATCAGTCTGCTGCTGTTTTCCCTAATAATAAATTATTGAAGACAAATGTTAGCAAAGAAAAATATAACATTCACATCTAATCAAAATATAAATCTTTTATGTTGATATAACAAAGTATTTTAATTACATAAATGTAGTTCAATAACATCTAAATAAAGAAAAAGAGATTTAATACTAGTGCAGTACATAATAACCTAAAGTAGCATCTTTAGATTTATAACATAAATTCAATCACACATTAACTAAAAATGCTAATGAGCAGATAACTAAAGTGTCCAAATGTAGCATTAATAGTAATGCTAAAAGAGATAAAATATATATATATACTAAATTAATTTAATACAAATCAATTTTAATTGTAACACTATTAAAAAAATCATGTCTCCCCTTTCTTTCACAATATATAAGTATACTAGCAATTTTTTAACAAGTATGACTAAGAACACAGCATTAACAAATTATATAAATATTGAATTGCAAAGTAAAAATTAAAAAAAAAAAAAAAAATACTCTTCACATATCTTTTCACCATAGTAGATGCTTTTTTTTAATATTACATTACAGTAATGAATTGGTTGTTAAGTCATTTGAGTGAGTGAGTGAGTGATAGTGAAGTTTATTGGCGCAAGAGCCAGATGTGGCCATACTGCCCCAAACAAGGTAAATCTGTGATCTAGACGTTAAAACAATGAAAATAGATTGGTCGACAAGAAGGGTCAAGTGAGAAAGTAAAGTTTATCAGTGCAAGAGATAGATATGGCTATGATGCACCAAACAAGATTTAACTGAGGTCTGGATGTGAAGAAATTGAAGAAAAGGCACAAATTGGTGGACAAGAAGGAGGGTTGAAAATAGAGAAGGATCGCTAGGGTAACCCAAGGATGCATCACCCGTGTTTACCATAGACAGTAAACTCCATGGCAAAGAAAAAGATCACTAGGGTGTTTTGGGGTCATGATGCCCATACTTACCTAAAGAAGGCAAGTCCTTGAGGTCCCCCGATATAATCCCCAGAGGCAGGGTATACCCCTCCCCCTTCCAGACGCTGGGTACCCATTTTAGTCACCTCTTACAACATATATGAGCTACAGTGGGACTATTCTGGTTAAGTCATTTGAAATCAACATTCAGTAGAGCTATCAACTTAATGTGGTTTAAAATATTAAAAGATATAAATTATATGATTTAATTATTCCTATAAATATTATCATTATTTGTATATAATATATCTTACCTTATCAGACAATGAACGTGGCAAAGGATGATTAGTAATTTCAAATGCAAAAGAGTTATTTGTCAAATACTTCAATACTGTATTGTGAACTTCCTGTAAAGCTATTGCAGGTGAATGATAAGCTTGATTATTAAACAAAGAGGTAATAAATGTTTTGTTCTTTTCTTTTTCAGCATCAAACTGAGCAGCTACCATATTATGCAAATTATACCTTCCAATATCCTGAGAAGCTACATTTAAAAGATAAGTAGTCAAATTTTCTCTGTAAGAATCAATCAAATGTGGGTTATTTATTCCAGTGAATTGAAAAGCAAATATATCTCCAAGTTCTCTAGTTCTATTGAAGTTTTTATTGACATCATAAGGAACTGCAGAACCATGAAAAGAATCAATTGATAATAACAATGGAGGAGCATCTTCTGGCTTAGGAAAAGTTTTTAACATCACAAGTGTTATAATAAGAAAAAATGGTGGTAATATTAATTGAGATAAGGTTAGAACCCAATTACGGTATGAATGTAAGATACGTTTTTCCAGAAGAGCTTGAAGGTGTTGTAGAAATAACCACAATCCATTGTTTCTTTCTTCTGGTTGATAATCAACACTATGAAGATCTACTTCTGTACCTACAAACAACAAATAAATCTTAACAAGTAGAAACAAATATATGTACCTGTAAACATTATATAAAACTTTCCAATTTATATGTTAAATGAATTTCAAATACGCTTACTTTTTTTTTTTTAATAGAATTTCAATTTTGTTTACTTTGATTACCTTCTTGAACTGTACAAGAAACACTTGCCATATTTAAATATGGCAAAACAATAAAGTTGAATTTTTACACTAGGATGACTAATAATTGAACTACCTAGAATGACCATTAGTCCTTTTGGCCAAAATAAGAAATCAAAAGTAATTGTTCGAATTTTTTTAAAGCAAATATTAAGTTAGAATAAATTATTTTACAAAATTTAAAGCACATGTAGCATTATAAATGTATAATTTGAATTGCACAAAATAAAATAGCTTTGTTTTCAGAAAAAGAGGAATATTGTTTTTCATGGGTGTTTATTTCTTTCAGTAGTTTTTAATACATGATTTGCATAGTACAAGTGTTTAATACACCATTTTTGTGACATTCCTCACAAATGAAATTAACACATGAGAAATACACTTCTTTGTTTATTTATTTTTTGGCATCACCAGTATTGACAATATTGAATACTTGTGGCATTAGAAGAACTAAGAAGACAGGTGGGTCGTTTCTTTGACAAACTATGTGACAATCTCAGCTTGTTAATAAGATTCAAATAAAGAATTTTCCAATGAATTCATGCTCTAAATAAAATCCAGAAATTCATAGTTGCAATATTTAGAGCAATATTTCCCACCATTTTTCAATCGCAAACGTTTTCAGAATTTTTAAAAAATTTCGCAACTCCTCCCTCCTTTCTCATTTGCCAAATCACTATACATAAAAAGGTTAAAAATTTTCAGTTATCTACTTTCTCACAATTTTTTTAACGATCAAATCGAAATACTATCAAAAACTAGAGTTTGAAACACTTCTTTTTTTAAAAATTGGTTTTAATTATTATTATTATGGTATAGATATTGGTGTACATTATGATACATTGATATACTTACATAATACTTAGTTATTGAAAGGAAGAAAGGAAAGGAGCCAACACAATTGCTTTTAAAAAAATTTTAACACCTATTTTGAAAATTTTATAAAAGTGGTTTGATTTATTTTTTAACTCAAATTTAGAAAACAAAACAAAAAAAGCAATATCATCATGAAGTAAAAGAAAGAGAATGTGAAATAAATTTAAAAAACAACAACAAAAAACAGGTAGTGTAGTAAGACACACACATCCTAACATTTTGCACCTAATAAACATAAAATCAGAGTACAACATATCAGCATTTTTTGTGGAGCAGTATTCAAAATTAGATAAGCAAATATTGTCAACTGAAGCTATACTTGCCTTCCTTACTCCAAAACATGATCATAGTTAAATATCATGAGATTGTTTATTAAAAGTATATGAACATAATTGCCAGATTCTGAAATTTCATCAAAAGTTTATTCTAGCTATACTACATCAAAGGTTATTTTCAACAATATTCTTGCACCTAATTCTTTTCATTTGACTTTGGAAGCATTAAAAAGTGTTCTATTTATTGGAGTATGTACAGGTAGATCAAATTTTTGACACAATAAATTTTTTTCCTATTTTAATTCAGTATTATGATAAGAATTTAGGCATGTTCCATAAACTTACAGAAATGATATTTGAGAATGAGAAAGATGAAAATATACCTCAAGTACCAATAACAGGGATTAGAAGAAGAAAAAAATCTGAAGGAAAAATGTATAGCATTTTTGGGAAGACAATTACACCAACTTAGGCAGCAAAAATTGCAAAGGAAAAAATAACTTATTCCAGCATTTAAGCAATACTGGGAAAAAGCCTCATTGATATTGAATGCTCCTGAATATATATTGAATAATTATGTGCAACATGCCTTAAATGGACTGGCCATAGACATTGAATCGTCAATCTTAATTATTTTCAATTTAAATTGAAAGAACCTGAGAAATAGAAGAATTCTGTAATTTTGTCAAAATAGAATACAAAAAACTGCTATTTCACTTAAAATAAGATAGTTATCTCTACTTCCCAATATTAATATAATGCTGAAAATATACTCAGCACTTGGATCATAAAAAGAACCCCCCCCCCCAATGTTAATTATGACTATTTAAAAATGACTTGAATGTTTAAAGTACATTCTCTGACATATATTTTTCACAAAAAAAGAAAATAACTGTCTCTGAAAAATAACGAAAATTCTACATTCAATTAAAACCAGTTTATCTAAAAGAAGGAGCAAAATATTTGGTTACTGAAAGTGAAGCAAATTATAAAAAGTACCAGAGAGAATTAACATTAATGAATAAACAGCCTCATTCAATTCTTTCAAGCTACTTTTTTACTATTAATTCATGTAATTTGTATAATTTCTCCCTGTCTTTACTAAATTTCCCACAACCCTTTTTAACAGCTTAAAAACAGTTGCTTCCAGAGCAGTTTGCTTCTGTTTTACTCTAATTGTTTAAACCTCCCATCAATACAAAAATGTATCCAAAACTGCAATTACTAAATAAATGAAATCCAATACTTTTATATTTAAATAAAAAAATTTCGTACATTTAGCTTACTTTTTAGGACATAATATGAAACTCTCCTAATTCTTTCTATAGGCATCTGTTGAGAAGCTCAGCTGGATAATTAATAAGTAGATTGTATGAATTTTAAATAACTTTTACCGAGCACATAGGAGTTTATTTACAAAGGCCACTCGAACGAGACTGTACAAAAAGTGTTCGTCCTGCCCAACCTAACACCTTTAACCCTGAGATTTCCTGTAAGGGTGATGTTTGTTATGATCCTGTTCAAAATAAAGAGGATAGTAGAGAAGTAATACCTTTACATGATCATCTTATGCGGTGCTCACATAGCTGAAAAAAGGCAGGAAAATGCAAAGCCAACACAGGGGAACACTTGAGCGCATGAAAAGTATCCATTACTTCATCATACATTATTACACCGTGAAATTGATGGCATTTTTCTTTTAAATAATCATCACTTTAAATATATTACTAGCATTTAGCATTTACCTTTAAATTTTAATATGGCTTTTAAAATTGATAACTAGCAACCTCCAAAAAATGGTAAGGTGATTCCCTTGGGGGTCGCACCTCCCCCCAATTGGAAACAAATGATCTAAAACATTGTAAAATATGTAAGCAGGCTTCTTGAAGCTGATCACATACTGTACAATCAGATCATTTGATCAAGTACATCTATATCACATTTAATTATGTTATAAAAATTTATCTTTTTCAAGGAGCTTTTTGGGATAACCTACATCAAGGCTTCTATGCATACAGCTCAAGAAAAAAAAATTCTGTTTACATCCAAAAACGGTAATAGTTTTCTGGATATTTGCAAAGCTTTTGACAAGACTTGCTAATGAGTTGTATCTGTGCAACTGTCTTTAATTTAGAAGCATTGTAGCAACAATAGAAGGCTCTTTTGCTGAAAAAATGTCTGCAGATTTTTGAGATGTAAAACCATTGGCTGTTATGATATTTCTTCCCTTGAAAAGAAATAGATGTCAGTTTTATAATGACATATTCCTCAAACTGTCCATTTTTGTCCCCTTAAACAAGAAAATAGTTCAATTGTCAAGTTGAACAATTTATCATCAAACCACAGGAACTATAGCACTTCTTTAATAGCATTTCATGATTGTTCCACTGAATATTGAAAGATCCCACTGTTTGACCACAAGTCAATCAGGTCTTGAATAGCACATTGCTCCTTAGCACAAACTAGTGCAACTGAAGCATTCAGTTCTTCCAAGGAAATACCTCATGATTTCAAATTTTATTTTCCAGCAATTCTTTTGAATCTTCATGGCTAAATACGTATTCAAAAAACAGCAAATGTAAAGATTAAGTTTCACTTCCTCCAATATTTTTCTTAGAATACGAAGCAGAACCTGTTTTTTCTTCCAATACATTTCCTGAGGCATATCTCCTAGATGTAATAGAGTTTTCATCAAGAATTTGCAAATAAATTCCTCTCTGAGCATGACGATTATCTAAGAGACAACAATTTGCAAGAATTTCATCATCCATTTTTTCTAAGAAATCCAAACTTCATCCAAGAGTTTCTCTATTGGAAAGAAATTTGAATAACTATTATCATCATCTCCACAATTTTTATTGTGCTGATGAAAAAGATCTCACACTTATAAATACTCAATCTATTCAATGAGGTATTAAAAAAAAAATAGCTGTTGGACATCATAATTGTCAATGCTTGAAATAATGTTATTGACTCATATTTACCTACAATGAGCCCTACAAATACTAGGTGTGGTTATTAAATAACAAGATTGATGCTGCAAAACATTTTATTTTGAATACACTCATATTTACTTATTAACACCTTCAATATACACTCCCCCACCTCTATTCCTACAATGCTCCATATGAATCTTCCATTGTTTGAAACAGTGCTGAAAGTCTTTTATCAGTTCACTCAGAACACATGCCACTCTTTCTCTTTCACAGCTTCGATGGACTCGAATCTTGTTCCTTTTAATGCATATTTCATTTTAGGAAACAGACAGAAGTCACATGGCACAAAATCCAGTGAATAAGGCAAATGGTTACACTGGGATGTTGTACTTGGCCAGAAACCTCTTGACACACAATGCAGAATGATTTATCTTTCCATTATTTGGGTTGTATCCCACTTATCCTTTCATGAAGTTCAGCAAGAATGTGAGAGTATTAATGTTGATAAATAGTTTGACCTTCAGGAACCCAATGAAGTGAATCCCATGAATATTGGGGAAGGAAAAAAAAAATCATCATTGCTTTGAATTTTGATTTGCTTAATTGAGCTTTTTTTTGGCTCTCAGTGAAGAGGGCTTTTGTAGTGCATGGATTGGGGCTTCATTTCAGGATCATAAGTAAAAAACCGTGATTCGTTACACATTATTATCCTTTTTCACAATGTTTCAGTAGCAGTTTTTTCACGTTTCATGTGAAATTTCACAACAATTCGTTGCTCTATAGTTACATTTATCATTTTTCTGATGAAACAAAAAAATAACTCTAATGCAAATGAAGGCTATGGCAATATGGATTTGTTTACAGAAGCCAAAGGCACTACATTCGAAAGGGAAGGCTTCACGCCAAACAGCTGTCAGTCACTGATATTTGGTGCATGCATATTTCAAATGTTGTCTCATTTCACATCCACACCTCATAAATGCATGAGTGAATGGAGTTCTAAAAAGAGAAGATGAGGGGAAAAACATGGGTACTTCAATAGCAAATGCCTCAAATCTCTATGGCGATCTTTTTGACCAGTAATGTATTTAAAGACCTCAAAATATAGTAAAGTTATGAAATTTCAGAGAGCTGACATAAATGTTTTAAGAATAATCACTTCTCAATTTAGTTTTGCTATTCAAATTGACCATTCCAGTAATTTTAGTGTTAATTGGTATCTTATTCTCTAAACTTTTATAGAAACCTTAATAAAATTTAAGTACTGTATTACTTATAACCAATTTCAGAAAGAACTTCAGTGAAATAGAAATTTCAATCTGTTATCCAAGGGGTATAAAGCTTATGTTTCTATCTCTAGACCATAGTGACTTTGCTATTTTTAGATGTGACTCATAAAATTTTCTTAGTGATTGATAAATGCAACAACAAATTATAAAATGCTTCTTTCAATCATTTTCGAAAACAGTAATTAGTTTGATGGTAAACTAAAGAGCTTTAAAAATAGATAATGATCCATTATTATTCCGCAAAAAGTTAATATATTTATTTTTATTAAAATTGTATCAATTATTTAATTGGATTTTTGTACGAATTTTCAGTAATTTATTAAATTATACTGAAATAGCATTAACATTTTAAGTAAGATTCATCATAATATTCAGTCAAATAATTCAATTTAAAACACGTAGTAAAATTACAAGTTTCTGTTATTTTAAAAAGATAATTTTTTTATAAGAAGAACATACACTTGAATTCTTTTGAAACTAGTTTTTTGAAAAAAATATTTAGTTTGGTGAATAACTGATGATAATTCTTTCAAAAGAATGTGTGTGTGAATAAGAATTAACAATTATTTTAATCAATTTAAGAATTTTTAAAATTCATATGAAACAATTTTTTATTTTTAATGCCAAATTTGGTTTCACATTCAGATGTAAACTGGCATAATTGACTCTTGTATGAATGTTTGTATTGTGAACGATTATAAGTATTCCAAAAAGAAAGAAAAAGATTGCTGCTATGCTTAGTATAATATACAGCAAAATTGAGTGATATATTTGGGAAAATATACTTGTGTATTCAAAATACTATGTTGTAAGGTATGCAATTTATGAAGAAAAATTTGAATTTTTGTTATATCGTATATGAACGTTACATTCCACTAAAATTTTATTTTGTGCTGAATACTACCATTTAGAAATAATCCTTTATGTTAATAATTTTAATAAATAAACTTTTTAAGTGGTAGTTATAATTCAATATTTAAATTAACTTATTTCCTTGAGTACCATATATGCAAGAAAAAAACAGAGAACTGAATATGAAAATTTAAGCAAACATAATACAATGAGAAATATTTTCTAACCTGAATCAGTATCTGCAGCAATTACATGAATTCCACTATCTGCTGGTGATGCTGATTCCCTTACAGCCACAAAATCTATTGGAACAAGTACCTTCTCTAATGTTTCTTGAGAAGTTTTATGACCAACTCTGAAAGAGGATGAAAATAAGTTTTCAGAAATGTATTTCATAAATTTAGATGTTTGTCAACAAAGGATATTAAAACAAATACTTTGATTCGAATTTCTATTTCATTTCAAAAATGAAACAGTTGATTTCCAAGATAACATTTTGATTATAAACATTTTTTTCACAAGAAAAAAAAAAGATTTTTGTTTTTAATATGTAATAAAAGTTTGAGAATAATGGGCACAAATATAAGACATATAAACTGAAAGCATGAAAAATTAAATACTCACATATAAACTCAGTTTAAAAAACAAAATAAAACATGTCAATCTGGTTGAACAATATTTTGGATTTAAAATATTTTTTTTGTTAACTATTAAACAATGTACAAACTATCTTCTAAACTAATCACCAACATATATTATTTTCCAAATCCTTTATGTCAGCTTTTTGCATATACAATAAGCCTTCTTGTACTTATATAGCAAAAAAGAAATTCTCTGGCAATTCAAGAAAAATCAATTCTTTTTGATGAATTAAAAAACTTACATGGTTTTTAATTTTCAAAAAAAAAAAAAAATAAATAAATAAAATAAAATATTATTCAGAATTGAGAAAAAGCGATAAATTTTTTTTAATATTTCTTTTAACATGGTGAATAATAAATCCGAACAAAAGCTTGAAGAGGAAATAAATGAAAAAAAGATGATATTAAATAATTATTGGTAGAATACTTGTTTTTCCCTCTAAAAATTTTTTGAAAATGAATAAATCAATATTCATTATGAAATGATACATTGCTTAATGCAGGAGTGGGCAAATAGTGGCCCATTAGGAGTTTGTGTGTGTGCGTGTGTGGCCTGCAAAAGATAGACAGAAAAATCCACTTTGAACCTTCTTGAGCATGATTAAAGATTAATGTTGTATTTTTCACTAAGATGGCCATTTCAGTATGCACGCACAATGTAGCTGTGATATGCAGTACTTTTCTGATTAATCTGATTATTTCCATTCTGTCTTTTGAAGAGTAAATACATAAATTTCCAACTTTAATCAAGCCGTGAATCCTCCACACACAAAAAAAAAAGTACAATCAGTGATGAATGTTGCGAGTTTAATGGAGAATGGACAAACAAATATTTTTTTGGTAATACAGGGAACAAAGCAGTGTGTTTATTGTATCAAGAAACGATAGCCATTTTTAAGGAGTACAATCATAAACAACATTATGATGAATGTCCTGCGTTAAGTGCAGAATGGACAAAGAGAGAATAAAGCAGAGTGTCTGTAGAGTCCATGAAACGAAAGCTGTATCCAAGTATAATCTGAAATGACATCACAAAACAAAACATAGCAAATTTTGCTGTATATTTCCTAAGAGACAATCCAAAATAAAAGCTACAAAGTGTATGAAAAGGCTGAAAAAGCAACAAGCATTATTTATAAAGCAATCAACATTTCAAAATAGTACAACAGAGGCAAGTTTCATGGATGCCTACAAACTTGTTAAACCCAACAAGCCTTTTTTGAAAGGAGAGTTCATTAAGCAGTGTATGGTAAAGTGTGCAAGCATATTGTGTCCTAATATTAGAAGCAAATATGAAAGCATTACATTGTAAAGAAGGACTTTAGTGAGGCACATTGATTCAATCAGTAATAAGCTCACATAATAGCTGAAGACTGTGAGCAAACATTTTGTTTGGTTTTCTTTGGCATTGGAGAAGGGCACAGATAATGAAAGAATTGAACAGATACTCATATTTCTGGAATTAATAAAAATTTTATCATTAGAAAATAATTACTTTGACTAGAATTATTAAAAGATAGAACCAATGGTTAAGACTTGTTTCAACGTGCTATGAATTATGTGGGAAAAAAGTGTTTAGTCCTGGAAGAAAACGGCAAGCATTACAACAAATGGAGCCAAGCTTTCTGTAGAAAAACATAGGTATAATTATGCTTTTAAAAAACGATTTACAAGCACAAGACATGGGCAGTGATAATATTTTTGCAGCATTTCGCATCAGGAGAGCCTTTGTAAAGCTGAATTAGACTTAAAGTATGTGGCAGATGTTACTGTTAGAGTGGTGATGCAATCAGAGCAAGGGAACTCCACCCTTAACAATTCAAATCTTTTCTCGAGGATGTAGAGAGAGGGTATGAAGGCGTAATTTTCAACATTAAGATGTGGTTGAGCCTGAAAATGATAAAAAGAGTCTGGGAATCATAAAATGAAATCCTCTTATTTCTGAACCCAAAGAAGGATATTTCATGATTTTGTTACAAAAATAGGAAGCGAGGAGTGGACTTATATGATGTTTGCAGATGATGAATTTTAGAAATTGAAGGAACTGAATGTGACATTGTAGGGAAAGGAGTTGTTTGCACATGAAATAAGGAAGCATGTAAAATCATTCAAAGCAAAACTGGGTCTACTTGCAAGGCAAGCAGATGAAAGCAAGTTTTGTCATTTCCCTTTATTAGAAAAGCAGAAAGTGCCTGATAGTGTTTCTGCTAAGATTAGGAATCATCTACAGAGTTTGGAGGACAAGGTCACCAGAAGATCTCAGAACTTTAAAAAAAATTAGCCTAAATTCCATTTGCTCTTTTATCCCATCACTTCTGAAGAGCTGCAGCTAGAGCTTATTGACATGCAAACAGATTTAACAGGGAAAGAAATGTTTAATACTGTCACATTAGTTGACTTTTACACATCTCTGTCTACTGAAAACTTTCAATGTATGAAGAAATTTGCTGGGAAAATGTTCTTTATATTTGGTTCTACATATATTCATGAGGGAAGTTCAACAAGAATAAATATAGATGCTCTTTGACAGACATTTTCTTGCATGCTGAGAGGAGAATCTCAACAAGTAATTTCCCTCCTGATTTAAAAAACAAAATTGTAGAATATTGTGATAGGGTACATTTGTCTCATTAAACTAATTCTTAAATGCTGCAGCTATAGATATTAAATAAGAATAATAAATAAATTGAATAAAATTGTCACTTTTCATTTAATTTTTACCTATTTATTTTTATGGTACAACTCATACCGTTTAAGAAATGCATAGTTAACTAATGAATGCAATTATTTTAAACGATACGGCTTCTGGTAACCTCTGCTTCCACAAAGTGCCCCCGAGCCAAAATAATTGTCCACTCTGGTTTAATGGATTAATTTTAATTAAGAAAAAAAAATTTGATTAGAAAGCAGGAATTAACAAAACTGCTTTCCTTCCAGAGAAATACCCTTTAAGATGCAATGAAGCAAACACAGGAATAAAATCTAATGCATTAAAAACTCTTAACAATTTCTTAAATTATGAAAAGAGACACACAATCTATCCATGTTAACAAACTTACATTCAAGATTACATTATCCTCCTTATTTTGATCTATCATTTCTACATCAACTATTGTAATCTTTAGTTGTTGAAATTAATTATTAAAGCTATGCTTATCAGATTATGAGTAATTTTAATATTCGTAAACATGTATTTATTTATTTATGGTATTTTTTAAAATTTTAAATGGACTATAAAAATTTCACGAAATGCAGATTTAGAAAATTGGCAAAAACAACATACTTAATGAACACTTCTTCCATGGTAGTGATTGAGGCACCATAACCAGAAACTTTCAATTCATTTTTTCTTTTCTCAATTTCACTAAATAAGGCAGGAAAGAGATGACTACTATCATGTGGAAGAATATATTTCAATTCAGTTCCTATATTGCTTGACATTTCTGCAGTGGGAACATAATGTAAAATGAGATTGGTTACAGCTGATACATCACAACTAGGTTCTTTAACCATCACAAGATGATAACCAGCCCCTATAAATTGATAAAAAAAAAATTTACTTGAAGTAAAATTATATAAGTAAGATAATAATTTTTAACCCCTCTCTCTAAAAAGTGTTCTGTAGCAGATAATCATTTTTGTTCATTACTAAGGAAAAAATTGTTGCATTTCCTTTAAAATGTTTTTCAGCAAACAAAATATTGTTAATACAATGAAACTATATTTATAATAATACATTTTTCTTCTTTGTCTCTTTATTTATAATTTATTGATTGAAATATTTAAAATAATTTTGTTTAAATTTCAAATCAATAATTAATGATTCTTTGAAAAAATTTGTATGCCAGTGACAGAACTGAATTGTTGTTTAGATAAACAAGATAATTTAGAACAAGTGCAAAAAAAGGGTTGTTGTTAAATTGTAATAACTGATTGCTTGGTTTGATGGAATATAGAACAACAAAGGTATTATATCAAATTGTAATAAAAGGTATTAGATAATTTTAAAGGTTTTTTTTTTTTTGCTTGTGTGTGTAAAATTACACTTTCAACAGTGACAAATTATGTGCACTTACAGTTCAGTACATTCTTTTGCAATACATTACCTTTTTTCTTCTCTTTCAAAAATTACAAATGATTCAACAAACACCTCATTCTGTCTAACCAACTAACTGAATATGGTTATATCCAACTTTTGAAATTATGGTACTAGTGGATTTTATTACAACTAGGTAGGTGGAGAAATTCCTAGTTAAGAAATGCGTCAAATTCTGGTAATCCCATGCTATGATTTCTGGCTGTTTTTCCGACTAACAGCATAGCCTTTTCATTTGCTTTCTATGTTTTGATACTTTCCCCTTCCAAAAACACACAAATACCCTAAGTATAAATACAGAATAATGTCATATGATCAAAAATTTTCAGTCATGCTTTTAATAAATTTCTCTTTTAAAATTAAATTACTCTAAATATTTATAAGAATTTAACAATATATAATTTCATTACAAATCTTAAAACTCATTCGATATTTTGTAGACAGAAATATTTGAGCAAACAAACCATATTTCTTTTTCAGAAACAAAGGAGACCCACAGCATTGTATTTCTCCATCAGCCATGATAGCTATTCGGTCCCCAAGAACATCAGCTTCCTCCATAAAATGAGTTGTCAATAAAATTGTCCTATACTCTTTCTCTGCTTGCAAGACATTCCATAGTGATCTTCGATTGAAAGGATCCATACCAGATGTAGGTTCATCCAAAATTACTATCTGAATAAAAGAATAGTATCATACCATAAAAATTAGTTAAAATCTATTTATTTTGAAGTAATAGCTAAATTTCTTTAATTTTGATGAGGAAGAAAAATCAAGCAAAGTTAACTCATTCTAAAAGACCTTTGATCCTTATAAGTGACTAAATGATGAAAAATTATACACATTAAACATTATAACAAATGTTTGTATTTCTCATACAAGAAATCTTTTTTATTATGTTGCTATAAATAAAGTAACAATTCACACATTTGTGTATCATTTTAAATACTTATATAGAAGTTCAACAAGATTAACAGTTTGATGAGGAGAGAAATTTTTTTTTTTTTTAGAAACAAGGTAATACTAATTTAAAATCTAATACTTCCTTTTACTTAAAAAACACTAAGTTTGTCTACTTGGAATTAAGTCTTCGTATTATTTAAATGATCAATCAAATTTTTGAATAATTATATATAGATTTTAAAAATTAGATTAGCCATGAAGCCATAAATGTATTGAAATAAGAATGACATACTTGTGAGCCTCCAACAAGAGCAACTCCAACAGAGAGTCTTCGCTTCCAACCACCTGAAAGTGCTGCTATTATTGTATTGCGTTTCTCTTCAAGGTTTAAAGTAGTAATGATTCGATCAATTTCGGAAGATACCAAATCAGATATATATCCTTTCAACTGGAAAATTCATGTGTTTAAAATAAAGAATACCAAGAAAAATCTACTTTTTAAAAGAATATCTTTTAAAAAAATCATTTCATTAATTACATAAAGCTTTTTTTTTTATTTAACTGAAAATTTCCCAAGAAAAACTTCAATATATTAATTTGAATTTTTTAAAAGAAACTATGCAATTTAAAAAAAAAAGCATTTCAATTTCATAAATAAAAGATAAATGTATAATTCAGGAGCATATATTTATGATTATTTTTATTATTTAAATTTCTGAAAATAAACTTACAAATGCACATAACATATTTTTGATTCTATCAAAATTACTACTTTTGTTACTGTATAGGGTGATTATAACTGAAGTTGCACTTTTAAAAGGCTGTTAAAAATGTAACCTGACATTTTATCTGAGTATTCTTGCTTAGTGAAAAAAAAAAATTGTTCAAAAGTGGATCAATAGATGGTGGTGTACTAGTCATAAGAGACTAAAAAAAAAATGATTTCTGTAAAAGATTGTAAATTTTAAGATGCTAGTTAAAAGACATGACATGCATACCGTACATTACACAAAGAAAAAAGTGATAAAAAGAACATTCAATTCCTGTTATTCTACATCTGACAAAGTAGTCACGACTCTATCATTGAAGGACTGGGTTCTGCTTGTGAAGCCTTTTTACAAGAATCTTGATTACATGGCAATTGCATTGAAAAAATTCCAGATATTAAAGGGAATAAATAGTGGTTTCATTTGACATGAAATGTGTCAGTGAGAGGAAACCAATTGCTTCAACATCAAAAGAAAACATGGCTACAGCATTGAAGGAAGGGTTAAGCAGTGCTTTGGGAATGCAATACTACTTATTCAAAATTACACATGTTCCAAAAGTTGATTCTGAGGACCTGCCAAAACTAGAAGCTTTTGCCCTACAATTTCTTGCTTGATTGGAAGTGGACAATGCAATCCCATGGAACATTTTGGGGACTGACGAAGCCCATTTCCATTTACAAGGTTCTATCAATACTCAAAATGACAGAATATGGACACGAGAGTATCCGTTCCAAAGGTAACTATTGCCTTTTTATTCCCAAAAGGTAACTTTGTGATAAGGATTTACAGAAGCATTTATCTTTTCGACTCTTTCTTTTTCAAGGAGATTGATCCTTCAGGTCCTGTCACCTGTACAGTCAATGGGACACATTATGCATCTCTTTTCTGCAACTAGCTCATTCCAGCACAGATGTGCGGATAGCACAATGTTT
Organism: Nephila pilipes; assembly: GCA_019974015.1. NCBI lineage: Eukaryota > Metazoa > Arthropoda > Arachnida > Araneae > Nephilidae > Nephila > Nephila pilipes. The sequence goes on along the minus strand of BMAW01120415.1, from coordinate 91,180 downwards.
ATGCAAGATGGCACTCCTCCACACATTTCAAATCTAGCAAAATAGCTGTTCAACATGCATTTTGGAAATGACAGAATTATCAATCATCATCATTTCTAAACAGCCTGGCAGCCATGATCACCTGAACTGAACCCTTGCAACTTCTAGCTATGGGGTTACCTAAAACAAGTTGTGTAGGAGCTCCAATTGCAAACTTAGCTGAATTGAAAAAACGCATTACAAAAATTCACAACTGATATACCACAATCTGTTGTAGAACATGCTGTTTTGCATTTTTAATTTGTGGCAGAAAATAGTGGACAGCATATTGAACATATCTTAAGCAAGTCGTAGTAGCTTATTCATGACTTCCTTTCCTTGAATGTTTCATTATTTTTTGCTTTTTTTATTCCTTCTAGTTTTCGGTCCAGGGATAATTAAAACCTGATTTTTTCCAATCTGTTGTAGAACCATCTCGTGGTGGATGGGTTTAGAGCAAAGAGTGCCAGAATAACATGTCTCATCTTTTAACCAGCCTCTTAGTGCCCTCTATCAGTCTACTTTTGAGCTTTTTTTTTTTTTTTTTACAAAACAAATTCTCAATGCTTCATGTATACTTGGTTGACATATTAAGTCATTCTAACACTTTTATTTTTTTTAGAATTTTAAGAGTGCAACTTAAATTATAATTACCCTGTCTATAAATACCTAATGAATGACAAAAATTTTCTAAAAATTATTAGGTATGTATATGAAAAATGAATTTTTAATTTCATAAATTTAATAACTTTCAATAATCACAGAAAACTTACAAAAAATTTACTATGGTCTGGAACAAAATTAAAATAACATGGATGTAATTAAAATGCAGAAAAATGTTATTATACAATAACCATACATAAAATAGTAAGGAAAATTACAAGAAAAATAACAAGCCAGTAAAATATTTATTCCCATGTAGGAGCTAGTCACAGAACATATCCCCTCCAGTGCATCACAAAAGACAACTAATGGAAGCACAGTATCCAAGAGTATTATCTGGTTCCACTTTCAAGAGGTAAGGCAATGGAGCTAATCACTCATTCTTGTTAAAATTTTTGAATACAGAAACTACAGGAGATGCACAAAATTTCATTGTATAAAGAAACATGTATCAAACCTATTTCTATCTAAGCTAAAAAACAATGCTGGCTATGGATTAGAATACCAACAAATAATAACGCAAGAATTGCACTGACATAAGCACCAGATGGAAAGAGAAGAAGACCAAGGACCACTTGATGCTGTATGGTTATAGAAGGAAGGAATTCATTTAGATGATTGAGTTAGGGAAGAGTCCAGGCGGCAGTTTTAGATCAAATCAAACAAAATGTAGCAGTAGTGGTACCCTACACAACTTGGTGTTGAACAAGAATTGACAATAATGATGAAAGTATGTATGAAACAGGTTGTAAATATATTTCAAGAATACATGTTTGGGAAGAAGTCAAATTCAACAACAAATAAAACATGTTATTTTGATACTATTCTAAAAAAGAAAATGTAACAGCATAGGTAGATTATACAAAGTGCACTTTGTATACAATTTTTTTTCCAAACAAATATTTCTAAATTTAAGCACAATTTAAATTTCAGATGTCTGAAAGATGAGTTGATTTTTTTTTTCTTCCCCTTAGCTTATTTTGAAAAATTAAATTTGCAAACTTTGTTGCTTGATCAAATTTCTCATTGATTAAATGAAACAAATATTACAATATTTTAGCTTCAGAAATAAATTAACATAGAGATATAACTCTTATAAACACTGGAATACTAAAATATAAACCTTTCACTTAAAATCCAGCTATCTAAATCTTAGACAACTGTAAAAAAAAAGAAGAGAGTATGCAAAAATATAAATACCAAAAAATACATGAAAAAACTTACTTTACAAAAGAAATACAAATGCTCTTCAACTGTAAGTTCATCAAATAGCACATCGTGTTGAGGACAAATTCCCAAATTTGAATGCACGCTGTCCATTTCCTCCCGTATATCAAATCCATTTACTGAAGCAGATCCAGATGTTGGAGGAATTAACCCTGAAATCATTAAAACATATACACATAACTAATTTTAAAATTTTGGTTTGTAGTATTAAAATATTTAATTCATGCATTACAAAATTAGTTTATGCAGAAATAAGGTAAATTCATAATAGCATTATTTATCAAAATATATTATAAAAACACATTTATACCTGTAAGCATTGATATAGTAGTAGTTTTTCCTGCTCCATTATGTCCTAATAAAACTGTTATATGGCTTCTATACATGTTGAGGTTAATGTTATTTACAGATGGTTTCTTACTTTTTCCATAAACCTGTGTTTGAAATGTATATAGTTAATAATAGGATTGAAGGAAAATTAATGCATTTGAGGTTAAATTAGATACATAAAAACTTGCTTTTATAAAATGCACCCTAAATTATTATGTGATAAACAAGTTATGAAATGGAATAAAAATGCGGAAAATGTAACAGAAGAAATGAATTAATGACCAGAGCTATTATTTAAATAATGCTTCTTAAAAATATATTAAAAATGGAATTGATATTAAATGTTTAATGCTAAAACAATTATTTTTATGATAGGAAACCTTGCATAAGTCTGAAAATAACAATCGAAATTTTCTATACTGTTTAACAATATAATGTTAATGATCAGAAAAAACATGAGAATACATATGCATTTTAAAAATCATAAAATAATATTACTAAAAAGGACATCTGGGAAAATAAAAATAAATACATATTAAAATATATAATGTAATATCTTCACATATTAAAACATGTCAACAGGAAAAGTAGAAAACATTGCTAGTGGCTTAAACCAATAATATTGAATAAGGAAAAAAACTGTAAACTAAAACACCAAATATTTGAATGATGCAAAAATAAACATGAAAGATATTCACTCTTACATACATTTAAATTTAATGAAAGGTGTTATTTCTTTTTTTTTGAAGAAGATTTTGAGTGAATTAAATCAAATTAATAAATTTGTATTACATAATGTCAAAACAAGAGTGCTTAAAAATATAATAAAAAAACATTGACAAAATAAATTTGATACAAGTTACATGAATACACTTTTCAACACACATATCTTTCTTATTGTAAAAATTACCTTTGTTAAACCTTGAACTTGTATCCCCGCCATGAGATCAAATTGGTCTTTTTCAAAAAACTCAGATTGCCTAACATCAGAGTCATAAAATTCTACCATATCTGACAAATCATGGTGATGACCACACCAATAAGATCGCTGAAAGAAATTTTTAAAAATTATTTTCCACAAGTTATTGAGCACTGAATTTGATTTGATTTATGATTGTTAACTAAAACAAATGAAACAATAAAAAGTAAAAATCCAACATAAAAGAGCAAAATTAAACAATCACCTAAAAATTTGATAAAACAAAAATGTCGGGATTGTTTTTATACTGCTCTTATTCCTTTGGAATTGTTTTATCAAGAACGTTATTAGAATACAATTTTTTTTTAATGTAGTATCAATTTTCTTCAATAAAAGGTTAAAATTAGAAATGTTTATTTTACTCAAAATTATTCTTTGCAGATATGGAAAGTGATTCTTTCTAGTTTTCTGGAAATTTTGCAAGCAATTAGATATTTAATTAGCAACACGCAATAAGCTTAACCAAAATTGAGGTGCTGTTGAAGGAAAAGAATGATGATTATTTGATAATTAAATCAACCAAATTATGTCATGATGATAATTCTACAAATGAGGTACAAGAGATTTCACATGAGAGAAACATTTTCTCAGTCACCACTGAATAATTTAAAATTGCTATTAAATGCTGCATAAATTATCTGATTAAAAAAAGTTTCTTACTGCATATCTCATTTTGTTTTTATAATTAAAAACAACAAGAAAAAGGTTTCAAGTACCTAACCCTTTTATGAATGTAATGAATGTCTCATATGATGTGATGCTTCATTAATGCTTTGAATCAAAATGTTGTATATATACATGCTTAGTTTCGTTATTGTTAATACCTCTAGAAATAGCTAAAATACTTATTTTTATTTTATTAATACAGACACAAAATATCATAGAACAATGATGTAAAACTAGACTAATGATATATGAATTATATCTGCAGGTTTTCTGTGATTGAAAAGAAAAATTCTGCATATTGGCAACACCAATTTCTGATAAAAATGACTTACTAATTATTTTTGTGAATATCCAACAATGAGTGAGTTATAAATTTAACTTTATTATGTATTTGTTGCAATATTTAAATATGATTTGTTTCAATAATCTTGGGATATTCAGTTTTGCCAATTAGTCCATGATTTAAGATTGAATTAAAAAAAAACTGCACATTAACAATTCACATAAAATAATCCTTTTGTATTTAATACTTAAATCCTAATCTGCAATTTTTATATAATTAAAATATTTTTTTCATAAGCTATTTTATTATTTGATGAAATAAATAATCACAGAAAGATTTTCAGTACAAAAGTATTTTTTTTCAAAATCATAACAAAGTTCAAGCAAAGAATGAATGATACTTTCATGCACTAAAGTTATGGTATAACTTTATGTTTGAATGAAGCACAAATGGGAAAAATATACAAGGTTAAAATATTCTATAAAATAAACAGAAAACCTTCCAGAAAAAAAAAATAATTTTTTTTTTGGCAAACTAAATGAGCAAATAAAAAATTTTAATAACAAAATTACATAATATTTTAAATGTTATTCATGTTTGACAAAAGTTAAATGTTGCAGAGAATGTTGGTTACAAAAATATTCCCAATTCAAACCCAGTTCATCAAATATTTTGCAAAATTACATTCCATTCAAAAAAAAAAAAAAAAAAGAATGATGAATTATGATAAAATTTTATTGGACGGAAGGGGACAAGGCAATCTGGAAAAGAAATTATGCCTTCATTGTATTATCATCTTTTGTATGATAGTACAAGGCTATGTCAATTACATAAAGTTTTTTGAGGGCCAAATAATTTTGAAAAATGAGATGATACTAAGTTTAAGAATATTTCTGGTTTGTGTTGAAGATTTCCTTGTTTTAATCAATGGATAAAATAAATAATTTGTTTACAACAAGATGAGAGTAAGATTTTAGACAAAAACAAAATTCATGACAAAATTACTGTACTATAAATTGCATATTTCTAACAACAATTAAAATGTTAATTTGTGAGCATAGAGTTCCCATGGAAGATTCAAGAAATTATATTTATAAAATCTATTTTTGAAATAATATTCAGTACAAAGCTAAATAATTTCATATATTTTTGATATAACATGAAATATGCACAACAGTTCTGAAAATACTTACAGTAAAAGGAAAATACCAGTGTTCTGGAACACCATACTCTCCAGGAAATACAGCTTCTATGTACCAGGTTAAAAGCAGACAAATAATACCATCAATTACAAACATAATAAATGTCATACTTAGACTTAAAGTATCATCAGGGGTTGCAGGATGGCCTATATTATCCCATTGTAATCCAGTCCCTACAATGTATTCAGGTTAAGTATACATATTATGTATCACAATGAAAGATTGAAATAAATGTGGGTGAAAACATTTATACATCCAAGAGCTTTAGAAAACAAATAATTACTTCAAAAATAGGTAAATTATTCTAAATTAAAAATTCAATAATACTCTTGAATAAGAAACTAATATACTTTCTTAAATAACAAGTCATTATAAATATACAGTTATCACTATATCAGACATTTTTGCTTATGTTTTTAGTAACAAATAACAAATGAAACATTTAAAAATTAAATTTCAACGACAAAATCTAAGAAATTGTATTATATTTATTTCTGGAAAATGTTTATAAAAACAAAATTTTACAGCCCTACTTTAAAAAGTATTCTAATAATATTTTAAAAAAATTACTTATTACAACTATCTTAGTCACTAGTAAGCAGTTACTTTTTAAATTTCCAAAGTTTAAAACCTGACAACAACATGAGAAAATATTTAGAATATTTTTCAAACTTAAATAGAAGTCAACTTTTTTATAAATTATACTGATTCATTAAGTACCATTAACATAAAATAATTAAATGACTTTTAAAATATCCATTAAATTTTAAAAGAAAAAAAAAATCAATATACCTGATGCTTCTGAAAATGTGAGAATTATTGAACCCATTGCTATTCCTATGTTTGGTACTAAGCAACATAATAGCTTTGTAGCACGAGCCATGTCATTGTAACGAGGCATGATGAAAAAATATGGAGTAAATGTTAGAAAAAATATGATACCAGCAAAAGATGTAGCAGAATTGGCTATCAATGAGAGAGGAAAAAAATTAATACACAGTCATAAGAATTCAAACAGAATAAAAACATACTTTTCATTACAATATATCTTATTTATAACAATTAATATAAAATAAGTTTTCAAGAAAATAAGTAATTAATTACATATTAGGTTATAAAAGGTATAAATGAACACATTTTTAGGCAATCTTAAAAATAAATGTATAGAGCCAAAGTTTTTTAAAATGCTAGCTAATGAAGAGATTTGTAACCATGTATTCCATATAAGTATGATATAGAAAGAAATTGCATATAATTTAGGATTAAAACATTATACATACATATTGTATAAGTTATGGAATTTATATAAACTGGAATTTGAGAGAGAAGGAACAAATTTTATACAATAAACACAGATTATAAAATGTATTAATTTGATTTTATCCTAAAATACTAATTTAATATTTTCTAGTAATATGTTTTGACTGAACAAAGCTTCCTTATTTTCCAAATTTCATAACATAATTCAAAGAATTTCATATCATATTACCTTTAGAAAATAATGTTGAAATGAAGAAGCAAAAGCATATGATACTTGCAGTGTATATTACAAGCCAGACTAAAATAACTGATGGATTAGATGCATTTATTACAGAGAGACCATTCTTGAATTTCACACAGAGTAAAACTGTAATTATGCAGCAAGAAATCACCAAGAAAATGAAGTATTTAAAAAACCAAGCAGTCCAATGAAGCCATTTGCTCAAGCCCATCATTTTCATTGCTTCCTAGAAAACAATTATTCTGAACATCAACTGCCTTATAACAAAATTTCCATGTAATATTAAATTACTATAAGTATCCATTTTTTTTAATTAGAAAATTTTAAAGAAAGAAGAAAATTTTAAAATAATTAGAAAAATTATTATTAGATGCTTTTAAAATGTTTATGTAATCCAACATTCTGAAAAAAAAAAAAAAAAAAAAAAAAAAAGAGAGAGAGAGAGAGGGTTCCTCAACACATAAATGCAAAATAATGAAATTTCCCATCAAGTTAATTTTGAAATTTAAAATTCTACACTTATAATATTGTAAAAAAATTAAAATTTCTTAATTCCTTTTTCTTTTTATTTAATAAACCATATGAATTTAAGAGAACTTACTTTTAGCTTTTTCTCTTTTTCAAGAACTATATTTTTAATAATATTTACAGCAGGATATATGAAACTGAAACATATTATCATAGGAAAGAATGACTGCAGAGAAAGTATAAATTTGTCATCCAGGTATGGAGGATATGGATAACGACACATTTCTAAATTCACATTCAAAGCTTGAAAGGATTTATTAGCCAAAAACTCCATGAAGCTTTTTGCCACAGCATGCTGTACACTTAAAAAACCCTGAGACATATAACCTAAAAAAAGTTTTTATACAGAAGATACAGTATTTGATATTAACAGAAAGTCAAAATTCAGAAATAACATTTTAAAAATTACATTTACAATGGCCATGAAAATTACATAATATTTTTATGATTCATCTAAGCTACTTTACACTAAAATAATTTAGTTGATGTATCATCATCACACCTCAACCTAAGTTCATAAGATAAAACAGATACAAGAGGATATAAAACAAGAACATCCTTGAAGATAAAGTGTATAAGATCAGAGAAATTAAGAGTTTCATGTAAGTCTTTTGAAATTGTGAAGGAAATGTAATTGTATTATCTCTTGATGGACTGCTTCATTGAATAAACATTACAAGGACAACAAATAATCAGAAACATAATTATTCAGGGAAAAAAGGTACTTTTGAAATTTAAATTACTAACAAAGAATTTAAAAACTTTTAATCCAACAATAGAAGGAAAAAATAGACCTAAAGAACCCAAGAACAAAATTTATTGCCTATCATAATTTTAACAAAAGCTCTACAAATTTTAATGTAATGGCACAGATAATGACATGTTCTTAATTTGCAGCTTATTTTGCAATTAAAATATATAAAGCTACCCTACTTCAAAAAAACTTACATATTTTTACCATTTCCTTTCTCCTTTTTTTTTTTTTTTGTATTTATAAAACTTTTACTCATTTGTAACAAAATAAGTTTTATAATACAAAAACTTTCATTTGAATAATAGCATGTATGTAAATGAAGAAGGGAGGGGATAAATCATAATTTTAAAAATTAAGTAAATCATAACAATTTTAAATTGATTTCATAATTAATAACTAATTACTTAAAAATTATTCAGACATTTGAGAGTAACATTTTTCACCCTTATTCAATTTTACTTGCATATTTCCACTAAACCACATACCTGGACTTCCACCCCAAGCCAAATTTGGATTTCTAGGTCCCAATGCAGGAAATAAAGGAAAAGTATATTGTGTTTGCCACTTTTTTAATGTGTCTTTAAAAGCAGTATTTCCTCCTTCAGCTTGTTTAGGTCGAATCTTAGGAAGGAAATTTTGGAATTAATGCATCAATGACATAATTATTATCAAATGAATTACATAACTCTAATTCAATTAAAATCAAAATAATACATAAAACTAAATTATATGAGTTATAAATGGATTTAATACCAATAAATTATTAAGAGTAAATAATTTAGCAATAGGCACTTTTTTTTACCTTCTTCAGTAAAAAGATTTGAAAACATAATTTTTTAATACAAAAAAAAATTATACTATAAGACAAGTCAATTAAAAACTTCTTACATATATTCAAGATTTGCATATATTTATTCTTTAGATTAGTTATTATAGTTGAGCATATTGATAAAGTAATAGTAATTCCCACTGTTTTCATGGAGGATCATTTTGAACCCCTAAAAAAAAACTACTCCCCATATTTCTGCAAAGGTATGTCATTTAAAATATTCATTTTATTTATGACAGGAACTTTATTTCAAAACTCTTATTTGTAAGTTACATTTAATCATTTTAGTGCTATACATTTTTATGTACATTTGACACTTTGAAATCCCAATACATCTTTTTCAGGAAATAATTTGACACTTTTGTTATTTCATTCATTCATCCAATGATTCCAATTATATTAATATCTTTCTAACAACTTTACAGATTTAAGCAATTTAAACTATTTTACGATACAAAAAAATTCACATCAATTTAAAATTTGTTTGAAACCAAAATTGATAAATGACAAAACAAAAATATTTAATTTCAGTAATTAAATATTAATTAAATGTACATCTAGTTAATAATTAAATGCATGATAAACTTGTGTTAAACAAAAAATCAATTATAAGGATTTATTATTCATAGAAAAGTAATTTGTCATTCACATAGGAGTACATTAGTTGATTGTAGTAGTCTATATGTTACCAACTCTTAAATACTATTAAAAAATACTTCTGGTTAAATTTTTTGTATCCTTTTTTCTTCTGAATTATTACTTTACTGATAATTTTATATGCTCATAATCTTTTATGTTCCTAATTATTTATTCAACTAATGAGTTTTCTAACAAATTCAAATCAAATGATTTTTTTTTTATTCATTCTTTACCTTGTCACATTCTATGAACACATAGTTATTTGAGGTCTAATGGTCTAGTACATGTCGCTCATAAGTGAATATTAGCAAACAGCTTTCCAAAAGGAATTTGGTGAGAGCTCTGTTGACAAGCTTGTTGAATGAGACTGTTTACCAGTACTTATGACTGAAGAACTAATACTGTTCAATTGCATACATTGCTATTCACACAGCATTCAATCCGTATTTGCCAAGATACTGGCACATAGGGAAAGGAAAATGGAAGTTATCAATTTAAATTAATTCACAATAAAGTAAACTTCACGTTACACCAAAATTATTACATAAATTTCCTACTCATTATTTCAGTAACAATTTGAGATAGAGGAATTTCTAGTGATAAAATCAACCTGTACAGCGCAAAAGCATGTAACATTTTAATATATATTTTACCTTATACATAATTTTTGTAGAATTATCCAGACCATCTTGTATAGTTTCATCGAAAACTACTCCTGATAGTATATGGCCAGTGGTATTTGATACATATTTGATCATGCTCTCTTCATCATCAAAACCTTAAAAAAGGACGAATTTCATTTAAATAATTTAAAGAAAATTTATTCAAATTTGCACAGATAAAAATAACAGATATTGGTTGATAAAATAGTTACTTTTAATTATATTTCAAAATTACTTAAAAAATTAAATGTTACAGATATTTTTGATTTATTAAAATAACTTTTGACATGTTTAAAATGTTTTAATAAATATAAATTTTTAAGCTGAAACTTCACCTTAAAGATATACGATAGTGTGTTCTTCTTTGCTATTATAAAAAAAAGCCAAAGTTTGTAAAATTATAATAGTAATATGAAATAGCAATTTTTCTGCCTTCTATTATGATGAAAGACTGACTCCTCATATATTTGCAATTTTCATTATTTTATGCCTAATTTCATTTTGCAGTTAAGCTTAACAAGCAGCAAAGCCTGGTAGATGATAAACTCTAACCTAGATGACACAACTTTATTACAAATGGCTTGACAAAATATGAAGTAGAGGATTCATAGATTTTGCATCTTTGAATGGCAAATATTAATCATTATACAGTAAAGTATTCAAAGTTAATCAAATTTTCCACATTATATTAATAATAAGATCATCTTTTATTTGACCACAGATGTAAATTGTATAGTATCTTGATTATTTGGGCAGTGGTATTCATTAATTTTATATTCTATTAAAGACTGATTAAGTCTGCTTTACATCAAGAAATAAAATGTAAGAGCTCTGATAATTTATTATATATATTTCATATTTTTATTATAAATATATTTATCATGTTCATCAATTTTCATATGTTAGATAAGGCTCAACATTGTATTGTGGACAAGATAAAGAATTTTCAATTTGAGAGATTAGTTTGAATCATAAGCATAACCACACCTTCACCAAACTTATTTCAAAAAAGAAATAAAAATTGAATATAATTTAAAATTGATTAAAACTAAAAATAGATGTTGAATAAGAATGTTAAGCATATAATAATGCAATATACATTTTAGTTCAAAATGGTACTGTATGAATAGTTATGAATGAATTCAAATATTCTTTAAAATTTGAAAGAAAAAGTAAAATATCAACATTAAATTTAGTTCCATTTTAAGATTGGCTTGTTCCAGTCATTTGGATGGTTAACTTACTAAAGTTCTACTACATATACAGTAAAAGAAAGTGCATAATTTTGTGTCTTAAATACATATTATGAGAGACTTTCTTTCTCAGCATTTAAAAATTTGACCCATATGTAGAACAAAAAGTAAAATATAATTCAGTTGCAACAAACATACCATTAGAAATCACAGATAGTTTAGCAGCAGCAGCATTCATTATTTCAATAGCAAAATTTGAGTTAGGAGCATAAATAATCTCCCAGTGTCCATCAGTAGGAGTCAGGTTTTTTGGCAAAGTATCAATATTAAAAGGTTCATAAATAACTGGACTGGATACATAATCAGAACTGATGGCAGATCGAACTAAAACTAAACACAAGGAGAAGAATGCTGGAACTCCTAATTCTATTAGAGTGACCCAAGGATGTCGAGATTGCAATTTAAAATTCTTCCAGGTTAAGAGAAGAATTTGGCGAACTTTTGCCATAATGCTCCTGAATGACTCCTGAAATTTTTTTTAAAAACTTGAACTTAGTGAAAAAACAATCAAACATCTTGGCAATATTAATATTTTAAACATACAAACAAGATCTTAGAAATTAATAATAATCTTATATATCTTATATTTATAATAAGTATAATTACTTATAATAAATGTAAGTATACAATGATATTACTTATAATAAATATAGTCTTATACTTATATTTATAATAAGCAATATCATCTACAAAAGTGAAAAATAATATTATATTTGATAATCAAATTTGTATGACTAATTTTATCACTAAGCATCAACAAATTTTGCAATAAAATCCATACAATTTTTTAAATATAGTGGATGATGGCTTTCCATGTACACACAAACTTTGCAGCTTTAAATCTTCAAATGTGGTAGATTTTTGAAAAAAAAAAAATTTTTTTTTGGCTTAACCTAGCCCAGAATATTTTATTTATGCTCCTAGCCAATGAAATAACAGTATATCATGTCAGTGGTTCGAAAGAAGAACCAAAATTGGATATTTCATGGTCTTTTAACATCGAGATCAGGATTATAAATTGGAATATCTTGTAATGATCTAAAGTTGATATTTGAGATGTTCTCAACAAATTTAAATGCAATTTTTTGCATGGTGGTTCTAATAGATGGAAAATTAATTGTAGAATATAGATCATAATTTCTCATGTACCAAAAAACATTAAAGATTCAGCTAATGATGTGGTTTTGGGACTTTCTAGTTTATTGATATGGGTTTTTGCTGCAAAGCTCCAAATTGGACAGGCATAGGCTAGAATGGGTCTAAGAATCAGAGTGTAGATAAGCCTTTTGTTTTTTCCTAGTCATTTTTTAATCCCAAGCAATGAAGGAGTTAACTTGACTGGTGCTAGCTTGGAATTTCTTTTAATATGTGTAATGTGTTAAGAGAGAAGGGTTACTTCCTGCTATAGTGGTGTTTGATGATGAATTGCAAAGCAACTAAGAAATATTGCCAAGTTACATTATATTACAAGAAAGGCTTCTATAGTTTGGCAATGATCTTGCCATAGTTGTAATATGATATGCACCACTATAACAGGAAAGTACTGGAGAAGGTAAGATTTTTTTTTATTTAGTATCACACAAAGGCACTTGGTATGCAGAGACTAGGTGTTTTTTTTTTTTTTTTTTTTTTTCTTTAAATAATGTTACTTTTAAAAGAAAAGAAGTATAGACTCTTAAAATATTAACCTTCAAACTGCAACACTAGGAAATGTTAACACAACTGACCATTATGATATATATATGCATTGGCAGTATTAACATACATATAATTCAAATTTACATTTCAAGAAAGATTTTAAAAATGTTAATGAAGTGTTCAGAAAATTATGTGTTAAGAAATTGTTATTTTGAATGTTATAACACAATCTTAACATAATTTATACACATTCAAAAGGAAGCAATTAAAAATGACACAAATTATTACTAATAAAAATAATCTTGCAGAAAACACTGAAGTGAATATATTGCAATCAGTACTGTTTTAAATATAATAATAAACAAATCCTTGAGGGACTTCACACTGAGATATTAGTTGTACATTAAAATCAAAACAATAAAAAGAAACTAACCTAATAAACTCGGGTACTGATTTTATATGATTATTACAGAGAGAGTTCCGATAGCTTTCATCCCATAAAATTGTATTCCATTCTAGAAAAAAGAAAGGAAAACATGATGAGCAATAAAAATATACGATTCCTCTGAATATTAACTCAAAATAATTTTGGTTGTATGTATATCTATATATTTATAAAAATATTTCCATAAAAAGCACTGTATTACAAACAGCATACTTATAAAACATTACATTTATATGTGTGTGTAAAATTATTAAACTTTGTACATATTAACTATTGAACATTCTTTAATTCAGTCAAGAAAAAATAAATAAACTTAAATACTTGAATTAGGAATTTAATTCAAGTTATGCAAGAGGGGAGGGAGATACATAGGAATAGTGATGGACATGGGTCCACCTACACAAGCAATCAAGAATGAAGTAACCGAAAAAACTCTCTGTTTGGGAAATTAAAGCAAAGATTATTTTAATCACGCCATATTAGATGGAGGGATCTTTAAGTATTTTACATGAAGACCAGATGCCAGTATAGAAGTCTCCTTACTAGTGGGAACTTACCAGTTTATGCAGATTTATAGTGCAAAATAGAATAAATTAAAAGATCAAATGGAGTTGCATCAGGAAATAAAGACAAACTCCTTACTGTGATAGTTAAAAGTATAGGATAAATTAGAAAATTAAATTTAAGTGAAATGATTACATATATATATACGCACACATATATGAATGCATAAAATACTGGATCAATATTTTTTCATTTAGTTTATTCACAATTACATAATTATACCATCAAAAAGTTCCCTACATCATGAAATAAATATGTTACAACTTTTGGTACAGAATAATAATTGACATCCTAATAATACAAAAGTGCTGAAATATTTGTAGCCGATAACAGTGCTTATTAACTTCTAAAAATTAGACTGGAAATTCAGAACAAAAAAGAAATTTTTAAAAAAATATTTACATAATAAAACTAATTCCTTTAGCATATTCATAAATTTAAAATACACCATATTGGAAAACTACTTACGAAAATTTTATAATATAGTTCTACAGTTGAATTAGAAGTTAGTATAAGTAAGCAAATTTTATCAAAAAAGTTAATTAAATATTTTAAATTAGATAATCCAAATCATAAGCAAAGATACAAGATTAGAACTATAGATTTACAATAGAAAAATACAAGTTTGTGCTTCAGCATTCTCCAATATGATTCTCAAGAAAAGAAAATGAAACATGTTTGAAAATAGATAATACTACAAGCCTATGAACAATTATATGTATATAAAATATTTCAATTACAAATAATAGTACAAGAATTTAATCTTTATATTATTTTGTGTTTATGTATACATACATATATATATATATATATATATATATACATTCATATAAACTCATGCATTTATAAACATCATTATTAAAAATTAAGCATGCTTCTTTAAGTAACACAAATTACCAATGAATTTATTTTGCCAATTTGTATCATATTTTAACAATATATTATTAACAGTTAATAATGGGTAATCATATTAATTTTTGAAAACTTCTCAGATAAATCATACTCCAAGAATTTTTATAAATAAACATACTACTCTTTTATAACTAAAAACTAGATCAATGGCAAAATTTAATTAATTTTTTCCCAAGTATAATAAAAATAAAACCAATTGTAAAGAAAAAGTAATAAAATTTCAGAAACAAATCAAAATTAAATATTTCTACAAACCAACGCAGTTGACACAGAACTGGATCAAGTACTATATTAAAAATTGCATTATAAAAAAAAAAGTAGTTTTAAGTTAGAAAATAAATTTCTGCCACACACACACACCGAATGAATTTCACAATAGAAAGAAATTATTAAACCTTTCTGTTAGAACACCTCGATTAAAAAATCTAGATAATATTTCTCTTTGTACGCTAGTTACTGATAAAGAGGACAAAGATCACAAATCTATCAGAGAATTGAGGAAAACAGTACAAATACAGAGAAATAAAATGAAAGTTAAATGATGCATAATCAAAATTTTAGACATACTGGTGATTGTATCAGCTGATTTTTTGACGTGAACTATATATTATGCATACGAAATTATCACTTGAAGGAAATATCCAACAGACTTGAATGTTTCCGCTTTGTTTGTTTAAAAAAGGAAAGTGCTGCGTCGCTAAGACATATCACAACTATTATGACGTACCGGTGATGGAAACTTCGGTTGTCATGCGACAGAAATTTTTACTTGTGTTCCATTTCTTAAAAAAATTACCTATTCCAATTTGCTGTAGACACGCATGCTCCGTGCACAGCTTAGTGCATGAAACATATGATCGAAAAAGAATGATTGGATCAATCTACAGCCAGTAAATATTGCATGATTGCGCATGTCTATTATGAAAAAATGCCATTCATCGCAAGATAAGGGAGATCCGGAAGCTAGACATTGGTGTGCAATGGCATCAGAAATATTTGAGTTGTTTATTATGACTAAATGTCACAAACGACATGGATTTTGGAGGACCAATTCTGAAAAGAAAAAAAAAAAATCTAAATAGACATCACGTGAAATATTTTTGTGAACAACAGAATATAAGTCGAAAGTAACCTTTGATAAAGTTCAAGTAAGCTAAAAGTTATGCAAATGTTTTGGAAGAGATACGAAAAATTTCAAATCTCCTGAAAATCTTCAAGGTTAATAAAATAAATATATGAGCATAATATCATGATTCGTTTTAACATGGTTAATCAGAGCTTCCCTCATCTACTGAAAAAATACGCAGAGAAGAAAGAACTTGTTGCATTCCTTTTTGTCAAATAATCTAAAGTAGCGCTCCTCAAAATGTAATTTGATAAGATTTTTTTAAATATTTTTTGGGATTCATTTGCAATACAGAGATATGCAACAATTTCTTTTCTTCTGCATCAACGTAAACTTAAATTTTTAAGTTTTTTTTTTAATATAAGTTTTTCTTAAAGGATTTCTTTCAGGTTTAAGGTAAAATAAAACAAAACAAAAAAAAAAAAAAAAAAAAAAAGAACTTAAGAATTAAAGTCCACAAGCAATAGAAATCAGAGATCACTTCTGAAGAAAAATAAAAAGGAAAAATATCAATACATATGCACCCCCAAGAATTTATTTCTCGAAATGGAAATATTTCAGGATTCTTTTTATTATAATATAGATGTTCTAAACTTTTTCCCCCTCATCATGTTAAACAAAAAAATTTCACTTAAGATGAGAAAAAAAAAAAATGATTCCTTCTAACCGAGTTCTGAGAAAAGAGTAGAAAAGACTTTGCAAAAACAAAAAAAAAAAAAAAAACTATGTCAGTGTTCTTTGACCGAGAGAGAGAAAGTATACCCCTTCCTATAGAAAATGTTTCCTTCCCCTCCCCCAATAGTTCCTGGGAAAGAAGTATAAGAGGCATTCTTTCCTGCCAAATACTGATCTATGAGAATCTAAAATAGGTCTTTGGAAAACATAAATTTCGATGAATCTCCCTTTGCTGGATTCAATCATTCGCGAGTGGTGGTCTTGGCTATTGACTTTTGTAAACGAGCAGGGATCAGGATATTTGGGTCGATTTATTTTCTCTTGCTCAAATTGCTAAGCTTATAATTTAAAAATTTAACATTTTCTTATATCTTTTTCTTAATTTTTCAATTTGGAAATGAATGAGTGGAAGCAGAAGAAGCTTCTAAATTATTTTAAATCTGATGAAAAAAGTTCTATACGTCAAATTGAAGCAAAAAATGTCGTTAAATAACAACGAAATAGAAAATCACCTTTCTGAACCGTAAACGGAAATATAAGTAAAAAGCTCAAAAATTCGTTATTCTTCAGGAATTGCCTAAATTGATATAAAAGTGACACTCCTATTCGAAAATTTTGACAAATCAAACTATGCCATTTGTAACTATGCTAACTGAAAAAGATGCTATTCTTAGAAAGAAAGTATCAAAAAAGTTGCTATTCTTAGAAAAATTTGGGTGTCAACCGCCACACGAATCCATTTCCAAACTCTTCATTTGGTATTGAAAATCTGAAGAGGAAATTTGGATATATTTTATTTTAAGATTTTTCACTGCTCCCTTATTCCAAAATTTAAAAGGACATTTAATGTAAATATTGAATAGTTTTTGCAAGGAATATATGGGCAATTAAACAGTCAGTCAATTGGACAGTTAATTAATCAGCCTTTTCGTTTCTGACGCAAATCGACCAAAACCTCCGTGAACAGAAAGGGAATAAACAACACACATATTCTTTAATAACTACAGATAATCTAACGATCATAAACGTTAACGAACGTTCGTAAACAAGTCGTAATAGATATTATTGATATTGCCAGTGTGCGATATGCAAAAGAAAATAGAAAAAACTTAGTCCTATTATAAAAACAGTAATTTTCTGTGGCAAAAATAAATTTCCTTAACCAAATTAACGGAACAAATGAAAGCAAGGAACATGACCATCGTGAAGAGAATTTCCTTCTTCCGCTAAAATTCTTAATTGATGTAGAAGATGAAGATCTGAAAGAACATTTAAAATAATTTACTAATAATACATCGAATAAAATATAAAACGAAATTATACATACTTGCGGGAAATAATTTTTAAGAAACTTATTGAAAAAGTAAGTTCATGTAAATGTTCTTTTATAAAGGCGGATGAAATCACAGGTATTTCTTTTAAAGAACAAGTACCTTTATGTGTGAGACTTGTAGAAAGTAAGGACAGCAAATCTTTACTAGAAATTTTTTTTATAGTTCGGACCAGAACTTTCAAAAGATGGAGAAAATAGAACAAACACGAGTTTGAAAACTTTAGAATCATTCGGTTTGCATTTAAAATAAGTTTATGGCATGGTCAAGGATATGATAGTGCTACTGCCATATCAAGCATAGGAGAAAAATACCAATCAGCGTCATATGAACATTGCGCTTCTCGTTCTCTAAATTTGGCTATTTCAGATGCATGCCAAATTATAGATATTCGTAATTGCTTTAAGGACTGAAAAATGTTATTCGTACGTGAATACTCATGATAGAAGTAGTGTTTTGCAAGGTAGCATAAAAATCCTTCATCCAAGAGAAAGTATTGAAAAATATCTCGTACTACTACTACTAAAATTAGATGGCAATTGAATGCCAGCGAGATTGCCGCTTCTGCTCAGTGTATCATATGGTAAAAATTTAGCAAGAACAATTAGATTTAAGAATTTGAATTTAAGAAATAAAAGTTAAAAAAGGAAAAAAAAAGGAGGGGGGTAAGTAAATTAGAAATTAACATAGTTGAGCCTAAGCTATGGGGGCTTAGTATAAATGTTTACAGTAAATCTGCAACCATTTCCACAATCTCCACAGGTGTGTGTGGGGGAGATGTGATGCTTTATCGGCTATCAGCGAACTTTTGCCAGCAAAGATTTAGCACTTATTGATAAAATGAATATACGGCGGTTTGGAAAAATATCTCGTAAGCGAATACGAGTCTGTTACAATGATAGTGGAATCAGGGACGTCTTAAGGCATGGACCAACTGGGCCCGCGCCCAGG
The DNA here is from genome assembly GCA_019974015.1 of Nephila pilipes. Taxonomy (NCBI): domain Eukaryota; kingdom Metazoa; phylum Arthropoda; class Arachnida; order Araneae; family Nephilidae; genus Nephila; species Nephila pilipes. Next base: position 72,004 of record BMAW01120415.1, on the reverse strand, counting down.
GCTTCGCCTTTAAGGGGGGCTCGCCTCGTTCTCTATTTGGTCACAATAAGATCATGATCAAAATAATTTTAATCGTCAAATATTATTCCCGGACATGATTGGTTGAAGATAGTTAAATATATCTATTTACAACGTATGCTGAGAATCAGGGAAAATATTAATTTTATTTCTAAAGAAAGATATATCCAAATTATATTGATAAAAATGCTGCTGTGGGAAGGACAGTCACCGACACTTCTTTCAGCGATCTTTTATTTATTTGCATACATGGGTTAAGGATCATTCATGAATGGATAAGAGATACACTTAAGCCCCCAACAGAAGGGACAATTACACTTTCCCTATTTTATGACAGGCGTCAGGGCTAATAAAAAGAGGGTTGAAATGACCCTGAAGATTATCACACTTTTCCGAAGAAATAAGTGACCTACAGTTCTGAATCGGCAATTCCTTGCTTTAAATTTAATTTCTTTCAAATAGCAAAAGGTAATTATGTTTTTATTTTTGAACTGAATTTTCTTTGAAATTTAAGATAATATACAAATTTTTATATCACATTAAAAAAAATATGTAATTGCATTTGATTTTTTTTATAGAGATAGTTATAAATATAATATCCAGTCTTAAGAAATTCTGCTCTTTTTGTAAATTTTCGCTTTCTCGCATCTGAACAACATGAAATAATCTCTTAATTGTTTATAAATTATGTATAAATATTTCAATTGACTCTTTAGAATATTTTTATATTGTTTAATATGCATAAAAGCGTGCTTCCTCCATTTTGAATGTATTATGATCTTCCAAAGAATTTTCAATGTGTGTTGTAATTTAGAGAAATATTATTTGCTTCTGATATGGAAAGAGTTATTTTACTCGCTTAAAAATTCAAATGACTGTCCTTTTTTATAATTATTGAAACCAAATAAAAAAGAACATTTATAAACCGAATATATTACATTACTAATGATTGTAGTAATGTAATATAAATGTAGACGAACAATCATATAACAGGAATCATAGAGTACGATTTGATAATTAAATAAATAAATACCTATACAATAATTCATTGTTTTAAGATTATACATCGAAATTGGAGAAATGCTCGTCCAGCACAGTACAAAATAAGAGATTCTTAGTGTATAGGACACCTCACTAGAAATTTTCTAATTGCGTGTGTATGTTTAATCAGATTTTCCTGCAGAAAATTGAAATTTATTATATATACTTTAATTTTAGCTCTTATACTTTAAAACTTATAATGTATTTATACTTTATCATTTATTAATACTTTATTACTTACTGATACTTTATCACATATTAGTATAAAATACTTTTAATGAAAATTACATACATGAATACAGTTCTCCTAATTAATAATTTATGTAATAATGTTCTTTAATTTTTGGAATCTATGACTTCCTTTTTATTATAATTCTTTGTTTCGTTTGATAAACATAATAACAAGGATGTATATATTTCGTATAGTAACAAAATATTTTTTTCTGAGAATTTTTAAGAGATTCCAAATATTATGTAAGACAATACAATATAGAAACCTATAAACCTTTTACAGATTTTTTTTTCAGCATGTCATTTCCATTAAAATGGTTTACTCAATATTTTCTTAGATATGATTTTAAATTCGCAATTTAAAAAATAAATATTTTAGGAAATATAATAATTAACTGTATGCGATAAAACTAATATTGATTTATATTAGTATAGAGTACATATGTGTATCTGTATTATAATGATGATTTGAATTATATTTTGTACATTAATAATAATAATGAAATAATCATAAGATGAAAATAGGAAAATTGTATACGAGAAGCAATCACTTAATTGAAGTTTTGTTCTGTCTATCCACAAAAAAGTCAAAAGAGATTATTTAAAAAATGTGATCTTATCACTTTCAGAATTCTTACGAAAACGAGAGTTATATATTACTCTCATTTTATATACCTTTTTATTTACAAACTAATGAGCGAGTTTTTTTCCGTTTTCCCCCCCTTGAACGGAAAAAAAAAAAAATGCGAAATGCTACTCATAGTTATGTGCATTTTATTTGAGATATGTCATGATGATTTTTAGAATAGTGTATTTATTTATTTATTCTTAGTAGCAAAATAATCATTCTTTTTCATATAACTTGTGCCCAAAATGTGTGTGTTATTTTTTTAAAAAAATCTCTTCGTTATTTTTAGGATATTAATAAAAGGGGAGCAATTATTTTCTAAATTATTCATAATTTTTCTGTTTATCATCTCGTACTTGTTTGAAAGTGGATTCTAAGCTATAACTGGTCTTTTATTTAAAATTTTACTGGTCATTTATTTTTTAATAACTAATCATTTTATTTTAAAACATCACTCATGCGGAAAATGGGTAATCCAATTAGTATTGAGATAAAAACTTTAAGGCTCCCGTCGACACGACACCGAGAAATGCCGAGCGCAATGTTAATCCAAATGGAATTTAGTTCTTTTCTATTTACATCTAGGGTATTGCTTTTAATGCCATGGAATAAAATGCATTCGAAAGAGCGAAAATAAATAAATAAATGTTTCTCTGTATTTTGATTTTTTTTAAAAAAATTGCAAATATTTTTAAATAATTATTAAATATCTTTGAACATTCACATCCCAAGTACTAAAACGATCATAAAAATGTTTTCAATCATTGGATGAAAAAAATAAAATCAAGGAGCCTATGTTGTTTTCAAATGCATATGCTTTGCAAAGAAAACATGCAACTCCTTCTTTATGCGTAAGGATACAGGAAATCCCACCCCCCTTGTCTCATTGATGAAATGTGATTTATGACTTGTTCCGTGGATTTCGTACCAGAAATGTAGTTTTCTCAGAATTCGTAGCGTGTTTGAGAAACTATAATCACGTCGTTCTTTAGCGTGCTGGAAACTGCATTTGAAAATTGGTACAAACACGTTTTCTGAAATAAGCTATACTCTTCATTTTATTCTATCATGCTAAAATTATTTATTAGTTTCTTTTATTTTGTATTATTTTCTTGATTTGTTTTAACTGCCACTTCATAATTATATAACTAAGGGGGGAATTAATACTTAAACCTGTTTGTGCGTCTTGGGGGAGGGGGAGACTTCTTTGGGCATTTTTTTTTAATATTCTAAAATAAAAATCCTTATTTCTATCAACTTTCAATTAATTGTATATACTTATGAAATATAATTTATAAAATTATTAATAATATTTACATGAAAAGGTTTCGAGTACATAGAACTAGCTTGTATTTTTTGATGCGTTTCTGTTTTCTCTGGTACTTGTAAGTTTCATAATTTAACAAAGTTAACTTTAATAAATATAAGGTTCATAACTTAAAAAAGACTCGCGTTTTGAAAATAACGTTACAATAGAAAAATTATTTAAATTTCCTAGATATATATGAATTTATCTATATGTTTTGTACAAAATACAAATAATTTCTGAAGGAATTAATCCTTTCTAAGTAATAATTTCACTAAAAAGAAAATATATTGAATTAAAATTTATTGTTTTTTAACTTCAAATTAAAATAACATTTAAACGTTACAGATATTTTTCTTACTATTCAACTTTAAATGTGACAGCTTTATTGTTAAACTTTATACTTTATTTGTTTCTGATTGCAAAGTCTGTTGACGAAATTTTCCGTGCAGAGTCCTTGAAGAGAAAAAATAAAAGACATTTATTACATCTTTAAATGATTCTCAAAAATGGGATTTACAATTATAATTAATACAAAAACCATTCTATTTTTCTTACACATGTTGTTTAACATTTCATGCTTCAGATTTCTTAACTTTTTGAATTTTGCAGATATGAAACCCTAGATTTAATAAATGTAGGGTTAAATATTAGACAGTTTGCTTGTAAAAATAAGTATAAATAAATATTTTATGGATAAAACGAAATCACTTGCTTCAAATACATTAATCCAGAAGAATTAGATCACATATTGGCCGCCGTTCTTTGGCTTAAGTCAGGGGTATTCAACACTTTGGGGAACCCTTTGAGATTATTGCGTTTTCTTTGATTCTTTTTCGAAAGTTATAAGCAACCAAACATATAATTCCGTATGGCCGTGAACTCGGCGAAAATATTTCAATTAGACGCATTCGTTTTAGATGTATTTTTTCCAAATTCTCCTCCCCCTTCAAAGGTTTCATATCGAGATAGATAATTGGGGAGGGTTGTGGCAACACAAAGAACGTTGAATAAGAAATTTTTCGCTCATTAGGGAACCCCTCTCTTTCCCTTAGGGTTCGTATTGAAGGTTTATATAGAGCGCCGAACCCAGAATGGGTCTATATCTCTCATCTGAGTTGAACCTGATTACATGCTATTACAATACCCTGGTAAAAATGGAAGCTGCACAATTTTAAGTAGTTACTAATGAGATAAATAAATGATATAAATATTATCAATTAATTGCATTAAGTTATTAAAGTTTATCGAGTTTAAGATTCTATAAACTTTAGTGAGTGAGCAGTGAGGGGTGGGTGGGTGGGGCTATGATAGCGCTTGTCCAATCAGGGAGCAGCTACTCGAGTACTGAGAAATATTCTATCTTGGTTAGGAGAAACTTCCCTCTTTCCTCTAAGGGGGAGAGGAAGCTTTCCTATTGGTTGAGGGTATGGTGAGTTAAGGAAGTATATATAAGAATTAATCTAAGCTTGTTGGGGTTCTATAATTACGAATGTAGTGATTGATTTGCTGAATTGAAGGGTTTGGGTGGTTAATAAGGGTATTATTAAATTTTTCAGTGATTAAATTATTATAATTTTGGAGTTTGTAGAATTTTAGGGAGTCTCTGATATCATCATTTCGCACAAACTATCTAGCTTGTGCAATCATCTTTAAAATATTGTTTTGTAAAATTTCTAATTTATTGTGGTGGATTTGAGCAGCCTGATTCCAAATTGGACAAGCGTAGGTAATGATGGGTCGCAGATACAGTGTATAGACAAGCAGTTTATATTTGATAGGCAAAATAGAACTCCGACAAATTAGTGGGATTAATTTATTCGCGGCAAGTCGGAATTTATCTTGAAGTTGTGTTATATGTTGTCTGAAAGTGAGTGTTTTATCAAGGATAATGCCAAGGTATTTGGCTTTTTGAGACCAAGGAATTGGTATGTTATGAATATAAATTTGTGGTATTGGTGATCTTGTTGATTTAGTGAAGAAGACGGCCTCCGTTTTTGTAACATTCAGTGCTATTTTCCATTTGGAGAACCAGTCATCTAGTATTAAATGTGTCTGTTGATATGATGTGCGATTACTTTGTTGTTTCTGTGTTTTGCAAGTATCGCTGTATCGTCTGCGTACATGCAGGGAATTGTGTTGTTGTGTTTAGGTATGTCGTTCACGAAAATTTGAAACAAGGCTGGCCCGAGATGTGAGCCCTGAAGAATTCCTGTATTAATAGTTCTAGGGCTTTCACCGCATTTTAGGCATCTAGTTTTCATCTCGCAATTGATCGATGAGTGATGGAAATAGTTGCAATTATAGCATTGAGTTGCACCTGGTCGTTTCTTAAAATCGTCTATTTGTATTTGCATATGCATTACTTGTTTTATTGAATAGATATCAGTGGCGTTTTCAGTTTTTCTTATTTCTACTAAAAATATTGGTAAGGGTTGTTTGGTTTTAAATCGACGTAGTTGAGCAATTCTTTCGATAACTACACCTTGTGAAATTAGGGAGTCTTTTATTTCGTCTATATCTGTAGTTATTGGTAAACCCTTCACCACAATTTTTTGTCGTCGTTGGTGTTGCGGTTGGGTTACATAAAATTCCATCTTCTTTTCACGTAAGTATCTAGTGATTTCCCTATGCTCATCAGATGAGTCAGGGAAGATCTTGATGTAATTACCAGACAGCTAACTTAATGCTGCTGGTGCTATGCGATGGATTTCTTGGAGAATTAAGTTATAATTTTGGGTTAGTCGTAACATAACCGGGGGTATCTTTTCTATGGGTGTGGGAATAGCCTCCGCAACGTCCACTTGGTTGTTGATTCTCAACGTGTTAAATTTATTAACAGTTTCTTTTATGGTTGGGGTAACAATTTTAGTTTTAGTTTGTTTTGCAGTTTTTGATGGTATTTTAAATCCATCTGCGCTCACTTCAAGATGGCGTTTTTTATTTAGATTGGAATTTAAGTTTGCATTATTGGTAGGAGTTAAGCTAGGATTTAAATTACAAGTAGATTTTAACTGTGCAATTTGTGCATGATGAATGCATCCATTAATAGGGCAAGGAATAGCAAGGTTCAACTCACCTTCAATTTTCTTGAGCTCCTCGTTCCATCTCATCATTTCTTCTCGATGTAGTTCGTGATCCTGGGGTCCATATAAAAATGGTAATAGTTGGGCTTTTTTAATTATAGCCTCTACTTCCGTGAATTGTTTCGGTGTATGCCTCAATGTAGTAATGCACATTTTGGCATTTTTTGATGTTGTCTTCTAATGGAAGGTCTTGGTTTGGGGTTTCATCTGAAATCTCCATTTCCGAGGACGTTTCCGCTACTGAAGCTTCGCCTAAGTCACCGTTAGCCGCTAAATCGAGGTTTGAACGTAGCTTATCTCCCTTAGGGTTGAGGTATTTTCCAATGAGACATTCTTTCTAAAGGGTGAGGGTATATGTACAGATGTACAAATATATGTACGGATTTATTATAATTTAAAATATTATTGCTGTTGTTAGAATATATTTTAGGGAAAAAAATCTCATTAGCTACCTTACCATTCATTGTCTTATTAAGATGTTTTTATTGCGATAAAATAAAATTGCAGTACTAATTTTGAGTAGGATTAATGCTTTGATGTCCTATTTTTTCTGTGCATTGATCGAGGGGTTCCTTCAAGAAAACTATAAGCTCAAATGGTTCCTCAAAGTGTAATAGGTTGAATATCTCTGCTCTACGTAATAGGTCCTATGCGCCACGAAGATTTTAACCCACGAGTTCGAGACCATAACCACTCATCTATTGCTTTCGTTTTAAATTGAAAATACAGCAATAATCAAGAATAATGAAACAAATTTCTTAGCTTCAATAAAATAGTAAGGGGGAAAAAGACTTTATGAAAAGATTTATATACTTTTTTCTTGTAAACAATTATTAAAAAATACATGATGCATTGAAGTTTAGATTTTGCAATTTGAGTATTCTTATTAAGCAATCCAGGCTCATGACAATTTCTGAATATTTGGAGAGTAAAGCTTTCATTGCATCTGCGAAAGCTGACCAAAGTGATATTGATAGGTTTTTCAGTACATTTTAATTTCAATCACAGTTCAAATTTAATGTTAGTATATCCCAACGATGAGGTGACGATGAGAAAAAATTATAAATATTTTGGACAAAATCGAAGTAAATTGTCATATTATACTGCATGAACGCCAATTAAATTCAAAGAATGTCCTGCACATAGTACGTATATAGCGTATTTATTTTTTTCTTGAAGTCGGGCTTGCAATTCTGTATATTTCCCTGACATATTCGAGGTATTGTCATAAGACTGACCTCTACAATCACTGAGGGAAATGTTGTTATTTTCCAAAAAGGAAACCACAATGTCCGTCAGATACTCTGCACTATATCCATTAATATTAATGAATTGCAAAAATCTCTCAATGGGTGCACCATTTTGGACATACCGTAAAATAAAAGTTAGTTGGTTGGTCAGCATGAATCACATCTGGGGTAGAATCAACGGAAATAGAAAAATATTTAGCAATCTGTATTTCAGTGACGATAGTTTCTAAGACTTTTGAAGCCGTGTCTTCAATGAATTCATCACAAATTGTAGCAGATAGATAAAAAGGATTGCCTTTTCCAGAATTGCTATTATTTTTAATATTCATTTAAAAATGGATCAAATTTACTTAAAAGTTTTAAAGTGCCTAAATACTTTCCGTTATTCACTGAATTCACTGAACCTATAGCTTCGTTTTCCTCTCTGAAAGGCAGTCCTCTTGATGCTAAGAATTTTATAACAACATCTATTCTCTTTAGCACTTCTTTCCAATAATGACGTTCATCATTGAATTGTTTAATAAGTTGGTTGTCTACACGACTGGATAACTGTAATCGACTGTGGTAGTTCATCTTACACTTTCTGTGTTCAGGTGCGTTTTCATACAGTGAAATAGCTGTATTTGCAGTCTTCCAATCTTTGAATCCGTTAATGCTGAATGTAGATTTGGTAGATGAAAATAATTTACATACGAAACAGTATACTTTTCCTTGTGACGGAAAATATATTAGTCATTCGTGGCCTACAAACTCACCATTGAATAATTCTTTTTTGAACAACATCGTAGACAAGTATCTTGTTTTAGTTTTATCATTTGGTTCTTTGTATATACGTGCTGATTTTTCAAAATCATTATGTTTGTTGGAACAAACTGTTGGACCTTTCTCATCCCAGTAAGACTGTGAATTCTTGTCAATATATAAAGGCCACAGCCCTGGATCTGAACTTGCAATAAAAATATTTGAAACGTCACCAGTTATTGCACTTATTTCAGTTGGTCTTATAGTACCTTCTCGAATACTTAAAAAGTTTTCTCCTCCCTGTCCTACAACTTCAGGTACATTATTAAATGTACTGATAGAAGTGGTAGATGTAGAATTTGTATTTAAGAAAAATTGGGTGAGTTTCGGTAATTTATCAATAGATTTATGCTTTTCCTTCGATCATTGGGGTTTCACTGCTCCACTTTCAAAATGTTTCATTCTGACTTATCCCGAATCTGGAATAATTAAAATAAAGCAATTGTGAAATTTTTATAGAAATTGTGGAAAGTAAAGAATTGTAATGGCTTAAAATATGTACTTTTATAACTTTGTTACAACAACGATTAAATTTTTATTTTATATTTATTCGTTCTTAAATCTAATGAAATATCAGCACCACAAAAGATTTATCCTAATTTTGTTCAAGAGATTACAAAAAGAATTTCACCAATGCAGCACGAAGACAATAAACAAGATATTTCTAAAATAGCAATGGTGTTGCTGTCTTGTGCAAACGTATACATATACTGTCAGAAAATGACAACGAATAAAATCTTTTTGCCTAACTTATATAATATTGCCTAATTTTTGTGTGTGGTACGTTGTTCTCCCTTTTTAGAGGATATTTTAATTTGTATGATATATATATAATCATTATGAAATGGAATATTTAAGATTCTAACATGGAAATACATTGTATTATTTTTGTTGATTTCTTAGGACTGGAAGTAATCTACTATTTTCCATAGATGCAATACTTTGTTTATGTGAATTTTTTTACACGTATTTTTCGGGAACATACGAACTCGTATCTACTGTGTACAAACAGAATTAGATGTATATTTAAGGGGCCTATCTATTGAAATTGAAACTTGAAAACGAAGAAAGCTCTCCCTTCTAGGAAGGGAATGAACATATCCAAAGGAACAGCGAAGTACTCTTGCAATAGAGGCTGTAATGATCGAAGGTGAATAGTTTCTTCATAAGAGATAAATTATATGCTTTCTTTTTCTTAATTTTCATTATTTTCTTGACTTTGAAATAAAAAATTTATTCATGCTTTTATTTTTCCAAGTTTGCGTTTATTTTATTCCATTATCTGACGATTTTATGTTCTGATAAGCTGTCATATGAAAGGAAATGACTTCACAGTGTTAGAAATATCTCCTTTTACACAAGTTTACGGATGGGTTCTGTTTGTTCCCCAACAGTAATCGGTGCTCGATTCGCAAATATTCCTCATTCGCCTGCTATTTTTGTTCAAAACTAAAGATAACGATGCTTCTATAGCGTCCTTCACAATTGGAAGGGATTCAGTTTGATGTCCAATTTACGGTCAACAAATGTAGCTCCGTTTCTATGACCCCTCTTTTATTGCCCTTCCCTGTCATTCAAGTACATAAAAACTACCCATTACGTACAAGTTTTACAAAGAAACTGCTTTTCTCGAAACTGTTTCAATATGTTGTCCACTTTTCTGTTTGAGGATCATCAGTTCTGGTACTTCATTTTTTTAAATCAAGTCATTTAATTTATTAAAGATCTACAGTTTTAATTAAATATTTTCAATGAGTACGAAAAAGAAATATTCCGAATTTTGTTCAGTGATTAATCATTATAAAAAATAAATTATAATAAAGGCGGAAACCGACTCAGAACAATTTGCGATGATATATGTCAATGCAATACAAAATTGCATCAACAATCTCTTTTTAAATAGTTTAATTAATGATGATTTACAGGCAGCGGATACTCGACTTTCTGCTAAGAAATTAAAAATTAAGATGAATTAATTAGAAACTGCTTTTTTAACTATCCTTTGGAATGACATTTTGATACGTATTGACAAAGTAAATATATTTTTCCAGAGTAAAAATATGTAATTAAACATGTAATATGTAAATGGAGTAAAATTATTAAAATCGTTAATGATATACATAAAAACCAAAAAAAGATTTTTTCGTCTATTGTGAATCAAAAGCCAAGAAAGTATCCTTTATAAAGGAATGTCAAAGTGTTCACAATCGTGTAAGACAACGCAGTGTTAGGGTAACTTTCCTTGAGGAAAATAGACACACCGACACAACGTTTGAAAACAGAAATTCAAAAATAGAAACCTTTTTACCAATAATCGATTTTCTTATTTACAATATACTAACGCGTAGTAAAAAATATGAGAAGCTTTTTTGAAATTTTTGGATTTCTTGAAAATATTTCTAATTTGGATGAGACAGAAATTAAAATAGCATGCGAGATAATATCAAAATTTTATGATAAAGGTGCTGCGGCTGGTGGTTTAAACACAGACACCGACTAAACATTCTAATATTTTTTTATTAACATACAATTGAACTACGTACAACGAGCTCAGAGCGAGCATCAAGTTAGAGCGCAAGTCGGAAAGAGAGAGAATGAGTCAGTTCTCAGAAGAGAAGGAGAACGCGCACCAGGGTTGCTGCCTTTGGCGAGGAACGCCTCGCAGCACATGTAGAATCTGCTTGGTGGTCTCTACAATCGGTGAGTGATCTCCCTGTTGGCGAACCGCCGCAAAGGCATTAATGGAGAGGAACTGAACTTGGTATGTCAATATTTTGAGTGGTATATGATCATTGATGGCGAAAACTGAAGAAAAAGCAAAAAAAAAAAAAAAAAAAAAAAAAAAGGAAAATAGGAAGATTAATAAAAAAATATAATTTTACAAATGAAGATGAAGATGAAGAACAGTTGTTGGATGGGGGGACTGGAATTGGGATAAACACACTTTATGCATACATGTATAATGAAAGATTATTCACGGTGTTTCCAATATTGAAATAATAGTGAGAATTTTCTTATCAATGATGATTACTAACGCGAGTGATGAGCGTCCATTTTCGAAACTCAAACCGGTCAAAAATGAATTGATAAATCGTATGACTCAATCCCATTTGAATAATTTAAGCTTGATGAGTATTGAAAATGAAATATTATTAACAATTGATTTTGAAAACCTAATTAATGATTTTGCAAATTTAAAATGTAGAAAACGATTACTCACATAAAATCTCATTTTACTAAGGATTGCTTTTATTGAACTGTTCATGTATATGCTTCAAATTAGATTAGATCGCAGGTGCGCCTATTTTTTCCTAAGGGCCCAGGGCCTCAAGAAGTCTTAAGACGTCCCTGGGTGGAATTGCCCCACCTTTTGATTCATGATCTTTAATTAATTGGATATTGGCATGATAAGAATTCATCTGCAATGTGAAGCCTACATTTTTTAAAATTCATTAAAAGGCTCCAATTTTGTCATTACTTTATTTTAAATAAAAAAAAATATTTTCTCTTACTTTATCCTTATCTGGGATTCTGCAATTTAAGGCAGTGAACCTCACTGCTGCATTCCAACTGTGCTACGATATTTTAAAAGAACTTGAAATGATTCACAGTCAATCAGAGACAGTTTTCAATTTTATTTCCCTAAAATCGGAATCTGCTTTAAAACAAACAATAGATGAGGGCTATTTAACTATTCTTCCACGACTAGCAAAGAAATAAACTTATCATTCTAATATCCCAGCAGAATCACCAAAATCTTATTTAAGGATAACAATTTTCAATCAGTTTTTGGATGCAGTAATTTCACATATTAAAGAAAGATTCCCAAAACTCAAAGCAGTTTATTAAATATTTTAATCCTACCGCAGAATAACTTCATATATGCAGATGAAAATAAATAAGAAATATTGAATGAAGCATATTCTTCAGATTTGTTGGATTTTAGTATTAGTATTTTGACGGTAACTATCAACTATAGAAAAAGAAGTAATTGGCCCAATTGACTTTAAAATTTTAGTAACCCAGACGGTTACAAAATATACTGCTGATAGATGGTTTTCAACTATAAATTATTTAATAATTCGAGATAAAAACCAACGTTTTTATATGAAGGCAAAGTTCATTAAAAAAAATCATTGAAATATTATTTAAAACCTGTCGCAAATGTCTAAATATTGCATTGTTAGGCGAGTAAGAACGATTCCCAAAGTTTCAGAGCTCTAGCTTGATGGGAAGTTGGTTAAATTAACGATCGAAAATTTGATGACACACTGATACACATACATCAAGTGATATACATAAAAACGTATTAAAAAACGAAACCTACATAAGAAACAGTACACCTGAAATGCGTTTCATAAAAAAATGTTTGCGAAAACGCAAATGGAAATGCGTTTTGTCACTCATATATAATATTATATCTGTAAGTGAAGTAAAAATTTTAAATATATTGCAAAAACAAAAATGGAGAATAAATATAACTTTGTAAAAACTAATATGTATAAAATTTTGAATTTCTTTATACTCGCACCTTTCTAACTATTTTTTTTTTTTAAAAAAACTATGATCATTTTTTAATCATTTAAGGATTTTCATAATTTTTCAATGCCACCGATTCTGGTAAGAGGAATTTTTATTCTCTTGATATCTTTATTCGTTTTCATAAATGATCTTTACTTTTGTAATTTTTATAACTTGACAAAAATTATATCAATCTCTGAAGAGTTTTAAATTGGAAAAATAAGACTGATATAACGTATTCTTTATTTTTTACCAAATGGTAATTATAAACTAAAGAAATTGTTTCTTTCGTGGAAATGAGGATATGCTCCCACCTCCTCCTCCAAAAAATTGATTCATGGATAGGCCACTGGTTTTGAATCGTCATTTTTTTCCGCCATGCAACTTAGTGAGATTTAAGTGCCGTTCCTAACTCTTCCGATCGTGCCCATTTTTTTACTAAAACCAATACCCACAATTTAATAACAATCACAGCAAGCAAAAATATGTGTCCACTGTCATGTACAAACACGTAATGAGTTTAAACAGAATTTGAATTTTAAAAAAATAGAAGACTTAGGCTTCACACGTGTATCGAGGATCTAGAGCAGGAGTGTCCACATTCTTTCTTTCCAGTGCCGCATTGGGTGAAAACTAATTGTTTGGGGCCGCACAAAATAAATATTCTTCTGTGCTCTAACAATATAGCTCATTAGCAAAAATAAGATAAACTAAATAGTTTATATAATTCAGTAACAAACTTTATAATGTACGATCTTTGTATTATAAAGGCTACAAAATGGAATTAAATTGACATCGTTTTATAAATTTCATATGACATTTTCACTCAACATTTCATTATAAATCTATTTTCTAATTTCTGTGTCAAATCCCAAAGAAATATTTCAAGATTACGATTCAGGATGTATTTATTTTTGGACTACATTTCAACAATTTATTGAGATGTTGAAAATGTTCGATTTCATTTGGGTTTTGCCATAATTTCAATTTCATTTAGAACACGTTTATGGTTTGAAACATTGTACAGATTAGGTGGATTTTTACCGAAAAGACGCATACTTAAATTCTTTAAATGAATTGGCGAATCTCTATCAAAAACACTAAATCTTCAAGCCAGTTGACATCATGAAATTTTGGCACAAATTTTGCTTTCGACATTACAGACGATTTGATTTTATTATTATTTTGAGCATTTGGTTTCGACTCAGCCTCCTTCACTTTTGTACAGAGTATGATATCGTCATATTCATCATCCAAGCTTTTAAAACATTCCTGGAATTGGCAATCATTCCATCCTCAGGCCCTTACAAAATTCACAGTCTTGAAAATTATTTGCATAACATGATCAATTTTTAATAGTTTTCGCATAAATTTACTTGGTGTATTATGCAATGATATTTCATCAAACGACAGTTTCTATTTTCTTCTATCTGACATCACTGGCTATTAATTCTTCCATTAATCTTACAAACCTCTATTTTTTTACCTTTCATAGTTGAGGAACTATTTGTTCTATACTATATATGTGGGCAAGAGACAAAGTAAATCAGGTTCATGTTTTTTCACTGCTCCATATAAATTTTTTGATGTCGTGTCTTTTAATGGCATTAAAGAAGCAATTTCTTCAATTACGTTAAAATCGTCATTGATATTGCTGATACAAATGGCGAATTGATCCGTAACAATAGCACCAGTACCCTCATTCATTGTCAAAGAATAAGATTTTAAGCTTCAAACTTTACTTTTCAAACACTTTTTGACAAGTAATTCCAGGTTCGTCAATTCTTCTGGCAATAGTTTGATCAGACAACGGATATTAGGCGTGTTTTCTTTCTTATCAAGGGAAAATTATATCTGCCATGCTTTGCACGCATTTTGCTAAATAAATTGTTTTTGATTTTGGGCTATTAAATGTACGACTACATAACTAGACTTTACAAAAGATTCTGTCTGAACTGTAATGTCGTAAAAAAAAACTTTTGTTGAGATATAAGATGTTTTTATTAATGCTATTTTTGGTTTTTATGATATTGCTTTTGATGCACATTGAATTTGGAGACATGTTGTTGCCTATATTGCTTTTTCAAATTATACACTTTCAGGACAGGTATGAGAACAAAAGGAATTAAAAAGGGAGCCACGCTCTTTTTCTTAAAAAAAAAAAAAAAAAAAAAACTGTTCTTTGTCTTCTTGAAATAACCTTCTTTCATTGATATATAATTTTTTTTTTATTACGGAGTTTTGTTGAGACGTAGAAGCTACGCTATAATATCAAAATTTTCAAACTATTTGTTTGGTAAAGGTAAATATAATAATAATAATAGAAATGAAAGAAAATATTTATATTTTTATGAAAGAACAGCAAGAATATAGGAAACAAAGTTCGATAATGAGTTGATCTATTTAAAGCAAAAGAACAAGTTTATCTACTTAAAGCAAAAGATAAGAACCGACAAGTCAATAATAAATTCCCTTTCTTCATTCAATTTTCAGTATCACTCTCAACATCAATTCAACTGTATTGTTGTATACTCTTCACAAAGTACTCAAAATAACGAACTAATCGGACGATGCACGACTTTTATCATAGGTCATCTGATTGCAGCAGTAAAATGAATGATAGGGCTGTGGCTCTCACTTCGGCTCTCCAGAAAAATAAGGCTGGTTTCAGTCAAAGCGATTGAAGGCCAATCGAAAGGGAAGTGTAACACACATTAGTTTTAAACAGGAATCGTATGTCTCTCTTCTCACTCAGTCAACTCACGCCCCAAGGTAACGATCTATCATGCTCAAGTGCCCCTCAAGTACTCAGCTCCACCAGTTGAATCAACATAAAGTACAATGTTCGATGCAAGGTCTCCGGACCTATCAACTAGTGGAAAGACAACAGAGTTGAACTAACTAAATTCCCTTGTCTGATATTTGCTGAAGATTTTTTTCTGTCGTAAAAGGGATGTGGCCGCTAAATGGACCTCCATTCCAGATTATTTATGTCCATACCCAAAAGCATCGCTGCAGATAAATCTCCAATGTTGACTCGATTACAGTTCAGGGTAATATCACTGGCTTCTATCTGACATAATAATGTGTGTAATGTTCAAACGCGATGGAAATGAGGACGATACAAAAGTGGAAATTTGGCTCAAGAATTATTGAATTGATTTTATAAGAATTATATTTTTCTTGTTGTGTTTTTGGTGTTTTCTTCGGTCCGCTCTCCCTTCTTGGGACACGTTGATGCATGCTTTGGGCCGCATATGGTACACAGGAGGAACACTTCTGACCTAGAACAATTTTACTCCTTTTTTTTTTTTTTTTTTTAAAAAAAAGCAACTTTTTATTAAGGTATATTTATATATGCAATAAGAAAGTACACATTTTTCTTCGAAAAAAAATAATTAATAACATTTTTTATGGTGAAATAAAAAAAAGTAATTCACCGTACGATTTCTTAAGTTCGTTTTTGTGACAACTAATAAGAAATAAATACATGGAATTTTTTTCTTTCCTTATACAGAATACAAATTTAGCTATGGTTAGCAGTATATAGATTAAAATTACATTAAACTGATGCATATAGTGTCACTATTTAAGTTTCTACACATATCTACTGTAACCAGATACACGCTAACAGTTCGCATCGCGAATCAAGAATATTACTTAAAACATAATGGAAAAAGAGGATGTCAATGAATTGTTTGGCATGTCTTCAAAAACACCTCTGGGAGATAGCATAAGATTTCCAAATATGCTTTATTGTCTTTTTTTAAGTTCTATCAGATCTGATCTAGGAAAAAGGTGGGCAAAACAAACTCGCTTTTCCCTGTGCCGGGGCGACAACCCAATACACAACAACTTCGCCCCAAGTGCAAGGTTATTGTATAAATATTGCTAGGCTTTTTAATATATAACTATAATAAAGGAAACCAGTTTCGTAACACAAAACAATGTTTTCCTTGCAAAAATTTTACTATTTAATTATTTTGCACAAATTGAGAAGGCACATAAAATTTATAAATTGGAGGAAACTTGGAGAGGGAAGTGCCAGTTCAGGTCGACCACAGCTCGAAATTACGTGGCCTGTTGCCAAAACTCTCATGTCGCTTCTAAGTACTACATTATTAAAACAATCAATAAATCAATTCAAATTATAAATATTGCTTCTTTAAGTAATTTCGAGATGTATCGAATAGATTACTTAACAAAAAAGTCTTGCTTTGTTTGGGCATTAACTTAAAATCAAATAAATTTATGTTAAAACCATAAGAACGCTAAATTTATCTTTTATTTTCTAGAATGTTTAATAGAAATTCATTTATGATATTCTAATAATTTGGTTTCTAGGCGGAAACTAATACAATTGAATAAGTTGCTAAGACTGAAAACACTTTTTTTTAATAATGATAGATCTTGCTTATTATCAGGCGTGTTTTTACACATATAAGGTTAATTTTACTTTAATTTCAATAGGTCTTTATTCACTAGTAGAAATAAAATAGCCATCACTAGCGAAAGGCTAATTGATTGCGTGATATATGTTTTAATACTTATTTTCAGTCTTTGTGGGGGAAAAAAAACCTCTTTCTGTGGATGTAAAGATAACTGATAGTGTAAATACAGTAAATAATATTCAGGGGAAAAAAATTTGTACAATTATTTAAGCAAATCTTCTTCAAATATTGCCAAATTAGTTAAAGAAAAGAACAAAGATTATGCAAAACTAAGGGGAAATATACCTTTCTGAAAATTTGCTAACTCACGGAAGTTTACTTGTTAACGATTGTGTTAAGACCAAGCCAAAAGATATTTCAACTTCTATAGATGTGCTTAAAAATTGAAATAAAAACTATATTTAAAATAAACAAAAGGCATTTTTTTAAAAAAAATATGAGTAAATGCTTCTGATTGAGTTACATAACTTAATTAAATTACGAATATCAGTTTGAAAAAAAAGAGGAGATTCTTAGCGCATGACTTGATTGGGGAAAACAGGAAAATTTGACTGAAGACAATTAGGGTATACGAACTTTCATATTGAATTTTGCTAAAATTAAGATGTATGCTTTTAGGCTATTTTAAAAGTATTCAATTTTTTTTTTAAAAAAGGGAATATTAGAATTTTGATTCCTGAGGAAAAAAAAAGGGTATATAATTTGTTTAAAAAAGGGGACTTTTAAGCTGAAAACGTTATAATTATTGATGGATATAACAATGAAACTATTAGCCTTTAATAAATTATAATTCTCTCTCTCTCTGCCTGCTTTTTACGAAATACCATCAAATGAAGCTTAATCGTAAGTAACACAAATATCATTTTCCTGCAGTAATTATAAAATGTTTACAGCCTTTCTTAAAATAATAAATCAAAACTATTTTTTGATTTCTATGAGCTTTATCAATGTGTTGCCATATTTTTGTGATAAATATCAAGAAACAGAACTCACTTTTGGACCTTTTAGTGATTATAAATAGGAAAAGGTCAAAGAACTTTGCCTAATGAACAAATAACGAATGGGATTCGTGAAACAGAGTTTTATTTTTATGTATGCTCCCGAACATAGAAATCGCATTATTTTTTAGCATTTTGCGCAATTGAACAAAATGAAGCGAAGTTTAAAGAAGAAAAAAGAACTAAATAACTTTAGGAAATGGTGTATGAGAGCAGAGAGGATATCCAAGGGTCATGATTTACATTATAGATGTTCGACAACTATATGGCAGAGGGCAAAATGATGTTTTAATCTTGCATAGCGCACGATTTTATAAAAATTCATATATATGCAAAAACAGATACCAATCAATTTATATTACACATATATAAAAACGGAAGTGATATGTTACATTATTGAAAATGATTTTGTAAAATCATTATTTTATAAAAGGATATTTTGAAATCTTTAATACAAAGCACACACATATATAATAAAAATAAACATAATATGTTATAATAACCTATAATTATTTGTTACATAGCATCAGAAAAATAGATCTATAGAGAATGAAATAAAGTCCTAAGTAATTATGTTTAAATGAGCGTTAATTATGTCATAATTATGCTTAAAGTGCATTTCTTTGATTTAACGACAGCCTTTCTCTCCATCTGTAATTTTAACTATAACAAGTCCACCGGTAGGCAAATTTCAATACTCTTATATATTCTTATTCATATTTTCAAACAAGTGAATAAAAATATCTTTAAGTGCGTTTATCACACTTTTGCTCGAAGAAAAATCTAAAACCAGCTCAGTTTCATTCACTAACGAGCCAAAAAAAATTTGCTGTGAAATAAATCTTGTGAAGATACTTCATTAAACATCTCTTGTTATGCCAATTAAAATATTTATAAATTGTTACTTGACAATAGAGAATAATTCAAGATAAAAAAAAAAACGACGTTTTTATATGGTAACAAAGTTAATTAAAAACATTTATTGAAATATTAATTAAAACTTGTTGCAAATGTCTAAATATTGCATTGTTAGGCGAGTAAGAACGGTTCCCAAAATTTCAGAGCTTTAGCTTGATGGGAAGTTGGTTAAATTAACGATCGAAAATTTGATGACACACTGATACACACACTCCAAGTGTAATACATAAAAACGTTGTAAAAAATGGCAAATGGTCACGGTCGTCAGCTCGTGGTCAGCGATGTTCAGATGAAGCCTAGTTTCTTGTCCCTCCGTGCGAAATAATTCAGGATACGGCATGTGAAGGTATCCACCTACCTTCGAAAAAGATTTTTTTAAATATTTGAAAAAATAAATTTTTATATGCATTATACTATAAGACAAAGCTAAAAACTTAAAATACAATGTAAAATTTGCATAAATTAATAATTGTTTTAATTTTTCAGCTAAAAAAATGCATAAAAATAGCAGTAAAATGGCACTTGTGCAAAACACCAAAACTGAAAATTAAATAGAGATATTTCAATTCTGTAAATTTTATTATGATGAATTGAATCTAATTTAGGATTTGTACCTATCTTACAATTATAAACCTGAAAATTAAATATTTATAGGAAGTCGTACTTTAACATATAGAAAAACCGTACAAATTTGTGATAAGTTCTGATTTTTATCATCAATAAAATGCAAAGTAATCGCATTATAACAATAGGAGAGGTTCAAGTTCTGAATTTACTTTCGTAGAGTATTCCAGGAAAGTTTCATAACATTACATACATAACATTTTTCAATACGATGTTTTGCGTTGAAGCAAAATATGAAATCTTAATTTTGAGAAAAAGCTGAAAATACATTTCAACCCAGAAACTTACCTAATTATATAAACATTTAACATTAAAAGGCCCCTGATTTGTAAAGTGCACTATCTGTATTACTTAAATAAGTTATCTTTTTCTTCCTGAGGACCTTTAACACTTACATTTTACAAGTGTTGTATAACACTTCAATTCCCTAATTCGATTGTAATCCAACTTTTTGTATCCCTTTGCAGTGAAGCAGCCCAGATTTTCAATGTTCACCTTATTTAAGACTGTTAAGCAGCCTTGATGTCCTTCGTTAAATTGTATAATTGCGTCATATGCATCCAATATCACAGTTTTCAAAAAAACAAAACTTCCTTTAGTACTCTTTATCATATTACACCATAAAAATATTCATTTGCATTTTGGGTCTTAGGAAATTCATCTTGCATGTTGGAAGATATTTTGATGGCGATATTACGTAAAATATCAATGAAAAACAAACATTAAAGTTCCATTTCCTGTAGCAGAATGCTATTTCCAGTTCTAAAATTTGACACAGACTATTATTAAAATGCTTGTAACTCAAGTTCTATGTAAGATAAAAATATAATTAAAACTGTTCTAGGAAGCTAAGAAATCCGGCTTTAATATTAGACCGCAAATAAAAAAAAATCTACTTTTTGACCGAAAATCGCGTTTTAAAGATACGCGGATACCTTAAATGGAACTGTGCTCCTAAATCATTCTCTCTCTCTCAATATATATATATATATATATATATATATATATATATATATATATATATTTATATGTATAAACTAATAAGATAGTGACTCCCTCTTTAGTTCGGGTTACTTCGACACTGATAATATGCAGTTGAATGATTAGCTCCCCAATAATAAAATGCATCAAAATTAAATAGCCTCATTAGCTTGTTTGTTAAGTCCTGAGCTTCGAAGCCCTGTACTGGAACTCACATTCGTATAAATACGATCGAGCATAATAATGGAATTTGCTGATAGTTGAGTGAGAAAGGGCATTAAAATCTTTAAAAGAAGGATTGAGGAAATTTGAGGATTGAGGTGCTCGTGCTTTAATACAGCTTGGTTTCCTAGAAAGACGCGTCGTGCAGAGACGCTTCTGCTTGTGAAATCTGACGGGCTCATAGTCGTCACGTTGACGTGGCGATGGTGTGGACAGAAGGGTACCTGCTCAGGCTTCGATCTCGTCATTCATAATCTCATGATTCAATCTTCATGGTTCAAAGTAATGAGGCGGTATTTAGCAGACCTTGTGTCTCGTAGAAATAGGCAACCAGAAAAACGATCGATAAATAAACAATAAGTAACGAGAAATAAGGTCAACGGGATAATAACCCGTGATGATCACATTCCTCATACATCAATTAAAATGGTTAAAAAACAATTCGGAAATAAGACGTTTTTCTCTCCTTTAGCGTGGAGATAATTTCTTGTGGAAAAATTGTTAAGTTGATTTACTGCTTCATCACTTATTGTATAATTGGGAGTTTGAGATATTACAGAAATTTTTATATGAAAAAGAAAAAGTAGTGCTTAATGAAAAAAAATAAATTTAAAAACAATTGAAACTTGCTAATTTTATAATAGTTTTTTTTTTTTTAACCAAAAGTAGATATTTCGGTTTTAAAAAAATCAGTTACTTTGTAATGATAACGAGTTAAACTTATTTTTTCATCAACATTTCAATAAGAAATATCGAAACGAATCATAAATGAAGTGCTAGAAATTAATGTCTCAAAACGATTTGGTTTTATTATTGTCACACTAGAACGTAGGCTATTGACGATGGACCTCGTAATTTTGAACCTAGGTCAAGTGACGAAAACGAAATGGAAGTCATTCCTATTTGCATCATACGTGAAAGAGAAGGATTACTGAATTTAGTTGATAAAATGCGGAAATAACTTGTATCATAAGAAACAAAACAAGTGACATGGCTCGATAAGTGCATGTATTTCAGTTATCAAAACTTCTGATAAGAATAGATGGGTAAATTGTTATATTTTTTGACGACATTTGAGTTCATTTTCTCATTCATATGGAGAATTATCTCATGTACACAGCTTGCAAGCATCATCAGTGAGTTTTATTTTTCTCAGAAGACTTATCTGCGTCAGTTTTTGGCCTTGAAAATATTTCCTTTTTAAAAGTCTCATAATTTGATACAGTACTGTAGTGTTTGTTACAAACGGACGTTTTTTAAACCATTGTTGGTTGAAATTTGTGTTTGACTGAATTAGTTCGAGTGATTGTTCTAAAAACCTAATGCTAATGAGAACATAATATATTTTTAAATGAATTAATTATTGGAAAATAAGCAAAATTAAACATCTTACTACAAAAATATATATAAAGCTTTATTTATTTTCTTATTTATCATCATATTCTTCATTTCATTTTTATTAAATGAAAATTTGTACTTTTCCTCACCTGAAATTTTGCCCTAACGTTTTGATTTCATTATCTGGAACTAGAATGTTTTGAAAACCTAAGTTTTATTGGACCATTTTGATTATCGAGATAACGCTTGACAAAATGACTAGAATGATTTTTTGGAATTTAAAAATATGACATTTTATTAAAACGTTTTCAGCTTTCACGCAGACTATAACAGACCACGTCTTTAACGATTTCTGGTTAGGCAATTATTGTAGTATCTATTCAGTCGAGGGCAATATAATTTACTACGCCCTTAAACTAGTCAATAATTTTAATACTCGTACTTCTTGTTATATACTGACAGCATGCGTGTCTTAGAAACATTGAAAAATCTTACCTGGAATTGTCAAATCAGAGTCAGGGTAGATGATATCGGAGATATCTTAAGTCGACTGAACAGCAGGAGTCACAGTTTTAAATTTATTGGATATCTTGTAATGCAATATTTTAAGAAATTAATAAGCAGACTCTATTTAATAATGAATCCAAGATCATAATGAATCCTCTACAACAGTGATCTTTATCGGTAGTTTGCGTACTCCAAAGAATGTGCAGAAAGAAAATAGTAATCGTGATCCTTCAGCTATAAAGGAGGGAAAAAAACAATTAAACGATAAAGGAGGAAGGGGGCTTAGCAATATTACTAGTCGTAAAATTGATAGTTTCTATCAATAAATCTTCAATGAAAGTGAGTTACGTCCGTTGGAATGATCGGCTCCTTGCACGCTCCCTTCTTCGACTAAGTTTAGCACTCTTCTTCCTCGCGGCTCATTCTATCTCGGTGTTTGATTTCATTTTTGACACATATTGGACTGTGTATATGAAAAAAATATGAATTAATTAATTATCGTTGCTTAACTTTTGAGTATTTGTATCGAGGAGTGTGTTATTCCTACAAGCCTTCGTTATTTTTTCTAACTTTTGTTTGCAATTTACGCAATTGATTACTGGATCAGTACGGAAGCGGAAGTTGACTGAAATTCCAAAAGAAGTAATTACGCGTTATCTGGCACTGATTAGACCATTATTACGGCACGACAATAAGAACCAGTGTCAGCGCCGGTGAGTAAGCTTTTCGAGAGGGAATAATAAAGGACACTTACTTTAAATATGGTTTTTCATGTTTGGAGAAGATAGCTAAATTAAATCCCTCTGTATTGTATGCGAGGAAAGTTTTAATGTCAGCTTAAAGAAACCTCCTTTACTCAACTATATTTACATACCAAACTCTCTAGTCCAACGCCCCTTGTGCAGTGACCAGGTTTGAAAGAATAGTTCCACTTGTAGCTCATGCATGTCGAAAAGGGAGGGGGAGACTAAAATAACTAGGTGCCCAGGGTCTGGGGATATAACCGTGCACACTGCTCCTGGGGATTATATCAGGGAACTGGTCCTCCAGGCTGGGAGACCCCAGGGCTTCTCTTCTTTAGGTAAGTACGGGCATTATGACCCCAAGGCACCTTAGTAAACTTTTTTCTTCCCCATGGGGCTTACTGTCTTTGGTAAACTCGGGAGAAGCTCCTCCAGGGTTCCCTAGCGGTCCTTCTTTATTTTCGACCCTCCTCCTTGTCAACCAATTTTTATCTTTTTTCAATTTTTTCGCATGTCTAGATCGTAGCTTTACCTTGTTTTAGCTTAGCATGGCCAATTTGGTTATTGCGCTATTTAAGTACTACCAATCATTCATTCAACAGAGCACAACAATAAAGATCCCACGTTTTTCTGACTGTTGCAACTTCATAGTTAGAGTTCTGTAAATACGAAACATATTTTGAATGTGCTAGAATTGATTCTCTTAAAGCTACTGAGGCCTCTCAGTGCATTGACCATTATATTGCGAAAAGGAAAAAACACATCATTGGCTAAAATTTAATTTCACAATGCGTCAAAGGTAGTTGGAGGTTAGATGCATATTTGCAGAGGAAAATGTTCATAAAAGGAGTTTGATACCATTGTTAAATAACATGGTGTCTCGATGGATACAGAACATGTCAAATAATGTTGAGATCTCAGTCATAAGTCACGTCAAAGGTCGTGTATTCGAGGTCGGGGTTACGCGGAAATGAACTGACCCAGCTGTTGGTACGTAGAACTGCTTCTCTACGCTAGCAGTCCCTTTTAAAGACGTTTACAAGTCATTGAAAAGATATGGGAAGATATGAGAAATCTCCAGATCCACAACAAACTACATTCGGTAAGTTCCATAATTGGAATCGGAACCCAAAATTGGCTTCATGTTCTAATGCGGAGAGCGGATGTTAAATTGACTCGCCTTCTTATTAGTCATATTCGTCTTTCACTAAAAAAAACCATCTATTACTTAGCGAGAGTGCTTCCAAGTATCCTGCCTGTCAAGCACATATACTGTTCATCATAATTTAACCATGTAACAGGGCTGATGATTCACCATGTAACAGAGCTGAGTCACTTTAAATCTGAGGAAACTCCAAATCATCCCTTTGGCATTGTGTGGAAGTTAGTAGAGGGAAAAGCCTACTCAAGTGTCATCCTCATCACTTAATCAAGGTTCAAAATTGTAAGGTCCATTGCTAATTGCCCTCGTGTTACTTTTAATAGTAACATTAATAATCAGCCAATCCATCAATCCTGTCCAATATCTTAAAGATATCTTCCCATTTTGTAAAATTTGTCTGAAATGGTATTAGAAATCCTACTCCGCTACTCTTTTACCTTTTCGTAATTCAGATTTCACAATACACATTGTATTTCACACTACTTTTTTTAAGCATCCTTAAATTTTATCTATATTCTTATCTTAATGGGCTATAAAACTTTTTTATCACATTTTAAACAAAAGTTTTCGCTGTTTAGCCGGACTTGTCTATCTTACAAAAACTCCTATAATTCTCTCCCTGTTAATACTTTTACTACTTTTCTTAATTTAAAACAAATTTTTAAACTACAAGTTTTTAAGTTATAATATTTTATAAACGATCAAACATCATTATTATACAAAAATAGGAATAAAGTAATTTTTGTTGCATGCCAATCTAAGATACAAGCCAATTATTTGATGAATATAGAAGGAAAATAAGCCTTGTGAGGAAAGATGTCATTTTTCTGCTATTTCTTCATAGAACAAAATAATTTTAAAACGCTCCCTCCGGCGCTGCAATTCACGTATTTTTCCGTGGATGGCTACTCTGAGAGCGTGTAGCGGCTCTCTTCAACAGCAAAAATTAAAACGTCTTAATGACCAATCCAAGTGAGTTGTCTGGGTGATGCAGCAAAAAAAAAAAAAAAAAAAAAAAAATACGACCGGTAACTTTTCTTCAAACCCAGAGTTCGAAAAAGCCACTGGCAAGGTCACCAACTCTAACCCTCTCCATTTGGTGGAAAAGCACACACTGAGGTGGTGACGTAGGACTTAAACACTTGCCTAAAACAACTGGTTGTCTATGCCTCTGACGCAAAAAATTACACCTGAGCATCTAACTGAGGCAACCGCACATAAATCGCAACTCAATATACCGGCTACGGCCCATGTGTTGACGAGACCTACCCCTCAACTCGAGACAGTCTATGTCTTCAAATGGAAAGCTCAATTCAACAGGGAGGGGATGTATATCAATTGCAGTATGGCTGGATAAATGACTTTCTCCACAAATATCGTTCAAATTGTTTCTCTTTGTATCATCAGGATGTTACTGGAAGGGGAGTATGTGGCGGCTTTCTTCAACAACAATGCCAAAAATTAAAACGCCTTAATAACTGGTCCTAGTCAGATGTCTCTTTTGATTTGGTTGGTAAAGGAGCAGCAATAGGGCAACCGGTCAACTTTCTTCGGACCCAATGGATCAGGGTTTCAATACAACCGCAGGCAATCAAAAGATCCTCCATGGGATCAAAAAACTCTAGCCGTATAAAGCGATTACCTTTATCAAGTGGCGCCGCACGCACGCGCGAGCTAAAATGAAATTTTACTACAATAGCCATTGCTGTTCTTCATTTTTTTTACCCTTATTTTTGTCATGTGGTTTGATATATATTGTATTTCTTGACCGAAGAATTTTATAGTAAAGGGAACATATTGTAACTAATTTTAACCTGAATTGTTGTGTTTATGTTATCGAATTTATTAGTATATAAGTTATGTTTATAATATTGAGTTGAAAAAGAATAAATCCTATTTTTTCAATTAAATTTTGTTAAATTTCGGATTATTTTAATTTCTAACTTTCGAAAAAAAAAAACTATAGTTACTAAATGAAGTAAATTGTTGACGGTACACACCACCTGCTGAAACGTTTACGTACGAGTCACTGGTGGTGGACTCACTAGAGTAGACCGTTTTAGAGTCCATTGCGAATCTACGAGGACCCTCGAAATTGAATGAGAAAAATTTAATTGTCCAATTTAACTCCAAGAATGAGATTCAATTAGATTTAGTATTTCGTTTCCTCATAAAAATATATAATATATTACAACAGTATTAGTTAATACTTGTGTGTGAGATCACAAGTACTTCATTTCATTTCAATGTTCTTACTTAAAGCTCATAGTCTTCACACTGAAACACTTTTTTAGAATTAAAATGTGACCGAAATGTCTCATGTTATATACACTGATGTTTCATATTATTTTTTGTATAAACTATTATTTACAAATTTTTAATGTGTAGATAAAAAAAAAAAAAGTGTATACACTACTGTATAGCATTTTAAAAAAATGTTATTGTTTTTCATTGTAATGATTTACTTCGGAATTTAATTTTGCTTAATTATATGTTCAGCATGAATGATAAGAGTCCGTGAGACGGAAATCCATATGAAAAAGAGTCAGCAACCTTCACTTTCACAGAAAAGGTATCCTTAAGAAATTAAGACCCTCTATTTCAAATAAAAATGCTGTAATTTATATTTATCGAAAATGGAAGAAAAAACAACATTAAAAGAGTTACGAATCAAAATCGTTTCAATTAACAAATTTTACATTTCCAAAGCTTTAATTTGGCTTATGAAATATTACTGATTGATTATTGACAAATATAAAAGTCGAACGAAATAACCTGTGAAACAACAATAATTAGTTTAGATGTTTTGGAATTACGAAAATGCTCTCTCTCTCTTTTAACGTATATATTATTCATTTAATGATACATTACCTCCGTATGGGAAAAAAAAAAAAAGTGGTCGTCGTTCAAGGTTAACGAGTTATAACACTGATTTCAAGAAGATTATTCATGCAGAATGTTAGGGATTTCTTAATTGGAGCTAATTACGTCATCAATCGTCCTCATGTAGTTTCTAGTTCAATGTCATGTAAACCAATCACATCTCGGTAAAAAAAAAAGCAAGCTATTTGAGTGTTATTCTTATTGTGAAATTTCTTCTTTAACCTACTCGTACATTATCATCAAAATTCCTAAGATATTTGTTCGCTGCATTTGAGACTACCTGACTCTTTTAAAGGGAGATTATGCTTTTCTTAATCTTTTCCTTAAGCTCGTGCAACCCTTCGTCGATAAGAAGACTTCCGTATTTTATCTTGCTTGTCTAAAAACTCTAATGCATTGATACGACATTGTGCTCTTTTTCTCGACGAATTGCTAGTTGTGAAACTTTTACTTAAAGTCTATTATCTGAAAATATCACGAATGCAAAAACTGTTGTCCATCAGATAGGACAGAAAACTGTGGCACAATATTTTTAATACGAAATGCAATGGATTCTATTTCTAGGTATTGTATATGTTTGTAGCAAATATATATAAATGCTTATTCTAACCTAAAAATAAAGAAAATGAAACATTTTCACTTTACCTTTTTTTGGGTTTGCTGATCTACAATTAGGAGCCAATACATTCTAGGAAAAATCAGAAAAACATCTCGGTGGAAACAGTATTCCTGCAAATTTATTTTGAGTTTTATTGAAATTTACAGTTTCCTTTGAATTTTGGAAACTATTTTTTTGTTTAAAAAAATAATATTTATTCGGCGCAACTTGACCAAATATTGCGCAAATAAAATCACTAATCTATCAAACACTATTTCAATTGCATCTCTCTCTGAATTGTTGCATTCACTGAGAAAAAAAATAGTATTTGGAGAAAAGCATTCTTCACTGTATAAGCATAAGATTTCTTATTTAACCGGTCAATTGAAAAGTCCCCGGCCTGACACAT
Source organism: Nephila pilipes (assembly GCA_019974015.1). Taxonomy (NCBI): domain Eukaryota; kingdom Metazoa; phylum Arthropoda; class Arachnida; order Araneae; family Nephilidae; genus Nephila; species Nephila pilipes. Next base: position 43,288 of record BMAW01120415.1, on the reverse strand, counting down.
AGATGGTGCTACTAGAATTAAATCCGTATGTTTTTTAGTTAGCCCTAACCCTCAAAAGATGCGTGTATAAATTTGACAGCTGTCGGATCATTAGTTTGTGAATTATAGCATTTTGAGTGAAGCAACTTTTGTTATTGTGAAAAAGGATAAAAAGGAATTTCGCGCGTTGATAAAATATTGCTTTTTGAAGGGAAAAAATACAGTTGAAGCACAAACTTGGCTTGATGCCGAGTTTTCGGACACTGCCCCAGGAAAATCAACCATCAAAGATTGGTATGCTAAGTTTAGACGTGGTGAAATGAGCACCGAAGACGGTGAGCGCAGTGGACGCCCAAAAGAGGTTGTTACTGACGAAAACATTAAAAAAAATTCACAAA
>BMAW01120415.1:0-42901 GCA_019974015.1 Nephila pilipes | reverse complement strand
AACTAATTTTGCCAAAAAAATGTGTTTTACTGTGGTAGGCCGGGGACTTTTCAATTGACCTGTTATACATGCACAGTTTAATAAAAGCAACCCATAGTAAAATGAAGTTTTATGTGAATATTCGTTTTCTACATTTTAAATGTGCAAAATCATTAATTAAGTCTTCAAAATCAATTGTTAATAACATTTCATTTTCAATACTCTTCAAGCTTAAATTATTCAATCGTGATTGAGTCATACGATTTCTCAACTCATTTTTGACCAGTTTGAATATTAAAAATGAACGCTCATCATTCGCGTTAGAAATCATCATTTATAAGAACATTCTCATTAATATTTCAATATTGGGAAACACTGTGATTAGTCTTTCCTTATACATGTATCTATAGAGTGTGTTGATTCCAATTCCAGTCCCCTCATCCAACAATCGCTCTTCATCTGCATTCTTAGAATTATATTTCTTAATAATCTTTCTTTTTTTTAATTTCTTCTCTTTGCTTTTTCTTCAGATTTTCACCATTAATGAATGACTTAAAATGTTGACATTCCAAGTTCAGTTCCTCTCCATTAATTTCTGTATCGTAAAAGTTTGATATTTTAATTTCTGGATAATCTAAATTAGAAATATTTTCAAAAATTTCTAGCATTTCCAAAAGTTCCTAATATATTTTACTACGCGTTGGTATATTGCAGATTAGAGTCGATTATTGGTAAAAATGTTTCTATTTTAACTTTCTTACTGTGATACAAAATTTTTCAAATTCTCCAAAAAATGAAATATTGAAGCACAAAATGTAACATTGCTAAATATAGAATTTCCAAACATTTATTAAATCTTGTGTTTCATATCTACAAATTTAAAAAAGCTAAGAAATCTGAAGCATGAAATGTCGTACAACATTTGTAAGAAAATATTATGGTTTTTGTGTATATTAATTATATATATAGTAAAATCTATTTTTGAGAATCATTTAAGGTCGTAATTAATGAATTTTATTTTTTCTCGTCAAGGACTTTGCACGAATAAATTTCGTCAATAGACTTTGCAGGAAGAAAACAAATAAAGTATAAGGTTTGACAATAAAGATTTCACATTTGAAGATGAACAATAAGTAAAATATCTTTAATGTTTAAATGTTATACTAATTTGAAGTTAAAAAACAATACATTTTCTTTTTAGTGAAATCATTACATAGAAAAGATTAATTCCTTCAGAAATTATTTGCATTTTGTACAATTTATATAGATAAATTTATTTATAGCTGAGAAATTTAAGCAATTTTTTTACTATAGCGTTATTTTCAAAACGCCAGTCTTTGTTAAGTTATGAAACTTAGATTTATTAAAGTTAACTTTGTTAAATTATGAAATTTACAAATACGAGAGAAAATAGAAACGCATCGAAAAAATGCATGTTAGTGCTTTGTGCTCGAAATATTTTCGAATAAATAAAATTACTAATTTTATAAATTATATTTTATATGTTTATACAGTTAACTGAAAGTTGTAAAAAATAAGGATTTTTACTTAAGACCACACCTTTATTCGCCCCCTTGTGACTTATTGCTGTGAACCACTTATTGTGGCCGGGAAAAATGTACTCGAACCCCTGGAAAGGGTCCAAAATCAGGCCCTGCATATACTGGGGCTGTAAAGACCAGAACCGATGGATGCCATGCTCTTGTTGACTGGTGATTGTCCCCTTAGAACTGTGATTCAAGAGAGTTTAGTTTTTATTAACATCGCACTAGTAGCAACACCAGGGCTATTGGCGACGGTCCTTGTAATTTTGTACGAGGACGACACCTGAGCTGGCAATCCCCCCTCCCTCCTAATTTCCACATATGAATTTCAAAACACATTAGAAACTAGATTTCTAACACAAGAATGAATTTGTTAATGGCCATTTTAATAAAACTTAAAATCAAGAAATTGTAAGAGTATAATATCCTATATTCACGAATACGTTTATATGTTATTGAACTCATGCATCGAAGATGAAAATTTTTTTGTTTTGAATACATCGCAATTAGCTCTTTTCTATATGAATAACTAAATGCTCCAGCACGTGCAAGAGTACAGAAATAGCTTAAAGATAAAATTCATATCGGATTTTTTTTCTTTAGTTACTTAATATTTTTGCCTTGTTAAATTATTGTTAGTTACTTTGATTAATTTTTAAACGGATACATAAGTGATTTAATAACACATTTTAGTGTTTTGAATGCCTTATGTTGCAATGCCTCTTACATGCATGAGAAAAAGAAAAAGATTTAATTCTTCGAAGACAGGACAAAAAACAATTAAATCCTACGTTCTAAAGCAGACTGTATTTCAATATGTTCCAGTACATATTACATATAAGAACGTTAATAGAGTGCTTTGATGCAATGCTTTTAGAAAAGAGATCAAGATATCGTGATTCAAGAGAATGCCATTATTATCCGGGGAAAAAATCATTAGAGTACCTGGATGTTTTTCACTTTGGAATGAGGTCAGCGGCACTTGACCAGAAATCTAAAGACCCAGATGGGCTTCCTTCAGTCAAAAACTTCACTCGGCTTAATTTTTGAACCAGAACTCCTCGTTCTCCCGCAAAACTCAATAAAATTGACAGCCACCCGGACTAATATTGACCTGTGCCCAGGGACGTCTTAAGGCATGGGCTAACTGGACCCGGGCCTCGCCTTTGAGGGGGGCCCGTTTCGTTCTCTACTCGGGCTCAATAAGATCATGATCAAAATAATTTTAATTGTCAAATGTTATTCCCGGGCATGACTGGTTGAAGACAGTTACTTCTATATTAAATATTTATATTTACAAGGTTTAATGAGAATCAGGGAAATTATTAATTTTATTTCTAAAGAGAGATATGTCCAAATTATATCGATAAAAATGCTGCTGTGGGAAGGACAGTCACAGACACTCCTTCAAGCGACCTTTTATTTATTTGCACACATGGGTTAAGGATCACTCATGAATGGACAAAAGCCCCCAACAGAAGTGACACAAAAACATTCCCTATTTTATGACAGGCGGCAAGGCTCATAAAAAGAGGGTTGAAATGACCCCGAAGGAAATCACACTTTTTCGAAGAAATAAGTGGCCTACAGCTCTGAATCGGCAGTTCCTTCCTTTAAATTTAATTTCTTCGAAACAGTAATAGGTAATTATGTTTTTATTTTTGAATTGTATTTCTTTGAGATTTAAGATAATATACAAATATTTATAATTCATTAAAAAAGTAAAATAATATGTAATTGTACTTGCTTTTTTTTACAGAGAGAATTATAAAAATAATGAACAGAGAAGGTTATAAAAATGTCTGCTCTTTTTTTTTTTTTTTTTTTGCAAGTTTTTTCTCTCTCCTGAACAACATGAAATAATCTCTTATAAATATTTCAATAGACTCTTTAAAATATTTTTATATTGATTAATATGCATAAGTGCGTGGCTCCTTCATTTTGAATGCATTATGATCTTACAAAGTATTTTCGATGTGTATTGTGATTCAGAGGAATATTTTTATTTGCTTCTAAATATGGAAAGCGTTATTTTACTCGTTTAAAAATTCAAATGACTGCCCAATTATTATTGATTCCCAAATAAAAAAAGGACATATATAAAACAAATATATTACATTACTACAAATTGTGGTAATATAATATAAATGTAGAAAAACAATCATATAACAGGATTCTTAAAGTACGATTTGATTTTTAGATAAAGAAATGCTGTACAATAATTTAATTTTTAAGATTATACATCAAAAATGGAGATATTCTCGTCCAACACAGTACAAAATAAGAGATTTAGTGTATTAGACTCTTCACTAGAAATTTTCTATTTGCGTGTGTATGTTTAATCAGATTTTCCTGAAAAAATTGAAATTAATTATATGTAATTTAATTTTAGTTCTTATACTTAAAAACTTATAAACGTATTTATACTTTGTCATTTATTAATACTTTAGCATATTAGTAAAAAATAATTTAATGAAAATTGCTTATACATAAGTACAGTTCTCTTAATTAATAATTTATGTAATAATGTTCTTTAATTTTTGGAATCTATGACTTCATTTTTATCATAGTTCTTTGTTTCGTTTGATAAACACAATAACAAGGATATATATATTTCGTATAGTTACAAAAATATATTTTTCTGAGAATTTTTAAGAGATTCCAAATATTATGTAAGACAAACACAATACAGAAACGTGTGAGCCTTTTATAGATTTTTTTTTCAGCATGTCATTTCCATTAAAATAGTTTGCTCAATATTTTCTTAGATATGATTTTAAATTCGCAATTTCAAAAAAATAAATATTTAAGGAAATCTAATAATTAATTGTATGCGATAAAACTAATATTGATTTATATTAGTATATAGTACATATGTATATCTGCATTATAATGATGATTTGAAATATATTTTGTACATTAATAATAATAATGAAATAATCATAAGATGAAGATAGGAAAATTGTATACAAGAAGCAATCATTTAATTGAAGCTTTGTTCTTTCTATCCACTAAAAAGTTAAAAATTATTTAAAAAATTCAGGATTGCAAGCCCGACTTCAAGAAAAAAATAAATACGCTATGTACGTACCATGTGTAGGACATTCTTTGAATTTAATTGGCTTTCAAGCAGTAGAATGTAACTCTAATGTGACAATTTACTTTGATTTCGTCCAAAATCTTTATAATTTTTTCACATCGTTAACTCATCGTTGGAATGCACTAACATTAAATTTGAACAGTGATAGAAATAAAAATCTACAGAAAAACCTATCAAAAACACGTTGGTCAGCACGCGCAGATGCATTTAAAGCTTTAAGCTCCTGATATTCAGAAATTGCCATGAGCTTGGATTGCTTAATTAGTTATGAATTACAGGCAACGGATACTCGACTTTCTGCTGACAAATTAAAAATTAAGATGAATGAATTAGAAACTGCTTTTTTACTATCCTTTGGAATGACATTTTGATACATATTGACTAAGTAAATATATTTCTCCAGAATAAAAATATAGGTTTGTTGAAAGGAGTAAAATTATTAAAACCGTTAATGATATATATAAAAGCCAAAAGAGATTCTTTTGACTATTATGAATCAAAAGCCAAGGAAGTATCCTTTATAAAGGAATATCAAAGTGTTCACAAGCGTGTAAGACAACGCATTGTTACAGTAATTTTCCTTGAAGAAAATAGACACCGACTCAACGTTTGAAAACAACCACAGCCAGAAATTCAAAATAGAAACCTTTTTACCAATAATCGATTCTCTAATTTGCAATATACTAACGCTTGGTAAAAAATATGAGGAGCTTTTTGAAATGTTTGGATTTTTTGAAAATATTTCTAATTTGGATGAGACAGAAATTAAAATACCATGCGAGAAAGTATCAAAATTTTACGATAAAGTCATTAATGGAGAGAAACTGAATTTGGAATGTCAAAGTTTCAAGTCGTATATGATCATTGATGGTGAAAAGCTGAAGAAAAATCAAAAAGAAGAAATGGAAAAATGAAAGATTAAAAAAATATACATAATTCCACAAATGCAGATGAAGAACAGTTGTAAGATGGGGGAGGGGGGCTGGAATTGGGATCAACACAATCTATTCATACATGTGTAATGAAAAAGACTATTCACGGTGTTTCCCAATATTGAAATAATAATGAGAATTTTCTTATAAATGATGATTACTAACGCGAGTGGTGAGTGTTCATTTTCAAAACTCAAATTGGTCAAAAATGAGTTGAGAAATCGTGACTCAATCATGATTGAATAATTTAGGCTTGAAGAGTATTGAAAATGAAATGTTATTAACAATTGATTTTGAAGACCTAATTAATGATTTTGCACATTTAAAATACAGGAAACGATTACTCACATAAAACCTCCTTTTACTAAGGATTGCTTTTATTGAACTGTTCACGTATATACATCAAATTAGATTACAGGGTTGCAGGTGGGGCCTATATTTTCCTAAGGGCCCAGGGCCTCAAGAAGTCTTAAGACGTCCCTGCTTTTATGCTAACAATACTTGACCAACGAATCAATGAAACGATGTCGTCATTAGGTATATTTGGTGAAACATAGCACTCATATTAATTTTAAAATTTAATTACATTTAAATTTTAAAGAAACATTTTGAATAAAGATTAACATTAAGGTTTTTATTTGCAGCTCATTATGCAACTATCAATTGTACTCAAGTGGGTAATTATCAAACTCTTTTACTATTCGCTAAATCTGGGAAAAGTAATATTTTAGGGGAATATTTTAATCAAAACATCAATATCAGCATTTCTTAAAACGGTTCTGGAGAAATATGACAAAGACGTTAAAGCTATGTCTCTAAATAACAATACTAATAGCAGAAGAATAAGGAAAATGAAAGAGGATGTTTAAGGAGAGTGTATATCGAAATATAAGTTGTTGAAAAACTGAAAATTAGAAAATTTTCGTTACAATTGGAAGAATAAACTTTGAGAGGCAGTGACGTGGTATATAGAACTTAACTACGTAATATATTGATAAAAGTTTATTTGCTTATGAAATGTTCTGTAAATCATATGAGAGCACTACTACCTACAAAGATATGTATAGTTAGGCAAAAAATTACTTAGATGTTAATAATATACTAATGATTACCATAACCTCTTGTGCTACAGATGTTGCTCCTAATATGATGGGGAAAGTAAAATGGTTCCTTAAAACTGATGAAAGATGAGAATCCGAAAGAGCCTCTTAAGTCATTCACAGGGAAAACTGGGTAGCTAAAAACATTTCACACCTATTCTAAATGAAGTAATAAATTCAGTTATAAAGTATTAAAGCTAATGCCAAATGTGAACGTCTCTTCAAGTTATTTTGTGAAAAACGAAAAGATCATGTGAATGTTTAATTCCACACTAAAACAAAGTTAAAAGGGATTTGTTTGAGAACATTCATGGAACTTTTTGCTTCTTTTAGTGAATTTTTAATCGACAAATTCCTGAAATAAAAAAAAAATATTAACGGTGGATGGTGAGACATTAGTGAATAATTTATTCGATGCCTTTGAAAAATTAAATATATTCAATAAACAACTTCAAGAAACCAATAAAACTCTTGTTGATGCAAAATCGAAGATATTTGGTTTCATTTCCGAAAATGAATTATGTCAGACATTAATTTATAATTAAAATTTTTAAAGATTCCTTTGCTCCAAAGCGGTGAAGGGACTGATACCACTGAAAGAGGTATTGTCGATCATCTGAAAATTTTATCGGCCTATTTAAAAGAAAGATTTCAAGATTAGAAAAAGAGATGATTTCCCTATTTGAATTATGAAGCCAATGTTAGTAGATTTGTCCGATATGTCAAATATGCAATATTAATAAGAACTCGCAGAAATGCAAAATGATTTGTCAATTAAAACTTTATTGATAAAAATAATATAATTTATATGATATGATATGGTGTTGCTAAGAAAACGAAATCAACATTCCAAATGTGCCAGACAACAATTGTTACCATTTCCATATTTAAATTAAGATGAAATCAGATTTAATGTCATGAAAAATTAGCATCTGAAAAAAGAAATCAACAGTATATAACAAAACGGGGAGGCTTGAGACTGAAGTTAACTAAATTGTGTGTGTGTATAACCTGATATAAAATCAAATCTCTTTAGAGAAAGCATCAAGCGAGAGGACCCCAGAAAATTCGTAATAAATAATTACTAATAATTAAAAAATGTAAAAAAATCTTTCATTAAAGTTATTTTGTGCTTGAATTTAAGTTTCCAATAACACGGTTGAAAAATTTACTTGCTTTGTTCTTTCAAGTATTTTCCAACGATTTCTACCTAAGGAACTACTTTGGTATATGCCCGACTGCCACCCTTCGTTTTTTTCCCCGCCAAATCGGGCGATTAGGCTTAACATGGCGACCAGTCAACCCGCTATTTGGCGAGAAATGACTGGTCGCCAAAAAAACAAAATGGCGGCTTTCGGGCATATACCAAAGTAGTTCCCCTTTAATATACACTCCTTCTATATCATTACAACGCTTCATGCGAATCTTCCATTGTTCTATACAGACCTAGAAATATTCTTCTGCCAGCTCCTTTCGCATGCCTTGCCCTTCCTATTTCTTAGCATCAACGGACTAAAATCTTGTTCCTTAAAATTCAGATTTCTTAGGAAAAAGATTTAAGTCTCACGGTTCAAGATACAGCGAATGAGACACATGGTTTGACGCTGCGAGTAACCTCTTGACAGACAATTTGGAATGATCCTTGCATTGTCTTGGGGGAAAATTTTGCTATGTGGATACTTTGTCAATTCCTACAGTCTCAACAGTCACAAGAATACTTAACCGATCACCCGATCGAACCAGATTACCGATTCTTAAACATTGTCATTTGTTTATGACGTGGAAGGGAGACTTAGCAGTTAATCTTCTGTAACGTCTTCTCGGTCACTTAGAAAATCTCAAGCCATTCAAAAACAAGTGAACGCGATAAACATTCACTGTCATACTCTTATTTAAATAAATATTCCAAGTTACAGTGTATCCAAGTTTCACGTGAAATTTTACAAAAATTTGTTACTTATCCTTTTTCTGTTGAAACAAACAAACAAAAAATAATTCGATATAAAAACCAACGTTTTTAAAAATAACGTTTTTATATGGTAGCAAAGTTTATTAAAGAAAATTATTGAAATATTAGTTAAAACTGTTAGTTATTTTTAACTTTAAAATTTACTTAAAAAGATACATTTGTGAGCATATGAAGAAATTCATAATACTCATAAAATCAAAACATGCATTTGAAAGTTTGTAAGTCATTCTATTAAAAAAAATGGGAACCAGAATTCAGGAAAGGTTTATCCTTGGCGACAAGAATTATTTGGCAGTATTTTGCCAAATGTGGCTACAATGTTCCGTTTCACGGATTTAACGCTCTGCAAAAAAAAAAAAAAAAAAAAATCGCCAAGTTTGGTGCCAATTTTTGAAATCGCGCCAAGTGTTTGGGCTAAACTGCATTATTAAAGAAAATATTAGTTAAAACTTGTCGCAAATGTCTAATTATTGCATTGTTAGGCGAGTACGAACGATTCCCAAAATTTCAAAGCTCTAGCTTGATGGGAAGTTGGTTAAATTAACGATCGAAAATTTGATGACACACACACACACACACCAAGTGAAATTCAGAAAAACGTTTTTAAAAAAAAAACTGTTATGCGAAAGAAGACTACAGGTATACAGATGTGTTTGCAGAAGTGAGAGGCATTGCATTCGAAACAGAAAGCTTCATCCTAAACAGATGTCGGTAACTTGCGTAGTCGTAGGCATAATTCTTCCGCAGCATCGTTAGTCTCGCTATTTTATAGCCACACAACGTATGTTGGAGGGCATAAGTGTTTCAGAAAGGCTTAGATGGTGCATAGCACAAAAATAGCTGGGATACACTAGACTATGGTCCTAACCGTTTTTTCAGCGATATTTCTTTTGTACTTTTCTCATGTTTATGTAACATTTTGTAGCACAAAGATAAGCGAATGCCATTAATTTCAGTTGGAACTTTTTAAACGATTAAAATATCTTTAACTGAATTGTTGTAAATGTGTTAAATCTTTGGACTGGGTAGCCAATGACATCATTTCGACGAAATATTCGAATTGTTTCAGTTTGGTTTGGAAGGACAGCGCCTTTCTGTTGCTTTCGTCTGCATACGAATGTTTCGGTACTACTCATTCGCATTAATAGTATTTTCCTATATAGGATCCTCAAAATAAAATTGATACATTTTAAAATGTTATGTCAAAATTACTGGTATTTTAAACAAAACTGAAATTTTTGTACAACATGGAGGTATAAAAATAATAAACTACATTTTACTACAAAAACTAAAAAAAAAAAAAAAAAAAATGATTTTTAGAAAATTTAGATTATCAGAAGCATCAAGAGACTGTGAAGTCATATGATATCATACGTGCAAGAATTAAGCGCAGGGAAGATATAATTTGCCTTATGAGACACTTAAAAATTAAATTAAGAAATTTGTATCAAGTTTAGAAAAACTCACTTCTATATATTATCATTATCCAAAGTTTCTTCGTACCTAAGTCTGTTGCTCTAACGTGAAACTTCCAAACACAAACAAAAATTCTTCTTTTTACCAAATAGAGAAATTTAGCCTGGTATGAAAACTAGCGTGATTTCGTTAGTTTTTAATTCATTTTAAAAAAATAAAACTGCATGAGAAATCTTATTGAAATGCGCAAATGTGGAGTAGCTTTGAAACCCGGAATTAATTAATCAAAAATTACAGAAAAATTTTCAGTTCAATGGTACATTTTAAAAATCAGAACAATGTTCAAGCAAGAATATATTCAATGAACGTATGATACATTTATGCACAAAATCTAAGCTATTCAATTTTTGAGCGTTGTACAAATGAGTTGCACTCCTACCATTCACATTAGAAAAGCAAACAAATATAAGGAATTATTAAAAATGCTTTAAAAAATGAATGACAAGATATACAAAATTATAAAAAATGTTATTCACGTTTGATAAAAATTAAAAAAAAAAAAAAAGAAGGTTGCGGCGAATATAGTTTACAAAAACCTTCCGAATTCAAATCTAGCTGATGAAATGTTTTGGAATATTATGTTCATTTCTTTAAGAAAAAATGTATGATTTACAATTACATTTCGCAGGAAGAATTGGGGTAAGACATTTCGTAAAAGAAATTATGCAGCGGTTCTAAATGTTTTATACAATAATACAAAACTGTTGCGATAGCACAAAATAAGTTTTTCTATATTTTCCACACAACCTGCAGTTTCAACCTCCATTTCCTATTTTGATTCCAATAATTTTTTAAATCATTCACTGAAAGTTATTCATTGTTTGCTGATACTTGTACTTGCGGCGTTCTTAGGAGTTTTACATTCACAAAATATTTGCACATTTTTTTTACTTCTCTCTTGTAAATCTTCCCTCTCGTGCAAGAATAATAGTCCAAAAAATTACATATTTGTTCCTTCTTAATTTCAAGAATTTTAAAAGATCTTAAAATTTGATTTTGATAGTCTGAAAAATACGCATCAAATTATGGAAACACTTGCTCTAGTCACATACTGTGCCTAGGCTTGAAGCCTGATTTTCCACATTAACTTTTAAAAAATATCAATGTTTCTTGCAATTAAACCATATAAAGAGGGAAATAATTTTAAAAAAAAAATCACAATACATATTTTATACATTTAATCTGAAAGAAAAAACCGGCATCAATTTTATACTTCAGGTATTAAAGCCATAAATATGTTGCATTAAACGTTATGATACTTAGGCATGGAATAATGCAAAACATTGGTCTTTCGTAATCGAATAATAAAATCTTACATTTCTTGCAAATCCAAGAGGTAAGTTTTCTACAATTGTTATATTTAGAGATAAATATGCGATTAAAGTCATTTCCAAACATTTTAATAGTTACCTAAAAGACAGGTCGTATGTAATACATATAAAATAATTTAAATCTTTGGTTTCAAAACCATTAATGTAATTTCATTTTTGTAAGTTTACCATTATTCCCGCTCATATTTCATAAAAAAAATAATAAGTTCATAGAGCAGGTAATCTTGTTTTTTACATGAATGTATGTGCACGAATATAATATACTCATAGATGTATATATTTCATACACATTTTAAAAATTTGATTATTTTTCTTCCTCTGCTTCTATGTTGCTTAAAATCATATTTAAAAAAACAATGATGGACTTCGAAAGTTCTCTTTATTTATACTGCTGAAAAGAATGCAATCAAGAATTATTTTTAATATAGAAATGAGATATATATAAGATTCATTATGAATGAAAGTGATCATCAGAGTATATAAATTTTTACCTAACTACATTGTTAAAATTTGGAAATATTCTAAAAACACATAATATTTCACATATAAAACGGAAAATTTAATCAACATTCAAGTATAGATGAAACATGATACTTGTGTAACAAAACAAAAAAAAAAAAATTAAAAAAAATAAGGAATGAATAGCATAATGAAAAGCTAGCTAATCTTTACACTAGTATAATCAGAATATGAACAAAATTTACAAAACATTTTTTGTAGAAATATTTCAAATTGTATTCTTTAGAACTAAGTGAGAGCCCATTTAATACTTAAATGGATTATAAAGCTAACAGCAAATTCAATTTTTTAACACTAAATTTAAATAGACATCAAAATAATTTTTCCTCTTATCATCATTACTAGAAAATTACACTAGGAGCAATGGAATATTTCATTTTTTTTTAAAAATGAATGAAATATTAAACTGAAAATGAAAAAATTTTAAATTTACAGATCAATAAAAGACCAAGTAATAAAAAATTTAATTAATTTTTTATAAAATAATATTCACTAATATTTACAGAAAAAAATGTTTGAAGTTTCAAATCATAAAGTTAACTTTCATTTTATATTATTCAAATTTAATATTTTCCAAGCAAACATTATTTCTGATGAGTACAAAAAAAAAATTTTTTTTTACTTGATATTTTCAGAAAATGTTATGTTCAAATTTGAACAAATTCTTAATTGTCTCTTCAAACGGTTCCTTTGTCAAGTTTATAACTCAGTAATAAAGCATTATATTTTCTTGTGAATGATGCAACCTATTAAAATTTTTAACCATCATGTCAAGAAGGCATAACATGATTCAAATGTTTGCTATATATATATATATATATTTATTTCAAATAATAATTTAAAATATACCCAATAATTAATTAGTACCTAAATGTGGTCATACAAAAACTGCTAGTTTCTCGGCTTTTCCATGACACATCAGCTCTATCTAGCTAATATTTACACTTATAGTCCATTCAAGGAAACTGATTTTTTTAGTTGTTACATTTATTCCCTCAAGAGTAAGAGAATCAATTTGACGTATTCTTCGTATTTATGAAGTTTTTGCAGTCATCAAGGGTGTGCACTTCAATATGATCAAACGTATTGAATCTCTTAATGATAATGAGTGTAAAATACATTGTAAAGCAGAGCAATAAATACATGCACACAAAATAATGTTTAGTATTACAAAGAATACGGATAATCCTCACACAATATATTTTAGAAATGAATTACCACCATTTCCTGTAATATATTCATGTTTCCAAGCTTACACTCATGACTAAATTGAGAAATATACTCCACTAGATTAATATTAAAAAATGCTCTGCCGAGAGTATATACTGTGCAAAATTATTTTTTAAACAAACTCTCACTCGAAAAGCATCTTTATTTTTCTAGTGTGTATTTATTTAGAGGAAATGACTCTGTAACATTAAAGTATTTTTCAATAAATCTAAAGAACACAGTCCAGCTAAAAAAAAATTAGAAATTCTCATCTTTTTAATGGGATAAAGTTCCCTGAGATTAACATGTAACCATTTGCTCTCAAACTGATTATTACTTCATATTCATTATCATTTTTAATAAATTTAAAAATGCAAATATATTTTGGCATTTGAAAAAGAAAACTTTCCATTTCACAGAAATATTTTATGAAAATCAATTTTTAAATTTAGGAAGAATACTTATTATATATAATGTAAGTGACATGTATATTCAATACAAGTACAAATGCCACTAATATATACAACTTTCAAGATTACGACAAAAATTTTAAAAACTGAAACATAAAAAAAATTTCCATTTGCTACAAATTATATTTGATATGTGTTTTAGACTAAAAATTAGTAATGAATTTATTGTTATATTAATTGTAACAAAATTTACGGGTAAAACATTTTGAAACATTTATAATATAATCTTTTTAATATAAAGAGGAAAACTTATTCAATGAGAGCAATAAGCATATATATTTGTTCCAATTGAACACATCATTTAAAAGTAAAAATAAATAAATGAAAAAAAATTATTTACACATCTCCTAATGCAAACTGTGCGAGAATGAACTTTACAACATAATTGAAGTGTTATTACTTAGATATAAGAGGAAAATAATTTAAATAAAATTATTTGCAGCCAAATTTTATTTCCATCAAAGCACCAATATCTGCATCCAAAATAATTTTAAAAGCACATGAATATTTCACTGTTATCAATACACAACAGTCCTTTCAAAATATTTTGATATTAATAGCAATATGGTAAAAATGACAAATACAAGTCTTTCCTTACAGAACTTTTTCCAAGAATCATTACTATTACATAAAGACTGCTGTGCCTTTTCCTTAACATGAATAAGAAATTTTGTTTTTAAATTCTCCTGGAGAGGGAATTCCTGGTTAAAATAGGTTGTCTCCTAAGCAATTGGCGTCTTTTGGGGGCGATAATAATTTAAAAATGGCATTTTGTTACGATAACCTTAAGAATAATCGATGCTTAAGTCACACACATTTGGCAACCTATCTAGGAAATCGCCAATCTCCAACGGGACACCTTATTCTAGATTTTAACCGAAATCCTTTCTACAAATTTAAGAAACACAAGGCGTTTCCTTTGAATGAATACGCAGATGTCTTTTTAAATTGCCACTTCTTGAGAAAGCCTTCTTACAAATTTCACAAACATATGGCTTTCCTAATGTATGAATATGCAAATGATTTATTAAACTGCTATTTGTTGAGAAAGCCTTCTGACAAATTTCACAAACATATGGCTTTTCTAATGTATGAATACGCAAATGAATTTTTAAATGGCCTTTTCTTGAGAATGCTTTCTTACAAACTACACAAACATGAGGCTTTTCCTTTGAATGAATACACATATGTTTTTCTAAATAAGCACTTATTGAAAAAGTCATTTTACAAATTTCACAAACATATGGTTTTTCCAATGTATGAACATTCAAATGAGTTTTTAAATGGCCACTTCTTGAGAAAGACTTCTTACAAACTTCACAAACATAAGGCTTTTCTAATGTATGAATACGCAAATGAATTTTGAAATGGTCACTTCTTGAGAATGCTTTCTTACAAAATTCACAAATGTAAGGCTTTTCCAATGTATGAATACGCAGGTGAGTTTTTAAATCCCCACTTCCTGAAAAAGCCTTCTTACAAATTTTGCAAACATAAGGTTTATCCAATGTATGGATACGCTGATGAGTTTTTAAATTGCCCCTTTCTGAGAAAGTCTTTTTACAAATTTCACAAGCATAAGGCTTTTCCTTCGTATGAATACGAAGATGAGATTTTAAGTCTCCACTCCTTAAGAAAGCCTTCTTACAAACTTCACAAATATGAGGCTTTTCATTCTTATGAATACGAAGATGAGTATTTAAGTCCCCACTTCTTGAGAAAGCCTTCTTACAAATTTCACAAATATAAGGCTTTTCCAATGTATGTATACGCATATGAAATTTTAAATAGGAACTTACAGAGAAAGCCTTTTTACAAATTTCACAAATATAAGGCTTTTCCTTCATATGAGTACGAAGATGAGTTTTCAAGTTCCAATTTCTTGAGAAATTCTTCTTACAAATCTCACAAACATAAGGCTTTCCCTTGGTATGAATACGCAGATGAGCTTTTAAGGCCCCAGGTCTTGAAAAAGCCTTCTTACAAATTTCGCAAATATAAGGCATTTCTTCAGCATACACGTGCAAATGAGTTTTTATCTGTCCACCTTTGGAGAAAGCCAAGATTTTCATTCACATGAATTTCAAAACACGTTAGAAACTAGGTTCACAACACAAGAATAAATTTGTTAATGGCCATTTTAATAAAACTTAAAATCAAGAAATTGTAAGAGTAATAATTTTCTATATTCACGAATATGTTTATATGTTATTGAACCCATGCTTCGAAGATGAAATTTTTTTTTTTAATACATCGCAATTAGCTCTTTTCTATATGAATAACTAAAGGCTTCTGCACGTGCAGGAATATAGAAAATGCTTCCAGATAAAATCCATATCGGATTTTTTTTTTTTAGTTACTTAATATTTCTGCCGTGTTAAATTATTGTTAGTTACAATGATTAATTTTTAAACGGATACATATGTGTTTTGAATGCCATATGTTGCAATGCCTCTTGCATGCATGAGAAAAAGAAAAAAGATTTAATTCTTCGAAGACAGGACAAAAAATAATTAAATCCTACGTTCTAAAGCAGACTGCATTACAATATGTTCCAGTACATATTACATATAAGAACGTTAATAAAGTACTTCGATGCAATGAGAGAAGATATACATAATAGAGCAGCGTTAAAGACAGGTCGAAATGGGTTGGGTTCCTCCCATAGCAGGCTTTACTCTCCGTAAACTCAAAGGAAAACAGATCGTTTCTCATTGGTTTGGGTGAAATAGTTTTTTTTTTTTCGGATTGTCTGTTTAGGTTCTTTTGCGCTCTTTATGCATTTATAACTTGTAGGAAAGTATTGAAATAAAGAAAAAGTGCTAAATTTTGAACAGTCAATCTGCTATTTGGCGAGAAATGACTGGTCGCTAAAAAACGGCGGCTTTCGGGCAGATACCAAAGTAGTTCCTTTAATCTTCCAATTGTTTTCCTCTTTTACTTTAAATCTATATAATTTTTAGCTTCCGTTGATAGGTGAAATATTTTTCACTTAAGCTAAGTGTTATTGTTAGTTACAATGACTTTGAATGGAATGAAAAAAAGGATTTCAATCATAAGTAAAGACTTCAAATTACATGTGTTTATTATATATACACTATTATATATATTTACGTATACTTTAAAAATTAATTATTTTTAATACATATTTATGTTGAATCTTTTTTTAAAAATGCTGTATCTTAAAATATAAAAGTATGTCTTTATCAACATAATCCTTGAAAAATAATTAAATTTTTTTCTCCGCATGTATTTTTTAATAACAATTTAATCAAATTAATTCTAGTACTATATTTTCTTTTAATTTTAAAATTAATCATATATTTATTTTGTTTTTATAAAATAAATTTCACAAAGCTTTTTCCTTAATCTTAGCACTATTCTTTGTTAAAATATAATTAAAAAAGTGTTTCATACTGTTGTACGACGCATTTACTAATAAATTTGGTCACATGAATTTTAATACTTTTCTTTTTATAATTAATAAATATTTATTCTTCGAATAAAGTCCTTAAGAAATTGAGCTACAAAAAATGTGATTTTGTTTATTTGAAACTAATTTTCAATCTAATTGGGTTGCGTTAGTAAATTTGAGAAAAAATTTAATTATAAAGACATGAGAATTTATATATATATATATATATGCCCAACTAAAAAACCTACAGGTTCAAAAAATGTTTACCACAATTAAATCTTATATCCAAATCTTTAACTACAACATGACAAAAGCAGACAAATTCATGGCTTGGGTCAATCTTCTTACATTGACTTCCCTATTTAAATGGTTAATTGCAATACAAATTTCTCTACGTTATTTACCATTTCTTGGAAAGCTGATGGGCTTCACGACCGTATAATAGAATCAGATTATTTTATTCTAAGCAATAACCCAGATATTCCTTGCTTCCAGAAAATTTTCCTCAGGCTTGTGATTCCCTTAACTTCGCTAATTACACTACACTTAGATCTGAGCGCCTCACACACAATGGAGGAGGTTCCACCATCATTATCAAAAATTCTATAGCACATCATAGAATTAATATTAGTACTATTGCATTTGAACACACCTACATTAACATCGATCTAAATAACAGCCACCTCACTATCTGCTCTATTTAGAGACCTCCCTCTAAACGTACCCTCAACTATATCCCTTACCTGAGGAAAGTGTTTTGAAGTAGACCACAATGTTTAATTATTCGTGATTTTAATTCCAAACATCACTCTGGGAGTCCAACATCTTTTGACAACACTGCGGTCAGACAATTTTATAATTTCCTCAATAGTACAGATATCAAAATTTTCACACCCTCCACTGCAACATTGATCGCTTTTTGTGCGGGATTTAATAACGCTACATTTGACTTTTACCTTTCGTCAGGTCCAGAATATACTACCATTGAATTGTTTGCTTTGAAGTCAATGCAGATATTTTTTTAGTAGAAAATTTCTTGAGGGAAAATTGTTCATTTTACCCGGTTCTAATTGGGCACACCTATTTTCCAAAAACGAAAGGAAGCTTTGTAAGCTTGATACATCTCTTGATGTTAAACTTAGACGAAATAATCTTTGAGATTCTCTGTCAACTTTATTAATTAATATATGGAGTATGATAGCATCGGAAAATGAATTAGAAATCACATTAAAATTTTTGAGAGAGTGTATATGACTTCTATTAGTGTCCGTTAACAAACTGATTAATCAATTAATCAAAAAATCTGATCAATTTTTCTGCAATATTAATTTCTAAAGAAGATCTCTTGTTTTCATATCGAGATTCTACAATTATCATAAATGATTCATAGCAGCTTAAACACTCTGAATTAAAGAAGCATAATTTCGGACAGCACCTTTAAGGTAACAGAGCTTTTGAATTTCATTTACAGTAAAATTATTTCTAAATATATTCATTAATTGTGTTTTTAAGAACTTAATTTCCAGGAATTTACCTCTACAAGTTGGCAAAGGTAAATCCGGTAATTTAATATTACCCTTTGGTAAAATTTTAACAGTTTGTTTTTCCTCTTCAAATTCAGATAGAAATACGAGGAGACTTACATTTATTTCTTGTGCTTCTTCTTCTATATCAATGTTTATATCCAAACTGTCTTGTAAATCCACATCATCAGGTAGGGCACAAAACAAATTATTTGGGTTGTCAAGAATAAATGGTTATCCTTTATTGAATTCATATTATTGTTCACTTCAATTTTTATGCTTTATGGAATCTTCAGATTTCTGGAGCTCACTAACGAAAGTTCTAATTTTATTAAGTTTTGTTTTAAACGATCCGCGTTGTAGATTTAAAACAGTTATTGACATGTCTCGGATCTTGGACGGACCATTTTATAGAGGGTATTGTAAGTTAATCCAAAAGAGGTACTCTGGTATTTTAACTATATCGTCGATTGTTTAATTAAGAGGGGAAAAAAACAGACCGTAGAAAATGTTCACTCTTTACTATATTTTAGTAATAAAGAAGAAAGAGAGCACTTAGTGTACTACCGTTCGGTATGAGCGTAAGTGGTAGAATGGGAGTTAAAAAAGATTTATAGGGCTCCGCTTTACATCGAAAAAGGCAATGGAAAAGGTGCCACCAGTGGAATTATTAATATTGATTAAAAAAATATCGAATGTCCCTGTTAGATAGAACAATACAGAATATATATTTTTTAAACATTAAAAAATTCATCTAGTGACATTTATTACATTACAGCTAAAATATAATACTACTATAAGGGTATTTAGAGGGAAATTTTTGACTCTTTTCAATTTATTCGAAAACCGAGTGTTGAGAGCTTAGATAAACAATTGTTTAATGTTAGACAAAGTCGCATCGGAATATAATAAAGCATTAAAAAATATATTCAAAAAATTGTGTGATATCCTTTTCAATAGGAGTTGAAATTTTAGTAGTGTGTGCATGAAGAACAATTACTCATGCAGATGATACTATTGAATGAAGTATATCAATATTAATTATTTATAATTAACGAAAAATATTCACCGTAATTGTTACAAAGGAATAGTTTAAAACATCACTTATTTGTATGAGATAGGGAATGCCTACTCAAAAAGTAAAATGTAATTCATTCAATTCTTTAGGCCAGGGCTTCTTAAACTTTTGTCATTCACGACCCCATTAATGATTGCGAATTTCTTGACGACCCCATACAAACCTTGATGACCCCATATATGAATCATTGTTTAGCTGCAGGTTGCACGTGTGTATGCGCGTGAATTCCTCCCTTTGATTGTGTGTGATATTTAGAGGTGGCGGTCAGAGTGGGAAGTCAGCGGCGCGCGGTTTATTCAACATGTATGATACCGATAAACGCACTAACAATGTATAGACACAGTATAATAATAGCGATCATCGATCGTTTACTGCTGTCGGTGGAGATAGCTCAAAACCTTCAACAAATGCGCGTGTCTAGACGCTGCAAGTCCACTGTATTCCGCCAACTCTAGTGATGTTATAAAATGGTATATATAAATATTTGACATTAAAATCTCTCACGACCACAGAATTTTGCTACGCGACCCCATTTGGGGTCGCGACCCATAGTTTAAGAAGCCCTGCTATTTAAATAGTTGAAATTTATAAAACATAATGGGAATATAATTTCTGTTGATACACATATGTAATGAAAAAGAATCGGTGTAAAAAATCAGGTCTTATAATTTGACTCGAGCATCATTTCCTTTTGATTTAATATCTACCTAAAAAAAAGAAGTTATACAATGCTCAACAACAACAAAAAAAAAGTTATTACTTTTCTTTTCAGGTAGAACACGTGCTTTGAATTTTAAAGTAGAAATAGATCAGTATAACTAGATAAATGTTTATTGAAATTATATTAATTACAGTTTCTTTTATATTAGCGTATAAATATTTTGTGATAAAAACCATTTTGTTAAATTCTGTAATTTTTATATTTCCCGTAGAAAATTAACAATAAGGCGAAATCTACTGTTCTTACCATTTTAATTTATGAATTTTTCAGCTTTAGAAAAATATTTGTTAAACATTAGGTATAACTTTGTTTTCAGGTTTTTATTTCAAATAATCAAAAACTATAATAATGGAAATATGTAATTAAATCCATTTATGAAATCTTTTATATTGTATTAATTTAAATCTAGAATTATTTCTTAAGAGTACAAACTGATAAAATATATAACTGATTTGCGTGCTTTACAAAAAACAAATATGATTCATTTATCGTGAAAAAGAATATGCATAAAAGTAATAATAATAATTACATTTAGATAAGTGATATACATCTGAAAACATCTTTTTTGCTGATTTGCAATTTAATGTAATGTTAAGAATGAATTGAGTGGAACAATGATATTTAACTGCATGTATAATTTGAAAGTGGTTAAAATTCATTATCTGATTTCGGATTCCAGTACAAAATGCAAATAATAATGTAAACATTTGGAAATTTAATACAATAAAATAACCTATGCTACCCTTTGTAATTGTTTCATGGAGCATGTTTTTTTTTTATTATTCACAACTATGCATATTTGGCCATAAAAATAAATAAATTTATAAACAAATTCAGCATAAATTTCAGCGTAACCTATGCTACCTTTAATGATACGTGATTCATGGAGCATGTTTTTTATTATTTGCGCCTATTCATATTTAGCCATGAAAATAAATAAATTTTTAAAAAAATTTAGCATAAATCAAAATAACTAAAAACTTATTTTTTGAAGCGAAACCAATGACTATCGTTCCTCAAATCCAATATTTTACTTATTACTTATGAATGGAAGTTTATTAGTTTGGTAGCTGTCTTTAGACTCTTTCATTATGATTAATATTAAGACA
The DNA here is from genome assembly GCA_019974015.1 of Nephila pilipes. Classification (NCBI taxonomy): domain Eukaryota; kingdom Metazoa; phylum Arthropoda; class Arachnida; order Araneae; family Nephilidae; genus Nephila; species Nephila pilipes. The sequence continues at coordinate 21,426 of BMAW01120415.1, read as the reverse complement.
AGCATTTTAGTGAGACCATGTAATTATTTGTTTAAATTTTAACTGATATTCGATACAGTAATGATGAAAATATCTTGTAGATTCAAATGAAAGAATATCTTCAAATATTTATCAACAATAAATTTGAAATAAAGTAATGGAGCTTCGGGTTTTGTAAGAAACACAAAATATAATACGTAGACAAGCTTTACAGATTTTTTATTTTTTAGCGCTTTTGGTTCAGAATCTTTTTACTTATCATTGCCTTTATTTGAATAAAAATAGAAAGTTTGATTAATCAGTTTATTTATTGATTTGAAATAAACCTTCACCATATATTAAAATTCGTGGTATAAAAAGTGCTAATTTTTTGAGTAATCCAATATCTGTAAGAATAAGTATCTAAGCATAAGTATCTTGCGACGAGATTCACATCCAGAGAAGAAATGAAACATTTGGCGTCGTATTCAAAAGAGTCGCTAATATTGGCGAGAGAAGTATTGGCTCTGTAACTCTCTAAAGTGCTATCCTCTAGTTTCTTTCTCCTCTTCTCCCTGGCGAGTATTCGCTGTCTCTTTAACCAGTTCCAAAATTTCAAAGTCGGAGCAAATGTTACGGTTAAAGTGTGAAATCCGTTATTTCATAGAATAACTAGGTATTTCAAGAAATAAATAGACAAGTTAAATAAAGTATATAAAATTATTGAATTCTACAACTTAACTAAGTATTCTATAGAATAACTATCGCTTGATCGTTAAAGTATGAAATGCGGCACCAAGCCAACGCGAGGACTTGGGCCCCAACAGATTTAACATACAATTGCCCCAGCTTCACGCAGCTAATCAGCTAATAAATATTTGGGCAAATTAAAATTATGTTTAGTTAAATTAATTTTAAATCACATTTCTAAAACGATTTTCTTATAGTGACTCCATATTCAACTTTCATGACATGATAAAAAAAATTTTTTAATATTAATTAAAATTTTATTCATTTTATTATAATTGATTCTAAAACATATATATCTTAAGATTTTATTCATAATGGTTGTAGAAAAAATAAATTAAAATCATTAAATGTTGCTCAACTTTGTGTAATAATAATCAATGCATGAAATGGAACAAAATAAGATAGAATTTATTGCATTCTCATTCAAATTACAAAAGTACGATATATATTATATATATATATATATATATTTGTGTGTGTGTGTGTGTGTGTGTGTGTGTGTGTGTGTGTGTGTGTGTAATGATTTAACTTAATTCACATTAATTTTTCACTTACATAATTTAATTTACTAAATTTGCACATCCTCTCCTTTAAACGACAATGTTCATATTTCCTGATACAATTCCTATTCTTTTTAATTAATTCAATCACGCTTTCTAAAAAATTTGCTGACAATGCTCTCTTCTCACGGAACAGACCTGTAGGGATGATCCCTACCAGACTTTGGGTCTACACTTATCTTCCCTGGAAGTCAATCCATTCAGACAGTTTGGACTCTGAAGTTTAACTGAATTTTCCCTCATATAAATAGTAAAACACAGCGAAAAACGCGCTCTTCTCTTCTTATTTGCTCTTCTTATACTCCTCTCATTACCTTACTGCTGTTCTCTTACACTCTGATGATCATCTGAGATTTGTATGGTAATTTCACTTCGGCCATTGGTGGCCGGAGTCCGACTAAAGTCTTCTACAATAATTAAATAAAAGTATTTCGTCCAGGTATGGACTGATTCATTAATATTGATCAAATTACGTTACATTTAGTCGACAGGATCTTTATATATATATATATATATATATATATATACTGGGTGGCCATAATTAAACAACCCTACTTTAAAATTGTCTACAGTCCTTTAATTGCCTTTTTTAATTGTCTTTAAAATTGTCCATTGACTGCTACAAATCTTCGATTAATGGTAAGCCTAATTTGAAGAAACAGGTTCTTTGAATGTTCATTCTGGAAAAGGAAGGAAGCCTATTTCTGCGGAAGCAATAGAGAAAGTTGCACTTCAGGTGGATGAGGGCAAAGAATCCAACGTGCAGGCTACTACAAGTGTTTGCCGTGTGGCAGAAGCATTGGATCTGCCTCGTTCAACTGTCCAGAATATCATGCGAAACATCCTCCGTTACTATCCATACAAGCTTCAACTTCTGCAGGAATTGCTTCCACACGATTTCGAGATTCGACATCTGTTCTCACTGCAGTTTCTTGCTTGTTTGGAAGTTGATCCAGAATGGCCTTGGAATATCCTCTGGATAGACGAAGCACACTTTCATTTGGACGTTTCGGTGAATACTCAGAACTGCAGAATTTGGGAAACAGACACTCCGCATTCCACCTTACAAGTTCCGCTTTACTCACTAAAAGTAACGGTGTGGTGTGGGTTTTCCACGTCTTTTATTCTTGGCCCGTATTTTTTCGTGAAATTAGGTGCTGGAGGTCCAGTAACATGTTCTATCACTGGACAGTGATATGCATCGTTATTAGGGAATAAAATTATTTAGGATCTGCAAGCACGTCAGTGCCTTTCACGCATAATTTTTATGCAAGATGGAGCTCCTCCACACATTACACGTTGTGTTAAGGACGTTCTCAAGCATCACTTTACAAAAGAACGTGTGATCAGCCGCAATTTTCGTTATCTGTGGCCTCCCCGATCGCCTGACTGTAATCTATGCATTTTTTGGCTTTGGGGCCTTTTAAAACAGCTGGTAAGTTGTGATCAATTAAGAACTTTACCTGATCTAAAAGACAGTATTTCACGACATGTTCTTAACATTTTCCAGAACACACTGCAGTCAACAGTGGACATGCTATCTTACGATTTCAAATAGTAGCTGAAAATGATGGTCATCATGTTGAGCATTTATTGTTGTAACAAAATTTGTAAACTGTTATAAATGTATGCTAAATATGATCTCCATTAAAAACGTCTTCTAGTGGCGAAATTTTGAGCTAATTTTCTTATTCACTCAAACAAATTCCCATCCCTTCTTTATGTCGTACACAGAATTTTACAACTTTCTGAACAGTAGTTTTGTCTGTTCACAATTTTGAAGTAGGGTCGTTTAATTATAGACATCCAGTATATATATATATATATATATATATAAAGATCCTGTCGACTAAATGTAACGTAATTTGATCAATATTAATGAATCAGTCCATACCTGGACGAAATACTTTTCTTTAATTATTGTAGAAGACTTTAGTCGGACTCCGGCCACCAAAGGCCGAAGTGAAATTACCATACAAATCTCAGATGATCATCAGAGTGTAAGAGAACAGCAGTAAGGTAATGAGAGGAGTATAAGAAGAGCAAATAAGAAGAGAAGAGCGCGTTTTTCGCTGTGTTTTACTATTTATATGAGGGAAAATTCAGTTAAACTTCAGAGTCCAAACTGTCTGAATAGAGGGACTTCTAGGGAAGATAAGCATAGACCAAATTCCCATCCCTTCTTTATGTCGTACACAGAATTTTACAACTTTCTGAATAATAGTTTCTTCTGTACACAATTTTGAAGTAGGGTCGTTTAATTATAGACACCCGGTATATATATATATATGTGTGTATATATGTAGGAATTTCCGGCTAATTATTAAGCAATTAATTTTATTTTCAAATTTCCTGTAAAACCAGTTCCTCCAATACTCAATAGATGTCACCACGAATCAGAGTCACGTGATAAGCTATTGCAGCGCCACCTATTCCAGAACAAAACTGAGTGACACTTCGTTTTCGCTCTCTCTTGCCGCCACTTTTTTCGCTTCTCTTCTCCTTCGCTACCCGCGTCGGAAGTAAACTTCAAACGCCCGAGCGCGTTCCAGCGCCCATCGCCAATATGGGTTAAATGAGGCAGCCATCTATCTTTATTAGACGAACTGGACAACTTACTTTTCATATCATAGTGTAAATACTTTTCATTCTTCATCATCTCTCCTAATAAACAAGAAAAGCTACTGCGAGCATCATCCTTCAATAACAACAACACATGGAAACCGAAAATAGAACTACCCCCTAGACAACCAGCCCTTTGCGTAAGAGCAAATTATCATAGATTCGGGATGAACAATCTCCATAACCCCACTGTCTACAAAATTTATGGAGGCTCGGCCGGGATTGTGTCAAAATGTATGGGTGATCATCCCGAGATGTCTTCAAAATTTATTAGCATTCAACTCCAGATGCCAGAATACGTACAAAATTTATGAGTGTTCGACTCCACATGCCTATAAAATTAATGGGAGATTACTACAAGAAGAAAAGAAAATTAGATGCTCGCCCTGAGATCAACAAAATTTCCCAGATGCTAATGCCGACGTATGCCTTTACAGCAAGAATAGCCAGTGTCCAACGACGACGTAACTTCTACAACAAGAATAGCCAGTGTCCAGTGACAACATATGCCTCTACAGCAATAATAACCAGTGCCTAGCGACGACGTATCTTCTACAGCAAAAATAGCCAGTGTACAACGATGACGGATCTACTACAAAGAAAATGTGTGCCTCATCCATTTCCACGATTAGTTTTCTACGACGACGAGTGTGTCCCGCCTACAAGTAGAACTTCAGTTTTTCTATCTTCAAATGTTTCTTCGCATCAAATATTTATTTGTGCTAGTGATTATCTAAATGTGTGTTTAGTTTATGCTCTTTAAAAAGGCCGTCGATTCCTGAAAGAGCGTTATAAAAAATCCAGCGTGTATTAAGTGTGTGAACATTTCACCGCAAGATTCCAGGTTGTCGTAAAAATAAAAAGGTTTCTTGTATTGAAAATTAATACTCCAAACTATTAATACTGCCAAATCTCATTTATTTCACAAATTAACATGCCAACTAGAGTCCAAGACTCACCTAGTTATATGACAATTTTTCATGGAATACTGTTAAGTAAACAAAAACAGAACGAGCACTTCCTTGTTGCAAAACAGCGTACAAAATAATATACTTTTTCAAAATCGTTCAGTTCACGGTGACAAAAATTAAACAATGATAAATAAATTCAAGTAAACAAAATAATAAATTTAAATAATTGTTTTGCTTTTAACATAATAAACTGAAATTTATAAAGTGGATCTCACATCCTCCCACCTTGAGATGTGGAAGTCCCACAGCTCAACAACTATATTAGAGATCCAGCCTTTCGGGAATTTTAACAGTCCGTCCCAGTCTTGTTTTGTTTTGAACAACTGCGTAGTCGATGGAGTTGTCGTCAGAACACTTCGGAATAGCATTCTTCATAGAGGCGATTTTTGTAGATAATGCATTTTTGTCAGGTGGAAAAGACGAATCATTAGAAGAGATCTCTAAAGGGAAGACGCGCTGAATTGGACGCAGAATTTCTCCGCGAGATGTTCTAAGTTTAATGAGTCGACACACACCGTCTTTCCCTGGCAGAATTTCTGTCACTTTCCCCAGTGGCCAGTCGATTCGATTGGCGTTGTCACTTTTTATGAGAACAATGTCCCCGGGAGCTATCATCGAAGTTCTAGACTTTTCCGGCCTCCTTATCAAAGATCCAAGATATTCGGACCTGAACCTCTTTCGAATGTCCTTCTGCAAAGCTAACCTGTATTTGACACGATGGTTGAGACTTTTATGATCTGCCGCATCACAGTCTGGAACACCAGAGTTTTTGATATCCTGAAGAAACATCGCAGGGGTAAGTGGAACAAATTCTGAGTCACATTCGTCAATTTAAGTCAAAGGACGTGAGTTGATTACAGATTCACAATCACAAATAACTGTTGTTAACTCCTCGAATGCCAAACTTGCTCTTCCAAGTATTCTTTTCAAAAGGCTTTTAAGTATAACAATTAGTCTCTCCCACCATCCACCCCACCATGGTGAAGAAGGGGGATTAAATTTCCACTTAATTGGACGAAGAGCATTGTCGCTACAAATGCGGCTCCAATCTAAACTTCTAAGCAAATTGGAGGCTCCGACAAAATTTGTGCCATTATCACAGTACATGGTTTCCCATCGACCTCTCCGAGCTATAAATCGCCGTAGAGCTAGCAAAAAGCTTTCGGTCGATATCGATGAAACAAGCTCTAAGTGGACAGCTCTATATACGGCGCATGTAAAAATGCATACCCACGCCTTCTTTCCATCTTTTAAAAATAAAGGTCCTGCCAGGTCAATTCCACAGATCTCGAACACGTTTGCCTGTCGTATTCGATCTTCAGGCAAAGGAGCAGATACAACATCACAACATTTAGAAGAAAATCTCTTGCAAACGACACATTTTGAGATAATAGAACGCACTGTTTTTCTTCCACTCAAAATCCAAAAATGTTCTCTCAAAATATTAAGTAAAATTTGAGTTCCAGCATGATTATTTTTGATATGGTGAGAAAATATTAGTCTTTCGACAACTTTATGATTGGATGGGAGAACAGCTGGTTCCCTAAAATCTTCTGTATCCTGACGGAAAATTATTTTCGTCTTGAGCCGTATTATTCCATCGGCATCCTTATACGCACTCAAAGTTTTTAGTTTTGCATCATGCTCGTTCACAAAAGATTCCGACTGGACCAATTTTATCACTTGTTTCTCTGCTGCCCTGTATTCTTCAGCATCCAAACTTCCCTTTTTTCTTAGTTGAACATCGCATCTGCAGCTCTTTACAAATCTCAAAATCCATCCCACTAACTTCACAATGCTCTCATATTTTGAAAAGCTCTGATAAAACCAGCCTGCAGATGAATCTTGATTTACAGACACCAAAGCTAATATTGAGCTTTTCCTTTTCTCTTTTAGTATCTCATCTTCATCAAACTCATATTCATTGCATGGTCCTTCGTCTTCAAATAAAGTAAGCCATTTTGGCCCCTCCCACCATCTATTTTCCACTAAAATACTTGCTTTGCATCCTCGGGAGGGTAAATCAGCTAGATTTTCAAATCCAGAAATATGACGCCAAGAAGAAACTTGGCTAATATTCCGTATTTCTTGGACTCTGTTATTCACGAAAATAGACCAATATTCATCTTTAATGATCCAGGTAAGAACGGTAGTGGAATCACTCCAATAAAAACATCTAATATCTGTCCATCCAAGAGCATCCAACACAGATTTCGTTAATCTTGCTCCCACCAATGCAGCAAGAAGCTCTAATCTTGGAATTGTAGTAACTTTCAGAGGAGATATTCGTGATCTCGAGGCTAAAAATTGCACCTTTCCACATTCTCCCTCTTGTACAAGATACGTAACGGCGGCATATGCATCTCTACTTGCGTCACAAAAGGTATGAATGGAGAAGTTCTTCATATTTTCTGGATTAACGTTGATCCAGCGAGGAACGGTAACATTTTCCAATACTTTTAGTTCCCTAAACCATTGTAAAAATTCCTGTCGAAGGGATCCAGTGATTTCTTCGTCCCATTCCAACGATAATTTCAAGGGTTTTTGTAGCATAATTTTGGGACAAAGCATTACAGGAGATACAAATCCAAATGGATCAAACATTTTGTGAGTAACCGATAATATTGTACGTTTAGTAATGTTGTCGACATTTACTTCTTTCAACCAGCTGGTATTTAGCGAAAAACAGTCTTCAATTTTATTCCATTGAAGGCCTAACAGATCTGTTTTGAAGGATCTTCCATCCTCTGTTAGTGAAGATTCCCAATCCCGCAGAATGAAACCACCTTTTTTGAATAACTCATTAGAAACACTTATCACTCGCTGCAAATCTAATTCACTGTGGACGCTAGTTACAAGATTGTCTACATAAAAACTCTTCAAAAGATAACTAGTTACCAAAGGATCAACGTCAGTATTTTATTCAAGATGATACTGCAATACAGCTCCTAGTAGAAAAGGACAGCTGCGAACGCCAAAAACTACTCTGGTATGCCGAAAAAACCTGTAGTCTTTGCAGGCCTTATTTGTCCACCATAGAAATCTCAAGAAGTCTCTGTCTTCTCTAGAGAGGCTAATTTGCAAAAAGGCTTTCTTTATGTCTGCGATTACACCAATCTTCTTTTCTCGAAAACGCAGCAAAATATCAGGAAGGAGCTGAATCAAGTTTGGACCACTATGTAAGGAGTCATTTAGTGACGGATGTCCTTTGATTCGAGCAGATGCATCAAAAACCGGGCGAATAGGAGTTGTGTTATTAGCTTTGATAACAGGTCTGTGAGGTAGATAATTAGCAGGCAAATCTTTATCTTCAATTGGTACTTCTTCGATAATTCCTTCACGCAGCCATTCGAAAAATATGCCCTCATAACTATCGTACAAATTTTCCTGAAATAACTTCTTGGTTGTGGTGTCTAACCTTATTTTAGTTTGCTCAAAATTATCAGGTAAGGGCACACAGTTATCTAACCAAGGCAAATGAACTTCATAGCGATTATCTTCATTGTACCTAACAGTTTGAAGAAAATTTTCAGTAGTCAAATCCTCTTGCTCTTTTTAAAACGTTTTTCTGAATTTCACTTGGTGGGTGTGTGTGTGTGTCATCAAATTTTCGATCGTTAATTTAACCAACTTCCCATCAAGCTAGAGCTTTGAAATTTTGGGAATCGTTCTCACTAGCCTAACAATACGATATTTAGACATTTGCGACAAGTTTTAACTAATATTTTCTTTAATAATGCAGTTTAGCCCAAACACTTGGCGCGATTTCAAAAATTGGCACCAAACTTGGCGATTTTTTTTTTTTTTTTTTTTTTTTTTTTTTTTTGCTGAGCGTTAAATCCGTGAAACGGAACAGGGTAGCCACATTTGGCAAAATACTGCCAAATAATTCTTGTCGCCAAGGATAAACCTTTCCTGAATTCTGGTTCCCATTTTTTTTAATAGAATGACTTACAAACTTTCAAATGCATGTTTTGATTTTATGAGTATTATGAATTTCTTAATATGCTCACAAATGTATCTTTTTAAGTAAATTTTAAAGTTAAAAATAACTAACAGTTTTAACTAATATTTCAATAATTTTCTTTAATAAACTTTGCTACCATATAAAAACGTTATTTTTAAAAACGTTGGTTTTTATATCGAATTATTTAGACAGCTTTTCAATAGGATCCTTGATTCCAATAGAATCCAGTTTCCAGAAGTCTGAAATGTCAAACTCTTTAGCGAAAAGTGATGTCACTAACATGGCATTGCTTGTAGTAACTTTACTATCAGGAACTTTCCCTAACAAAGTCCACCCAAGCAAAGTTTCAATGGCTACTAATCCGCATGGTAAGACCCTATGCTGACCGATTAAAATCTTTCCAAAAAGATCAGCTCCTATAAGTACTTGTACAGGTTGTGGTTTTTCTCCAACATCACTTAATGTTATATCCCTTTCTTGAAGCTCTTTTAACCAAGGCCCAGAGTTCACAGGTGATACATCATTACAAATAGCTACCTGATCCAAAGCTTCAAAGTTGCATGCAAAATTGTTCTTAATATTTTTCAACCTAATTCTATAACATGTATGTACAAATTCTTTAGATTTAATCCCACCAAACAGTGAATGTACCAGAGTTTCTTTCTTTACAGGAATATATCCCATTTCTTCGGCAAGACTCTTTACAATGTAAGACTTTTGCGAGTCGGTGTCCAGAACAATTCGCACGATTTTTTCTTTTTTATCTGATATGAGCTTGCATTTTAGAGTCTGTAAAAACACTTTAGGACCCACACTCAGGTTGGACATGTTGACCTCGTTGAAAACTTCAGCTTCTTCCGTCTTCTTGAAATCATTTTTTCTTGACTCGTTTGTTTCGCACATCAAGGGAACATGTTTCTTCCCGCAAATTACACATCTCAAAAATGAATGACATTTTCGGACGGGGTGACCGGGAGCCAGGCAGGCAAAACAACAATTTTTTTCCCTCAAAATCCTTTGTTTTTCCTCTAAACTCCTTTTTTGTGCAGAAAAACAGTCTGCACTGGGATGAGTTTTCTCGCAAAACACACATGACTTTTTGGTTTCATGAGTATGTGGATTGGTAAAAAGACCGGAGGCGGTGGGTGTTTTGTTTTGTTTTACTCTTGGTTCAAATTTCTTATTTCTAAACCCAATATTGTCTTTCTTTTTGTTTAAACCGAAACCTTGCATCGCCAAACAAATCCTTTCTTCTGATTCTACTTCAGATTTTAAGAATTTTAGTAAGCTACTAAGCCTTTCTTGTGGTTCGCCACTATGATTGAAATCAGGACCTCTTTGTCTTTGCCATGCTCTTAGTATATCTTCCGGTAAGCATGACTCAACCAAAGGATGAAGTAGAGCAGCGCTTTTATCCGTTGTTACGCCAAGTGTCTCTAATGCCCTAATCTGAGACTCCAAATGGTCATACAGCGTACATAAATTAACAGTCGAACTTTGCAAAGCGTTTTGTAAAACCAATTTTAAAAGCTCGCGGACATAGAATTCTATAAGTAAATCAGTTCGACCAAAACGTGATTTTAAAGATTCAACAGCTTTGGCATAGTTGGCGCCGGTGGGTGGAAAACTTTCCACTACCTCCCGAGCGAGTGAGCCGCTAACGGTTGCTTGCACTAAATATTGAAATTTATTTTCTGGTGCTATATCAACATCATTATGAACATGTTCGAACTGGCTCCAAAAAGGTCACCAATCCATTAAATCTCCCAAAAAATGGCGTAATTCTAACTTAGATGAGTGAAATTTCTTTTTTACATTACCCGACTCTGTAGTTTGATCATCTAGAGCATCTAAAACTGTCCGGGAGTTTAATCTCGCCAAATCCAATTCATGTTGTCTTTGTCGTTCTCTTTCTTCTTCTTGGCGCTTTCTCTCTCCTTCTTGGCGCTTTCTCTCTTCTTCTTGGCGCCTTCTCTCTTCGTCTTGGCGATTTCTCTCTTCTTTTTCCTGCCTTTCAGAAACAGTTGTGGCTAGTACGGTTGAAACAAAGTCCGGATCATTTTTATATTCTTTACTGTTTAAAATTGCATCTTTCAGTGTAGATATGGTAACCTTCAACGATAAGTCCTCATTGATCTCTTGACACAAATAAATTAGGTCTTCTTTCTTGAAGCCTTTAACAGATGTAAACATATTCACACTTAATAGTCCTGTCGCAGACGCCAGATGTCGTAAAAATGAAAAGGTTTCTTGTATTGAAAATTAATACTCATTTATTTCACAAATTAACATGCCAACTAGAGTCCAAGACTCACCTAGTTATATGACAATTTTTCATGGAATACTGTTATGTAAACAAAAAAAGAACAAGCACTTCCTTGTTGCCACAGCGTACAAAATAATATACTTTTTCAAATCGTTCAGTTCACGGTGACAAAAATTAAACAATGATAAATAAATTCACTTAAACAAAATAATAAATTTAAATAATTGTTTTGCTTTTAACATAATAAACTGAAATTTTTAAAGTGGATCTCATACATGTGCAATTGTACAGAAAATGCTTCAAAGTAAAATTCATTTTGAATTTTTTGTGTTTAGTTACTTCGTATTCCTGATTTGTTAAGTTACAGATTGTCACGGTTTGACATCGAATCAGATAATATTCTTATTCAGAAACTCTCATTAAAGACTCTGCTTTGGATTTCTTGGATGAAAGGGCATTTATTTATGGCGTAAATAAATACTCAAAGCCATTCTCAGAAGTAAACACAACCTTTTCTTTTTAATGAATTCCAAAAAACTACATATACATATTTTAACACCGTTGCCATTCGGAACAAAACAAAAGCTGAAACATAGACAATATTAATAGATATAGAGAATCAACGCGACATCCTCCCACCTAAGTTAACATTTTACATTAAAACTTTAACTTACACATAGTTGCAAGAAAGAAATATGAAATTAACAAAATAAAAATTGTTCACAAGTCCAGTCTTTTAGGTATTTTGACCGTACGACCGGTTCTAGTCTTTTGAAACTGTGGCTCAAAGCTTACATCACACACATCGTTAGAGCCAGACTCTTTACATGTTCCCAACTTCTTAGTTGAAAAGTTCTCAACAATAAGATCATCATTAGAGACTTCTAGTGGATACAGTCTCTGAGTCGGTCTTAGTAATTCTCCATTTGCCGTTTTAAGTCTCACAAGTCTTGTTACTCCATCTTGACCTGGAATAATCTCTATTATTTTTCCCAGTGGCCAATTCAGTCGCTTGGTGTTGTCACTTCCTATCAATACAATATCACCCATATTAACTTTCACTGATCTTGTCTTATCCGATTTTTGAATAAGTGCTCCTAGATATTCGGATCTAAATCTTTTTCGCAGATCCTTTTGTAAGTTTTCTCTGTATTTGACTCGTTTATTCAGACTTCTGTGTCCAATTTCATCAAGATCAGGATCACCACTTGTTTGAATGTCTTGAAGAAATAAAGATGGACTTAAAGGCATCAAAGTAACATCATTTTCAGTAACATAGGTCAATGGACGGGAGTTGATCACTGCTTCACAGTCGCAGAGAATGGTGATCATTTCTTCGGAAGTTAAAGAAGCTCTTCCTAGTACTCGTCTCAGTAAACTCTTGAGAATACCTATTAATCTCTCCCACCAACCTCCCCACCATGAGGCAGTTGGTGGATTGAACTTCCATTGAATTGGTGATATAGATGTATCATCAATGATCTGCTTCCAATTTAGATCTCGTAGCGCATTTGAAGCTCCTACAAAGTTTGTTCCGTTGTCACAGTAAATTATTTTACTTCTTCCTCTGCGGGATATAAATCTTCTAAGGGCTAGTAAAAAACTCTCAGTAGACATGGACTCAACCAATTCTAGATGCACTGCCCTGTATACGGCGCAGGTGAATAAGCAAATCCAGGATTTGGTGTTACCTTTTAAGATCACTGGACCAGCAAAATCAATGCCACAAATTTCAAACACAGCCGCTTCTCGGAGTCTGTCGTTTGGAGGGGTTGCTGTGCAAACTTGCACGCTTTTTGCAGAAAATCTTCTACATACGGTGCACTTATTAATCAGAGATCTCACCGTTTTTCGAGCATTAAGAACCCAAAATCTCTCTCGAAGAATATTTATTAAAATTTGGGTACCAGCGTGTGCATTTTTCTCGTGATAATATCGTATTAATCTCTTGACCACCTCATGATCGGACGGAAGAATAGCTGGAGTTTTAAACTCTTCTGAATCCTGTCGAAAGGTAAGTTTCGTTTTCAGTCTGAGGATTCCTCTCTGATCCTTAAATACTCCTAAAGTTTTTAATTTATTATCTCTCTCGTCTACAAAGCAATCCTCTTGAACCATTTTGATTAATAATTTCTCGGCTTCAAAAATTTCATCAAAATCAAGGTCTCCATGTCTTTTCTTAATTTTTTCAGCTCGACAATTAAAGGTAAACCTTAGAATCCATCCAATTAGATGAACTATTTTCTGGTATTTCGAAAAATATTTGTAATACCAGTCTTCCTTAGGAACAAAACTTGTAGAAATCAAACTTCTTGTCACAGATGAAACTATGGTCTTTTTCTTTTCTCGAACAATCTCGTTTTCATTTAAGCTTAGATTTCCTCTTGGCCAATCCTCTTTAGGCAAGTAAAGCCAACTTGGTCCTAGCCACCAGTTAGATTTCAATAAAGTTTGAGCTGAACAACCTCTACTCGGGAGATCAGCAGGATTCATGGAACCAGGGATATGTCTCCAAGAACTTTTATTTGTTAACGCTCTAATTTCCTTCACTCTATTCTGTACAAAAACATTCCAGGCTTCTTCTCTCATAATCCATGTCAAGACAGTCGAAGAATCAGTCCAGAAGTAAACTTCTTCACTCTGTATCTCTGACAAAATAGAAGTTGAAAGTCTTGCTGAGATAGTAGCTGCAAGTAACTCAAGTCTAGAGATAGTAATCCCTTCCTTTCCTGTTGGTGCAACTCTACTCCTGGCTTGTATAAGTTGTACTTTAACTGAATCACAAGTCTGTATTCGGATGAAAGCAGCGACAGCATAAGCATGCTTACTAGCATCACAGAAAATATGTACTGAAATATCTCCACTTGCAATCTCTGAACCAAAATATCTTGGAAAACGGATTTTCTCTAAACAGTTAATATCTTTTAGCCATTTTAAAAATGTATTTTTTGTAGTTTTATCAACTTCTTCATCCCATGTTATTTTCTGCTTCCACGTTTCTTGAAGCAATAATTTAGGAATTAGGATGACAGGACAACATATACCAAGAGGATCGAACAATCTATGAGCTGTAGATAAGATTGATCGCTTAGTTACTTTTTCAAAGCATAATTCTTTTACACTTGCAGTATTAATTCGTAGAGTGTCAGATTTTTTATTCCATACCAGGCCGAGCACATTTGTATCGGCAGAAGTATCAGCATTGACATCACTGAACTCCCACCCTCTAAGCTCGAATTTTTTCTCGGCCATTACGTCAGTCGAAACGTTAATAAAACGATGTAGTTCTTTTTCATTTTTTACGCAACTAACACAATTGTCGACATAAAAACTATGCGCAAGTTTTTGAATGACATCTTTAGGATACGAAGATTTTCCAGTTCCTATTTCTTCCAAAACAGTTTGTAAATGAAGCTGAATTGTAGAATTTAGAAGAAAAGGGCTACTCGATACACCAAAAACGACACGGCAATGTCTGTACTCTTTCAGCTGACCATCATTACCAATCCACAAAAACCTCAAGTAATCTCTATCCGTGGGTGAAACACCTATTTGTAGAAAGGCTTTTCGGATGTCAGCAATAACACCGATCTTCTCTTTTCGAAATCGAGTTAAAATACTCGGAATCTGCTCTATTAGATTCGGCCCCTTCTCTAGACAATCATTTAGACTAGGAAATCCCTTTGCCTTGGCTGAAGCATCAAAGACAGGCCGGATTTTTGTAGTACTATTCTCCTTGATAACTTCTCTATGAGGCAAATAATGTACTGAAGCCTGATCATTTTTGGCAACTTCCTCAATTACTCCCTCCTCAAGCCATTCCCTAAAAACATTTTCATAACCTTCATAATTAGACTCGGTTTTAAGACGTTTAACAGTCTTGTTCAGTCTTCCCTTTGCTAAATCAAAATAATCTGGGAGTGGTGGATGATCTTCCAACCAAGGCAAATCTACTTCAAAACGATCATCTACCAAATGAACTGTATTTAGAAAATGCAGTCGAGCAGCTTCTTGTAACTCGATCTGGCTTTTCTTCACAGATGGGTCAGTTATGCCAAGAGTATCCAAGGACCATAAATCTGTTATTGTCTCTGCTGTAGATAACATGGACTTAACTAATAAAGATGAACATTCACTTTTCGCAGTATCAGTTATTCGTCCCATTACAGACCACCCAAGTTTTGTTTCAATCGCTACGAGTCCACAAGACATTTCACGATAACCTCCTGTCATGAGCTTCCCAGCTACATCAGCTCCGATAAGGATTTCAATAGGATCTTCACTATTATCCACAATATTCACATTATTAGCAGCTAACTCTTTCACGCAAAACTCATTCACAGTAGGTGGCACAGTTTTACAAATAATTTGTTGACTAAGAACTTTAAAATTACAATTATAATTCTCATGTACACTCGATAAATACAAAGTATATACATCATGTTTACATACCCCAGTATGCTTGCCACCAAATAGGGAGTGCTGCAAATATTCACAGCTGTTAGGCTCATAGCTCATTTCTTCAGCTGTAGCTCGTAGTAAATATGACCGCTGTGATCCAGTATCGATAATAGCTCTTGCTGCACGTTTTTTCCCGTTGCCTCTAATTACAACTTTGAATGTCTGCAAGACTACGTTTGGATTGGTAGACAAGTTGGAAAGAGCTTGATCCATTTCAGAACTACTATCAGTTCTCTTATCAACTTCAGGCGATTCTTTGTCTTTAGACTCAGATATCGGATTCATTTTTCTACACAGAAGAATGTGGTGTTTTTTGCCACAACACAAACAACTAGCTCTGACATTACAATCTCTGACAGAATGTCCAGTTTTTAAGCATAAAAAACAATTATGAGATTGTTGAACAATTGCCTCTCTTTGCTTCAAAGGCATTTTTCTTACTTTAAAACAATCTCCCGAATAGTGTACATTAGAACAAAATATGCACTGTTTTGTCACTTGCGACGAAGTCAAAAGATCAGTTGCACTAGGTGCCTCATAAAACTTTACATTCCTAGTCTTATTTTCACTCATTTTTTTATCACCAGAAAATTTATTATATTTCACTTCCGCTTTCGGTTTAGAAGCGTTGAAACTTTTAGAAGCAAGAAGAATGCGTTCTTCTGATTCAACCTCATCTTGTAAAAATTCTAAAATAAATTCTAAATCACTTTTTTCTATTTTAGTTGAATTCTGGTCGGATTCATTCGTGTTCGTTTCACGAACTCTACGATGAGCTGATCTATAACGCTCCCAAGCAATCAAAGTTTCTTCGGGTAGCGATGACTCAACTAGAGGAAATAGCATAGCAGCATATTTCTCCCTAGTAACTCCTAATAGTTCAAGTGAACGTAGTTTACTCTCGAGTTGATCAAACAACTTTCTTAATGAATTTTTTGAACAGTTCTGTTTTTGAAGAACTAATGCTAGTAAATCTCTAACGTATACTTGAATTAATAATTCTTCTCTGCCAAAACGCAATTTTAATTGTTTTAAAGCTTTTTCATAGCTATTACCACCTGGAGGAAAACTCTTAATTAATTCTTCGGCAGGACTACCTCGTTCCATTGCTTGAGATAGATATGAAAATTTATCGTGAGAATCGATATTAATGTCCTCATCAATTTTTTGAAACTGTCCCCAAAAATATAACCAATTGCGTACATTACCGTCAAAAGTAGGTAATTTTATTTTTGGATAATTTAATAAGGTATTCGTAACAATATTAAGACTTTCATTTTTAGAGGATAACTGTTCAATCACAAATGATTCTAACTTTTGTTTTAAAGATCTCCAGCGATCAATGTAAGTTTCCGACTCATCTACTTCTCTCTCTATTTCAGTATCGGAAGTGTTCTCGGAATACAACAACTGTTTAAATTTTTCTTCACATGCCATCATTAATAAAGCTTTCTCCTCAATTAGCTTTAATTTATTGATTTTATCAACACAACTCAGTTGATTTTCTGCCTTGTCAAAGGAATTGCATGCTATAGTAAACAGTCTTCTCAGCTGCTTCCTATCTTTCAAAACAGTTTCCATAATGAAATAAATGCTGAAGTGTTTCGTACTTACTCTTAAAAAGCAACCGAGTCCTGTCGCGGACGCCAGATGTCACGGTTTGACATCGAATCAGATAATATTCTTATTCAGAAACTCTCATTAAAGACTCTGCTTTGGATTTCTTGGATGAAAGGGCATTTATTTATGGCGTAAATAAAAACTCAAAGCCATTCTCAGAAGTAAACACAACCTTTTCTTTTTAATGAATTCCAAAAACTACATATACCTATTTTAACACCGTTGCCATTCGGAACAAAACAAAAGCTGAAACATAGACAATATTAATAGATATAGAGAATCAACGCGACAACATCTATAAATTCTCTTACCTAAAAACTAATACTCACAATAAAAGGCTTATTTATATGCCTTACAAAGGAGATTCTACAGGTTTCTAATTGCTTCTAGAATTTTCTCCTTTTATTTAAGGGAAACTATTTTGGTCGCTTAATTTGGCACCTTGACGAACATATTTGTCGCCAAGGTCAACCCAACCTGTTTGGCATTACATCAATGTGAATCCTCACCTCATCTGCAAAGTTATTTTTCTGGCCACAATCGTGATTCTGCAGGGAAAACAACAATGTCCGGATTTTAACATACTAATAACTACATTGTTGATAGGTTCCAGGGTGCTAAACATTGTAAAGATTTTTGACATAAAATACCTACAATTAAGCTTTCCCCATAACATCATTCACTTACAACTGGATTTAATTTCTAGGAAAGTACAAGAGTGCTTAATTCCTTCGTTACTTTTCAATCATTCGCAGTGACATCTCTTTTGGTCTTATATTGTATCCGTATTCTACTCGTATAATATTTGTCACTGTTGACATATTTTTATCATCAGCAGAGAACTTCAAACATTTCTCCGTCTCTTTGTAGTGCAGTGAAGACTTTGACATCAAAATGATGATCTATTGATTGGTGACAAGACGTACTCTGAAATTTTATGAAATATTATATTCTTTAATTATCAAATACAGAAAGTAGTTTTCTCGAAAATGGAATACAGTTTCGCGTGTCAAAAATTTGCAATTATTCCTTTGATTTAAATTACTATTGACAGCTGTTCATTTACATTAATGTTATCATTTATATACTTCACAGACATTTCTGATATTTAATCATCTCTTAGATACATATCAACACAAATTTTTCTAACAATCGTTTCAAAGTTTCACTTGTGTTTTCAGTCAGCTTATTTTTAAATAACTGGTGATAGTTCATATGTTTATTTTAAAACTTCTTGAAAATAATGACAAAAAGTGGCATGTTTTTTTAGATAGCCTACGTATTTCGTGTAAACACTTTCGCTATACAGAATAGGAGTAGTTTCGATTATACAGAAAACATTTGATTTGAATACAATTTTTGCCTTTGTAAAAACTGGGAAAGATTGCAGTATGAAATCCATTAACAAAAGAGATGCTTCCGTAACACAATTAAATTTATAAATATTGCTAAAAGTTACAAGGATGATTACATTTCAAAGCTAATCCTTGATGGCTGCAGAGTAAATAAGGGATTGGGGAGATCTTCCACAATCCAGTATGATCATGAGAAAAGAGCAACACTAAACATAGAATGGAAGAATCTAATTATTTAGAAAATATCATTATTATAAATAAGCAAGGTCAAGACTTATGCACCAAATAAGAGCTACATATAATCGTCTAAGCCAAGGAAATTAAAACTATAGAAACACACTTTAAAGTTAAACACATACATGCATTTACTGACGGCTCTTCTGACGACTTTCAAATGGTAGTACTGGTGATCAGCTCTTATTAACAGATGGTAAGTTTAAACAATGATAAAGCAGGCATTAGAACAATTGCTTCAAACCTTACTGATGATCTAATAGTGAGCTTGGAAACCCTCAAACTATATCTGTTACTAGTCAATAAATAAGGCTTATGGTTTGAGGATTTGTTTGTAATTCAAGAACTGCTTTCGAGGCCATACAACGTGTCGGCACCTAGCTGAGCGAAGGTACATTTTTTTTATTAAAGAACTTAAGTAAGTCTGGGAAATATCTGTATCATCCAGTGGATACCAGCAAATATGAGAATTCAAGGCAATTAGATTGCGAATCAATTAGCCTAAAACACCTAATCATTAAAGAAAACTTATTACCAGTTTTCAAGTAAATGGGATCAAAAAATTATATCTGAAAGATTCACTCATTATAAAGAATCTGCAGAAAAAAAAATAACGTGTATACAACAGTGACAAAGACAATTTTAGAATTAAAACATCTCACTTTAGATCTATGAAGATTGCTAATGAAAGTGGAAAGGCTAAAAATTTTGTCGATATTGAGCTATACTCAGGCTACATTATTTTTTAAATATTAGGCAATATTAAGGAGAATAAGGATGAGGCAAGTGATAGAAAAATCTCCCGGTAAAAGTATTCTTACAAAATTACACACACAGCTTTAACTAATCTTTTTATTCACCTATTTTTTAAATAAGTGGTTTTATGGACACGAAAAACCTCTGTCAGAAAAAACATAATTTTGAATCTTATTTTTTAATTCACTAGTGAAGGTAAGCTTAACCATGCATGCTGACTGTATGGCTATTAAATAACGTAGAAGATTGACGCATGTCATTATTACATTTTAACTCATACATATTTACTTATTGTCACCTTCAATGCACTCCCAACCTTTACCCCTACAACGCTTCATGCGAATCTTCCATTGCTCGAAAAAGTGTTAGAAGTCTACCAGATCCTTCAGGAAGAGCCATTTTTTCTCTTTCACAGCTTCAACGGACTCAGATCTGTTACTTTTTGAATGCAAGATTTCCTTCAATACAACACACACACCACACCAATATATATATATATATATATATATTGTATACAAGTTATATGTTGCATTTTAAAAATGAAGCGGTATTAGGTAGTATCATTAAAAAATACTTATCTAATATTTCGTTTGGATAGTTTCGAATTAAAAAAATATATTCTAATAATCAAGGTACATAGCCTCAAAAACTTTATCAATGGATAATTTCAGTTTGTAGATGCAAATTTTACAAGTCAATTCGCGTAAAGCTAGTTCCCTAATTATTAACATCACTTGTAAGTGTTGTGTTAAATGCCATAAATGAACTGGGTATGTATTTATCCATTGCATTGACTAATGACCATAATAGAGAATTCTTGTAGGTACCATAAAGAGCTAGTAATTATTGTGAAGCTATAACAGTACATTCACTTGAGACTACTAATTTATGCTTAATTTGCTGTGGCATTAATTGTCTGCTTTCACTAATGCGGTTCTATCGAGATAAATTATTTGACTATGGTAGATCAAATGGTTTGGTGCATTCAGTTGACTTTACAGTGTAATATTAATGGATGGTATAATGGAAGCCATTATATAACATTACATGAATGCTTCAGTTGTGGATTCCTAAATAGAACTTTTTGACTTGATTGAAGGAATTCAGAAGAATTCAACTTATATTAATATTATCTTAATTTATTTTAAAAGGATTAATAATGAAATAGAGTACTCACTAATCCTTCAATTAAAAAAAAAGTGGTTTAAATGTTTTTAAGATTAAATTTTACATTCTTTTCTGATTTCATTTTTATATTGTTTGTTGATTTGAAATAAATGGACTAAAGAGGTCTATTGGTGACCGATATCTCAATCCTAAGACACAATCAAGTATAAAAGATTATACCAGAGCATTGGTAACTTATTCTCAACTTCTATACCATACCTTTTGAGAATATTGACTTTTATTTAACATGTATTAATATTCATTTAACATGTATATCAAGCATTTATTTTACTTGATCGATATTTGGTGGAACCATAAAATAAATCTACCACTCGGCACGAAAACTCAATTATTTTCCTGATGTAGGTTTTGTAAATATTATATATAAGATCAGTTTTGAATACAGTGTATGACTAAATAATTTTAATTTGTACTACGTACCAATCTATATCTTTATTAGTTGAATAAATTCAAATGTTGTACGCTTTATGTTTAGTTATAATACCTTTATTACCTATATTATAATTATTATATAAGATTAGTTTTTCGTTTTAAAACTAATATATACTTATATAATTTGAAACTATAGAGTTTATTAAGAATCCAGAACTTTGACATTACAATTATGCAAGCTTAATTCATTAAATAGACTGTACTGAAATAATTAAGAAAAGAACAAAAGAATGTAATTAAAGTTAATTTCTAGTGTAAATAAAAACCAACGCTTACCATCCTACAC
>BMAW01120413.1:0-10617 GCA_019974015.1 Nephila pilipes | reverse complement strand
TCATCTTACTTTCGCATTTCTAACGCGAAATGTTGCAATAATGTTCCCTGACTTCCACAACTTTCTTGGTAACATTTCATCGTTAATTAAAATAAAGTTTTCTGTTTGAATCTGTTACAGCTTTCCTTTCACTTTCAGGAGAATGAACATAATTCAAGCACAATAAATATTCCTCCACTCATATTTTTTAAAGATATTTGTATCAATTTCTCATGATAATTGAAATACTTTATTAGCTTCCAAATAATGATAATCCTCGTCTGTTTAATGAGAATCACCATTCAGGTTTACTAATAGGATGCAGAAAATCTTTCTTCCCACTAACATGTGAGCCAGTGTCAAAGGAAAATATTAGTTTAATTCATTAAATACGTAAGTCAAGGCTTAGAACTAATCACGCCTCAATTTCGATAATAATCTTTCGAGCTGGTCTCTGCTGAAAGTGATTTGCCTAAAACTGTCCTGAGAATTTTCATATTTTGTAGTATCTCGTAAGACCCTCTCCACCATGAGGCTTTCTCAACATTAAACCACTATTTTATGTATTCCGTGTCAAAATAGCGAACAATGGCTGGGTAAGTTATCAAAGGAAAGATCATTGTTAATTCCATATTAGATAATTAAAAATTTTGGCGTTATCAAAGTAATTTATAGCTTGTATTTTTCTATGAGATAAGAATTTTGTGAATATTAGCAAAAACGTCTCAGAAATCGAATTAATCATATTTTCCAAATAGAGGGCACGTGTAGTTGCACAGGAAAAAACCCATGATGTAATGTTTCTTCTTGTTTTTTTGTTAAAATCGGTTCTTCAAAATCATTACTAATAATGAGGAAGGATGATGATTGTTCAACCTTCCTTCCCGAAAAAGGTGCTATCAACTGCTTCTTTGCCAATATCTTAAACTTCTTTCATATAATGCATCTCTTAATGTAAACTGATAAATTGACAATTTTTAATGATTCAATACTTTTTTCTTATTTGAGCCGAGTTTTCGACATTCCAGAATGTTACACCTTTTAATAAGAGTCATAAATGATCATTCTTAAGATGAGATTATTTTATGGTAGTGAAATAGAATGCTTGAGATTCTAGACTAGACTCGTGTTTGCTGCCTTCTTTTACCAATAGCAGTCCATTATCTGATAGAAAATTACTCAGCTTGAATATTTTCCAATAATTAGAAATGTTTTTTGTCTAGAGACCGATGATTTTTTTCCGGATCATGCTCTCCTTTAGTATACTGAACGCAAAAAATTTCTGTATCCTCACTCTGTTCTGCTCTCAATTATGGGAGTCACAGTGGTCTTTACTTATCTTGACATTTCTGCAAAATCATTGGATCCATGGTGTTGGTCTTCTAAATTGTTCCTATGCTCTATAATTTTTAATTTTCAGCCACAGCTATTTTCCATTAACATTCATGTAGGTAGCACAACGTAAAGAGAGCTCGATTTTTGATCTTCTACGAATTTTGAAGGAGACAGCTTGATTTTTGGCCATTTTTTCTTCAGGTGAAGAAATGAATGGAAGACTATAAAACCATTTTGTCGAATTCAATAAATTTTCAGCATGACAACATTTTGTTATAATCAGCTGGATTTGTCTCTCCATTACATTGTCTCCAGTTCAGTACATTGTCTCCAGTTCAGGACCAATATGCTCCTGTATTTCCGTGACTCTATTTGCCCCAAATAGCGTTCAAGTGCGGGTAGATCCCTTGATCTAACGGAAGATAACAGTAATTTCATACCAATGGAACACCTTTATGATCTATGGAAAGAATTTCATTAAATATTTTACTTATATAAAGACAATCAACAGCCTTTTGCTCAAATCTATAAAGTGACAATTCTTCATGGGTGCCACTCTTGACTAGGATATAATGAAGGAATTATGAATTTCTTGTTTTTTAGTTATGAAATCTAAGATATTCTACAACTCCATAGATGGCAGGATTGGCAAAATACGTGAAGTTTAACATTATGAAAATTTATCGTCTACTTTTTTTTGTAAAAGACATTTGATACAGGGACTTTTGGTGCAGAGAGGTACTCTTAGAAGGTAAGGTAGCAAGAATTGTGATTAAAGTCCCAAATTGCCTCTATCTTTGTACTAAATTAATCAAGGAGCTGTAAGTATGAATATTAGCTTTCTAAAAAGATAACTGTATTTTTTTCCTATTTTTCCATCAATTCGAAGGAATTTGTTGCACATTTCCTCTACTTTCATGATTGTTGCAGCTTACGCTAATAATGTATAAGATTCTTTGATAAAGTGCAACCCGAAAAAAAAGTCTTTCACGTAAAAGGATGTATTAAATACCTCTCATGTTAAGCATTCTTCTCTCTAAATTTTGTCACGTGATCATTAATAGTTGCATTTAAAATAAAGGGGCTACAGGTTAGACTTAATGCAAGTACAAGGGAACAAGTCCCGTTCAATGTCTTAGTCTTTAAAAGTACAAGAATCGTTTTTAATCTCGATCACTCTTATGAGTTTTTATTTGTTGGAATAACTTTTCTAATTCAACAGAGAACACAATCTTATTATTATAGTATATAGTAATTAATTTGAGATAGAAGAAAATACTGAAAAGAAAGAAAATGGGGTTGATTTAGACAATCGTTCTGGGAAGGACAGTTCTTCGCTTCGCGACGTTACATTGTATACTATTCTCATTTTAGTTTTGTATCGATTTATTTGACTAATGGTCTATATCACAAGTAATACAAAATATCACTATCAGACAGCTCCTGGCATTCTTCCAATAACATCATCGTGAAATTGTTTCCTTAAAACCTGATTATGGCTGGCAAGTAAGAATTTATCATTCACCAGTTGTTTAGACAAATTGTCAAACATTTTTCTTGCCAGTTGATAATTAATATTCTACTGTGTCTTAAGGAAAATTCTCTATTAATTTTGTTTCATATCGACTGAAACAATTTCTCAAATGTCAAATTGCTTCCCAAATATTTAATGAATTCAAAATTTTGCTTTGTTTCCTTTTTCTTATCACATCCGATCGATTCAATTTACAATGAAATTTCAAAATGCTGATTCAAACTATCGTCAACCGAAACACAAAAAATAGTAGATAATTTGTCTAAGGTCATATCTGGTTGCATTCCACAACTAATATCGCAAATATACTTTTCTAAACAAATATATTTTTAATATTCTGAAACGCGTATCCCATATTACCTAACACAAAAAGTCCAAGTCAAGGAAAGGTTGGGTCCATACAAGCTTTTGCTGGTTCAAGGCTATAATCTTCAGCTAACATCTTTACATTGTGAACAATAAATCGTAAAAAAATATTTAGAAATGTGTTAAGTGACTAACGTATCGATTGAAATTACGTTGTTAGGTGTTTACGGACTCTTCCAGCTTCAGTGTAACCAAATAAAAGTTCTTAATACATTTGGGGAATTTTATTTCCAAATGTATTAAGTAATAGTTCTTCCTTTTGTGTAAACTGATCTTATATTACATACTTCTCTTGTTTCCCATATTACAAATGTTTGCTTGCTTCCCGATTCCAAAAGTGTACTTTCCCTTTCAGTTTTGTTTTCAGATGATGTTTAAATATTGCATGTTTGTAAAATGTGTAGAAATACTCGTTGAATTTTCTGAATATGAAGCGCCTTTATGATATCGGTTTCTTGATACTCTTAGTTAAATTTGGGTTATTGTTCTTTCTTGTGTGGAATAAATGTATGCGTGAAGAATTCTTACATTTTTCTCAATTAACTTTAATTCGACAAACTATTGATAAATGAAATTTAAAACATATATAGCATCTGCCTTTTTTCCTAAATTTAATTTGTTTGTTATCATCAGATATTTTCTCATATCGCGACTCGTTAGGTCGATTACTTTTGTAAAATATATTTAATTTAGGCGGTATTATTTTCAAAGCAGTATCAGATGGAGTGTTATACACTCGTGAAATAAATTAAGAGAATTTGCATATTTTATCGAATTGCATGAAAAGAACTGAACTGAAGGGAAAACCACTGCTTTTAGATAAAAATGCAAATCTTGTACGGCAAATACGTAAGCGTACACGTGTGTGTAGGTGGAGCCAGCAGAAAAAATGGCTTTATAAGCACGTGGAGGGTAAGAAGAATTTCGTTCGCTAGCATACCTAGGAGAATTTATTGATGTTATCTTGCAGCAATTCACAACGGAATAGTAAATTATTTAAAAATAATGTAATTGATAGGAATAGTAATTAATAGTAATGTAATTCACATCGGAATAGTAAAAATGAGTAACCACCAACGCTTAGATGATGGAATGTTGTGGCGAATAGTGGGGAGGCTAGAGGCAGGCCAATCGCAAGTCCAGATATGCAGAGAGTTTAATTTAACGCCCAGAATCGTGTGTAAACTATGGTAATACTTTCAGGATACTGAATTCATCGAGAGAAAGCCTGGGCAAGGTCATCCAAGAGCCACGACGGCCAGAGAAGATCACCATTAATTACATTTTAGAGAGGCGTAACAGAGGGTTCTGAGCTCTCTCTTGACCTGTATGCAGCCACAGGAACACATGTAACAAAGGTGACTGTTTCCAAAAGACTGAATAAGAGAGCGTTGTTTGCCAGAATACCGTCTGTTTGCGTCCCGCTCACGTCTACGAACAGGAGAGTCCGATTAGCATAGTGCAGGCAGCATAGTGATTGGAGTATGGAGCAATGGGCGACCATTCTGTTCTCTGACGAGTCCCGTTTTAGCCTAAATACCGATTCTCGCCGTACTTTCATATGGAGAGAGCCAGGGCCCCCTCTACCTACCCTCCAATGTCCTCGAAATCGACAATTATGGCGGCGTAATGGTCAGGGCAGGCATCATGTTGGATGGCCACACACCTCTCCATGTCTTTGACAGAGGCTGTGTGACTAGTGTGAGGTATAGGGATGAGGTCTTGGAGTCCTATGTTCGCCTTTTCCGGTGTGCAGTGGGTGTCGAGTTCATCTTAAGGGACGATAACCGAGGCCACATAGAGCTCTCCTGGTCGACGAATTTCTCGAGAGTGAGGTTATTGGCCGGATGGATTGGCCAGCCGTGTCTCCAGACCTCAATCCTATAGAGCTTGTCGGGGATGCTCTGTGGAGGGCAATTGCAACTCGCAACCCCCTCCGAGAACATTCAGGAACTGAAAACAACGTTGATGAAGGAGTGGGACCAATTGCCACTGGCACTGATAAACTGCCTTATTTCCAGTATGACACACGCTTCAAGGCGTGTATAGCTGTCAGAGACCATACTCCCTATTAACCCCTTTCTTTTGTATATTCTGCAAACCCTGATTCATACCTTAAGATTCCCATGAATGTTAAGCACAAACATGTGTGTCTATTATAACTGTTGAATGTTTATTTTGTTTGTATTATATCAACCTATGTTCACACCAAATTTTAATAAAATCTGTCCAGTAGTTCTGGAGATCGTAGATAAAATATGAAAAGTCTCTTAATTTCTTACACCAGTGTATTTTCCATGTTTGTGCTATTGTTTATAGTTGGAATTATTGTGTTTTCTTTTCTACACATAGATTCACCATTGGAATTCTTTTCAATTGCATTTAACGCAGTTTCTTAACATCGGCCTCCTTCTATAGAAATGAAAGAAGAAATAATTTGAGAATTAATTCAGTCACATCGCTTTGGTCGGACATTTTTCTTATATAAAATTCAACCACTAAATCTGAAGACAATAATTAAAGATGATCTCATGCGTTCTCAAACTGTTGAAGAGACTCATTGTCTCATTCATTTCCGGTATCCAAATAAATAAATTGCATACAGAGAGAGAGTGAGTATTATTTTGATCATATTAACAAACTAAATTCCAGAATTCACTTGCTTGTATCAAAACCAATAAAAAAAATTATCTTCTCCGAAATTAGAAACTTATTTAGAGAACGCAATAGACCTCAAAAAAGGTGGCAATACTGAAGAAACCCAAATGACAAAAGAACATTAAACTATCCACAAAATAAAATTAAAAAGAAAATCTGTGAATTTTCAAAAAACCCTTGGAAGATACAATTATTTTGCTAAATTCTAAGCACTGCTCCCTCTGGGGGATTACCAAAGTAATTCGATGTAAGCATTCTCTCACTTTCACTCTTGAGGCAAAAATAGTATCGCTTAGTCAGAAGCAGATAAAACAGAAACAATAGCCATTTCCCTAGAAAAACAATTCTGACAATAATATTTAAAACCCAGAATCTGACTTTAAAATAGAACATATTGTCAAAACTTTTTTAGCTAAAGCTAACAACTTTTCTGATTCCTCCCTATGCCAGATTCTCAGTTGTATTCAAAAAATCAATTTAAAAAGGCACCTGGCAGGGAAAGAATTACTAATAAAATGATTAAAAATCTTCCAGATAAAGTAATTTTTATCGCCACTGTTATTAATAATAATTTAAATTTGGTAATTTCTCACAACTATGGAAGACCGTTGTAGTCGTTCCCATTATTGAACCTGGTAAAGATCCTACCCTCCAGGATAGCTACCACCTAATATCACTTCTACCAAATCTCAGCAAACTTGCTGAAAAAATCATCATAAATAGATTAGATAGATCCTATCCTCCCGGATAACTACCGCCTAATCTCACATCTACCAATTCTCAGCAAACTTGCTGAAAAGGTCTTCATAAATAGATTAGATAGATCTTTCCCTCCCGGATAGCTACCACCTAATCTCACTTCTACTAATTTTCAGCAAATTTGCTGAAAACGTCATCATAAATAGCACCTTGGTTGGTTAATTAATCAAAATTCGAATTAATCCACCTCATCAAATTTATTATTTCAAAATACATCCTTATATACCTTCAAAATAGATCCTTCTCCGTTAGAGTAAAAAATACTTTTCGTTAAAAAAAAAAATACATCACTGCAAGTGTCCCTCAAGGAAGTAAGTTAGCAACAATTTGTTTCAATATCTACGTAATGGCATCCCAATAATAAGATTTATAAATACTTATTTGTAAGCTTATGATACGGCGATACTGTCACAAAACTCAAACACAAAAGTTATTTCTCACGCAATCAACAGACACTTAATGAAATTAGAGGACTGGCTCTCTGTCTAGAAAATTACCCTTAACGTAAATAAACCAGAGACAGACAAAAAAATATCAACCCCGATATATTTCTAAATAATGTTAAAATCACATGGTCTCAACACATCAAATACCTTGGTGTGACGTTGGATAAATGACACGCTTTTAAACAACATATCACATTTATTAAATAAAATTTTCGAGATAACGATCGTAAAGTTTACACTCTCTCTCTCATAAAATTCAAAAATACATATTTAAAAGAAGATGCCTATCTACACTCTGATTCTATGACCAATCATTATTGACTCTAACGCAGTCGGGGGCATATTGCAAAAACCGATATCAATTCTTTGGAAAAAACCGAAGAACATGGATGTTAAGGCAAATTTTAGGTGCTCTATGGCTTATGAGGATCGAAGATTTTTGGGATTTTATAAATATTCCTAGCCTTAAAAGTTTTATTGTCGAAATCGCAAGGAAATTCTTTCAAACATTGACACCATCGAAAACAGAGCTTTCCAAAGAATTGATGAATATCGATAGATAATTGTATTAACAGGTCCAGTTATATCGTATTCTAACAATCATATGTTTCCAACTTTAATCTATCACTTTTTTTATTTCAAATTCTAAATTTTCTGGTTTTAAAAATCCATTTATTATAAACGTTGCTTCCTTTCGAATTAACTTTTTCAACCTATAGGATAGCTCGATCTCGGGTGAGAACGCCTTCACCGGTCTGATAATTAATTTTCTCTCTGATTCTTCACCAGCGCTTAAAGAAGCTCTCTCATTGGCTAGTCACCTGAAATTCACTTCAGGAGCAAAATAGATTTCAGCCAACAACATAACGTCAAGTTCTTTAGCAAACTTAATGCTCATAAATTTATTTTAAATGCTTTAATTGTTTTAATGAAAATTCTATTACTTATTAAGTGGCAATGTTTTTAAATTATTTTATTAAATCTGAAATTAATTCCTGGTCAAGTGACACACACAGGTCAATGCAATTCATTTATACAGATTTCCAAATTGGAGATTAATGGATCTAAGGCCTTTATGCTCTGTTAACCATTCAACCAATATAAAAAACACAAATTATATAAGGTAAGATTTTCTAATTACTTATGGTCCGAATTTCGAAATTCTTATTTGATTAAAACAAAATGATGAACATTTGTTAAAAAGGGAAATATGTCATAGGACTTATTTTGATTTTATTCAATTTATAAATAACAGTTTCATAACAGATATTGCTAATGAGTCTTAAAATTTCTAGCTATGGAAAATTTTGTGGAGAATAGCAGTGCTAGTAACTTATTACTTCACATATATTCATCAATTTCAAATTTCATCTTTTTTTTATATTCTTGTAACTAAACAAATTCCCTTCAATTGAAATGAAACTGGCGCGCATGACTCGATGTATTGAAGCTTGCGATACTGCAAGTTTTCACAAATCCTTGCTAAATTTAAGTCATACATTCAGCGTATACAAGTACAATATAATTTAATATTAAAAATTTTAAACATATATTGGAAGAGAAAAATTACTATAGGTTTCAAAAAAAAAAATGTTGGGCAAATTATAGATTTATTGTACTCAAAAAAATAGTTTTTATTATATAACTAAAGATTAAAAACTAAACATAAAGTATCTTATATGTCATTCTCGGATATTTCATTACCAGGTGGTAGAAAAGATTTTATAATTAACATATTCATTTATTTCCTGTAGATCTTGTTACCAGAATAGTGGTTGCTGTCGTTGTGTGTGTTGTGATTTCCGTTGAAACAGCAATGAACGAGTGATTTAAACTCTAACGAGCTATCTTTTTGAGCAGTTGTGACATCGGGCTGTTGGTATTTTTCTCTTCACTAACCTCGGGAACGTTTTGACAATTTTAATTGCATACAATTGTAATTGCTTAATAACAAAAATGAAACTTGATTAGGTAAATTGGATGAAGTTAAGATGTGTAATTAATTGAATCAATGATATAAATATATATTAGTGATAAATTGTAGTGTAGATGTTGAATTGACCAAATAATAGATATTTGAATAACGTGATTAATTAAAAAACTAAAAGCAACTATACTATGTTGAGAACGCATGGGTACGCATATTACATGAGAATATTTCAGAGCACTGCTCTGATAACGTTCAGAATATTCCGGAGTATTGTAGAAATTCTAGTAGAAGACACTAATAGTAATTAAACAAAACTCAAACGTAAAAGTTTAAAGTTCGTAGGAGACTGGTATTTGAGCGCGGAAATTTCAATCTGTGGACAAGCGCAACCTTTGAGCCATTGGTACTTATAAATTTGTGAGAATTAAGGAAATAAGAGAAAAGGTAACAACAAGCTGATAGAGCTTTGTCAATTGGAATGAATTATTTTAATTGATCGTTTTGATTAAAGAAAATTAGAAGTAACTCGTGATTGGAATGAAAGTAGTCAAATCTACTACAACAGAAAAATGTTTAAATCAGAATGAGAGAGTTGGTAAAGTAAAACTTTAGCATTCGAACGTAAAGATGGATTGCCTGAGTTAAAAGGAATTTGAAAGAGACATATCATGCATATTCTTTGATAAATACTAAATTGTGTTGTCTTTCTCTTATGTATTTTTAATTGAAATTTGGAGTTTATTGACTATTTAATTAGATTTTACGATGGCAATGGAGTGCAATAATTCAGAAGGCTACCACACAGTTACTTAAGTTTCGTTTTCTTTCTTAAATTATGTCTGCAAATAGTTTTCTCTAATACAATCAATAAAGTTTGTTTTGTAATATTATTTTTATATTTCCTATACAAATGTAATGTTCTTTTTCCATGACGCAATGACGCCCGGTCCATTAGGGATTTACTCCTGAGATTAACAGCAACCATAGTATGGTGAAATGGAATTTCTTAGACATACTCTACTATGTGTGTATATAATGTTTGTTCTATGAATTTTAAATCTATCTGATTATTAACATATACGAAGGAAAGCAAAGTGGTGATAAAGAACTAGCAAAGCAAGGGAACCACATCTTTATTCAAATCGGTCTACTTTCATTTTATATTTCATATCGATTTTCTAATATCTTACAGTTCTGAAAGATCTTTGAACGAATGAACCAAAATTCACTAAAAAATATAATCTGTTAATACCTTCTCACAAAATATTATTATTATTTTCATTTAAAAATATCAAAAATTTCTGCTAAAAATTATCGTTTTATGAAGTTAAATAAACTAACTCGACAAATTTTCGATTAAGAAAAAATAATCTAAAACATTTGACTATATTATTTATAGTATTGTGTTATACATACCATATCGTGTTTCATAATTCACTAGTAAATTATAATTGTAAAGGCAATGTTAGTATCTAAGAAGATTAACACATATTTGAAGTAAACCTAGAATATATATTTAAATAAGTCATTACACCATTTGATCTGAAAAGTAATGTTTGCCTAGCAGAAACAAAAATCCTTTCCTCTACTTACTTCAGATCAAAATAAAA
>BMAW01120401.1:0-10659 GCA_019974015.1 Nephila pilipes | reverse complement strand
TATATATATATATATATATATATATATATATATATATATATATATATATATATATATATATATATATATATATATATATATATATATATATATATATATATATATATATATATATATATATATATATATATATATATATATATATGTATGTATGTATGTATGTATGTATATGTATATATATATGTATGTATATGTATATATATGTATATATATATATTATATATATATAATATATATATATATATATGCATATATATATAATATATATATATGCATATATATATAATATATATATATATATTCAATATACACATATAAGTGTGTAACGGAAAGCCTTAGAGTGCAGACTTTATCTGTGGTCTTATTAAAGCAACTTACATATTTAACTGCAACATTGAACCCATGTAATAAAAATAATGCCTTATGTTTTCAAAATTATTTGACGAAATATCTAAAAGAAGGAAAACTTTAAGAACAATATTTTTAACATTTTTCTAAACATTTTAATTTTTAAATTAACACACTTTTAATGCACACCAAAAATCAATGTACTCCAAATATTTTGATTTGACATTTTAGTAACATCGCATTTTGAAACAATAGGAAGGTTACTGGTAACAGACTCTATAAATTTGAAAAACGGTTAAGCAATGAGGACAGCATCCACTCACCAAATTCCACACCAACACCACAACAACATACTTAATCGTCGGTTTTCAATCGAACAGGACTCGAACTCGCAACTCAATCCCGGCTACGAGTTTGCTACCTCACTGGTCGGCTACCGTGGCCCTTTTGTGATTAAATATTATCAAAAGTGAGATTTAAAAAATAATTTTTAACTTAACTGAATACGTTTCAAAGTTGCTGAGTATATCTTAAGTTCGTCAAATTAAGACAAAACCTTTAGTTATTTTATGCATTCCGATGAAAATAATATGTAACACTTTTTTACATCAAATATTTCTATGAATCTTTGATCTTAAAGAAGAAAAAAAGTATTAACTTGGTTTTTTTGATAGTTTTCTTATTTTGAAATGAAACTTATATCTTAACTTGAAAAGTTCTTGTAACAATGTTTTTGAAATGTCTGTTTTAAAAATGTAAAGTGAATTCCACTTTTTAAAATTTGTGGCTTTTGAAAGAGCTTTTTTTTTGTTTATTTTTTC
Source organism: Nephila pilipes (assembly GCA_019974015.1). NCBI lineage: Eukaryota > Metazoa > Arthropoda > Arachnida > Araneae > Nephilidae > Nephila > Nephila pilipes. The sequence continues at coordinate 9,490 of BMAW01120401.1, read as the reverse complement.
TTCTTCTTTTTATTAAAAATATATCAGTTTTAATCTTTTTTATTCTAGTCTTTTTTTCATTGGCTTATGTGTTAAGCGATTTTTAAATAAACTGTGTGTTATTTTTCGAAACAGTTTTAGTCGATACAAAGAGTCACATTTAATGCCTTACAGATAATAGTTGTTCTTTTTTTGTATATTCTTTTTCGCAGAATATATGTACTTTCTTCTTTTCTTTTCGTCAATTGGCCAATGAGAAAATTTATTATCATTTGTCTTCATTTTTTTTATACTGAAGGCTCTGCATTTTTATTAAAACGTTTTTCTGAATTTCACTTGGTGTGTGTGTGTCATCAAATTTTCGATCATTATTTTAACCAACTTCCCATTAAGCTACAGCTGTGGAACTTTGGGAATCGTTCTTATTCGCCTAACAATGCAATATTTAAACATTTGCTAACTAACATTTCAATAATTTTTTTTAGAAACGCAATTTGTGTAGTAACCTGGCGCCATCTATGGGAGATATATTGAATTTCGCAGAGAGAGTGATCTTAAAGTCGAGAGAGTTATGAAGTTTTTACAAAGTTTTAACTAATATTTAAATATTTTTTTTATTAAATTTTGCCAGCATATAAAAACATTGTTTTAAAAAATGTTGGGTTTTATTTTATTATGAATTTATTTTCCTATCAGAGATGTTAATAAATTCATTCTAAATTCTTTTAAACTGAGTTTTTAACTTAATTTGGCACGACTTAAATATCAAAAATACACCTATATCGATGAGGCTAAAGAATAATTTTTAGTCAATTTCCTATTCGTCAAGCAAAAGTGTAGGTGGATGCCCTTCGGTTTCCTAAATCAACATATCCATGTGCTTGTGGTAATCTACCACAATTTTTTTCTTGGAAGTGGTTAAATTTTCTTTTTCCAATTCAGCAGTCACCATCAGATTTTTTTTGGTTGTCTATCAACAAAGTTTTCTACATCTAAATCTTTCATCAAATTCTGAATCTCTATTTCTGCGAGAAATGTCAGATTCATTCTAAAAATTCGAAGAAAAAACAAGAGATAAGAAAATTCTATCGATCACAGTCCGTGTTAAGTCATCTACTGAAGTATTTTTTCGAATTGGGTTGTTCCTAAAAGTCGCCAATGATAAGGAATTCGCACACAACTGATAACGTTGACGAAAAATATCCCCACCCTATTACGGACAATAGAAGTAAAGTCATAAAAAGGGCCAGGAAAATTTGTAAAAGGGTCTGCTGAAAAAAAGGGGGAAAGAACTGTCTCTAGATAGCTTGGTACAGACGTTGTACCGCAGCCGAAGCGAGCGACAAAAAAAAAAAATTGGTACAGCATATGTGCCACCGATGTTTAAAGGTAATAAAATGGTTCTCTGTCTGAAAATAACGTTTTGTGTATTGAGTCTGAGATATACAATGGACTAAATTAATGTGACGTCATGACCACGTGAAAAACTTATCACGTGATACCCGCCGATGTAAACAAGTCTCGCATTCGTTTGATTGGCTCTGCGTTTTAGAAATGTGTTATATTTCATGGCTTAAGGCTCCCGTCTACCCGCCATTTTGATTTCATCAGCTTAATGTTAATCCTATGGAATTTCGACTTTAATTCTCCCATCTTTACTATTAGATCTGTTTGAATGCAATAAAGTGCATCTGAAAGAGCAAAAAGTAATGAATGCTTCTATGTAATTACTTTTTTCCTCCGATTTTTAAAAATATTTGAAAATATTCTTTAAAGACCGGGAAACTCAAAAACGAATCATTAAAATAAGAATATAAATATTTTTAAAAATCTTAGAAAAAATGTAATTCCACAGAAGCCTTCCTTAGTTTTTGCTCTTTCAGATGCATTTTATTGCATTCAAATAGATCAAATAGTAAATATATGAGAATTAAAGTCAGAATTCCATAGGATTAACATTAAGCTAACGAAATCAAAATGGCGGGTAGACGGGAGCCTTAAGTAACTTACATTTTACTATATATGCTACTTTTTAATTGAATGAAAAGATATCACGCATCTTTTTCATGTCTTATTTAAATAGAAACGTTGAAATTATTTTGGATTACTGCTGCTTAAAGGTTATGAATCATTCTTCTATCAACAAGCTGAAATGATGCTTCAGATTTGTTTAGTTCACATTCAGATATATCTTTATAATTATGAAAATATTCTAATTTGACTGTGATGTTCTATTATTTTAAAAAAAATTAACTACTGTACTTCAAGATTCGATTCAATAAAACCACTTGAGGAAATCTTATAGAATTTTTAACATGTTAGAATTTATTTTTAACATTTAATACATTATAACATTTATAGGGAAGCTCACACATTGTGTGGAATTTCATTTCACGATGTATTTGATTTTTAAATGAAATACTAAAGAGAATTATTTAAAATAAAACTTGATGCTTGCTATCTGAACAAAGTAGTAAAGTCATTATCTATTACACTATAACTTTTGCGACTAATTAAAATATCTGAAAAACTGGAGTAAAATAAAAGGATTGTAACTCAAATTTTTCAGTAAGCACTTTCAATATAGGTTTATTATTTAAATCTGAAGCTATTACTAATTGACATAGAAATTGGTATTATAAAACTAGTTTCTAATGTAGAACTGTTCCAAATAATGATTTTGAGCATATATATTGTTGTGAATCCACTATATAAGCCTCTCAAAATTATTAGTGTAAGATATTTGTGAGACAACAGTGTGGCGCTGCGGTAGTAGCTCGCAGAGTTTATTGTGAAAAAGATTATTCAGCAACTGATACTCTCAAGCGAGAGACGCCCTGTTTTTCCATTTCTTGTAGTTAACGAGTGTATGTAAATAAAATATGTATAGGTTTTGGCATAAAGACGTAATTATTGAACCCTGGCTTTTTAAATATTCAACATATATTTTTTACTTAACAGGAATGTGTTAAGAAATATTTTGAAAACTGTGTTTCTTTTTTATTACGACATATATTATGGAAATATTTTAAATGTACTTATTCTAACTGATGTCTAACATACTATGTACATAATGTTGAATTAAAAAGAAATAGAAAGTGTTTAAAAGTGGCTCTGAATATCTTTTAATGCATCTCTCATACATTATGGAATTAAACTATATGGAATTAAATTCCATATAGTTCCCGGTAATGTTTCCTAACTGAATTGAATTAATCATTTAAAAGGAAAATGTCTTTTAGTTGTATTTTTCATGCGTAAATCCACTAAGCGTCGGGGTATCTACTTAAAGGATTACGTTATTCGTGTTAAATAATTCACCCTTTAAAGACTACTAGCTATTCGGAACGTCAAATTCAAACACTGCATTTTGATTATTTCTGCTTTGTTAAAGGGTTAAGGGATCAGAAAAATTATCAAACTTCTCGACTGCTCCCAGGTTGTCATATGTTTTAGTGCTGCTTTTAATAATTTTGTAAATGCAAAGGCAACTAATGCAACTTATATTTTGCTATATATATATATTACTTTTTTAATTTAACGAGAAATCAATACGCAACTTTGTTTTTATCTCTTATTTCAAAATGATTGTTTAAATCTGAATTTGTATTGCTGAAGCAGAAAGGTATTGAATCATTCTTGTATCATCAAGCGAAAATAATGGCTTCAAGTTTATTTGGTTTACGAACAAACATTTTTTTCATTATTGAAAGCATCCTAATTTAACTGTGATTTGCTAATATTTAAAAAAAAAAAACTTCTTTATTCTCTGCTAATAGTTTTACTCATTAAGATTATTTCCGATATTTAATGTATATTTATTTTGAACATTTGTTGAAATTGTCTGGTAATATTTGTTGGTTTATACATTAAGAATTTTCAAATTTGAATAGATAATTAATTAAAAAATAAATATTTTTTAAAACACAGCATATTTCAAAGGTTATATTGTAATATCTTCAGAGAGATTCTATTATATCTTAGGAATTGTTATTGATCAGTTTAGAAAATGATTTTCATATGTGAAATTATTCGTGTATGTTGCAGACCACTCGTAACGTTACATTGTAAATTATATTTTTATTTACTTATTTCTTGACCTTAGATCCTGAAAGGTTATATGACCTATTAACTGTAAGAATTATTATAGATCAGTGTAAATATTTGTGTATGATGCTAAGCATATTTTATAGAATAATATCATAGTACTTAAGAAGCAGTGCTGTGAAACTTCAAGATTTTAAGCCAGTTTGCTACATTTCTTTATAGATGGCTGTACAGAAATGATACTGGACAAAAATTTAATTTTTTTTTTACTTCATAAGTGTGTAATATAACTTAAACTGTCTATTTTAATTGACGGAGATATGATTGTACAATTTTTATACCTTGTTTTAATATATATATATATATATATATATATATATATATATATATTTAAGTTTAAGATATTAAGGTATTACCATTTTCGAAGAATTGTTTTTCATCAGGTTTTCGTTCCAATAATATTGTATGGCAATCATAAATTATACACACAGAATAAAATGTTGACAAAAATAGCTTTTACCCCAGATTATTCTTTAATGAATTAGATTAAATTTCAGGTGATTTATGAACAGGAGTAAGACATCTCAGGACATATATATATATTTAAGGAACATAGTTTTAAATAAAACACAAATTTCATGTGTATTTTGGAACTAAGTTTTCACAGTCTAAACAGGCATTCTTCCTAATAGATCCGAAATACTGTTCATGATATAAATGATTGTCTTGGGTTTCATCACTATTGTCTCAAATTTTTTAAGTTATCTGTTTTAAATTCAGATGACTTGGGGTGAGGAACCACTATACTTGTTTGTGTTGTAATTCAAAATTTGATTTTTATTTAGACATTTCATATTTTGGGTTTTTCCCGATGCGGTCTAAAAATTAGGGCACAAATTTAAATAAATATTTGGTGTTGTATAATCAGATTTGATTCCCTGCATGAACTCTAACATTCATTCAAACAATAAAAATTTCTTTTGTATTCGATACATGATACAAACACTATCTATATATATATATATGCGAAATATCACTGACTGACTCATCACGAGATCAGAAAGACTATACAACCGATTGTCTTGAAATTTAGCATAGTTACTCATTTTGCGATGTAGACGCTCACTAAGAACGGATTTTACGGAAGTCTTATCCAAAATGTAATTTTCATCCGTTAATCTACTCTTATTCATCGGTTATGTAATTTTGGCCACTTTATCGCCAAAAATGATATGACCGAAGCCAAACGGAATATATTTTTTTATATGTATACTGTGTGTTGTCACCAATTAAGTTTACTTGGCGAGATTTAAGGCGTGCGAAATGGAGAAATACCAAATAATTTTATATTGAAGCGCTGATGGAGGATTGGCAAGATTTTGCGAAGGGGCTGGCTATTTATGTGAAATTTCGTACATGTCGAAAATAGGAAACGTACATATTTAGTGATAGAAATAAAAGAGTTTGGAATAAATTCAGTTTCTAAATTTGGAATGTAGTTTGGCTTCAAAACTTAGCGGGATTTTGAAAAATACTAAAATTGCAACTTTTTAAGGAGTAGCACACACGCAAGACAATCTTCGTTTACTGGAGGACCTCGCTACATGCATGAACGAACTTAAGAGGTTGTGACATACGTAAGATATTTTGGACATCCCGACTTGCACAACTTTTTTTTAGGATTGCAGTCACTTACAATCCTAAATGGTCAGAAATAATTGATGTCTTGAGGCAAGGACAAAAATCTTATGATAGACACGATGCCATTTCGAGGGTATTTATTTGAAAGTTAAGGTCGTGATGAATATTCTGACAAATGGTTGCATCTTTCGCAATACTAGGTGTAACATGTATACGGTGGAATGAATTTTATCCATATTATATAGTTATATATGGGGTGACATTTTACTAATTTGTTTTATTTTTCTCATATATTTAAATGCGAGGATAACCGTTATTACAGACAATCAATTTCTTAAAATTTTAAATTTAGATTTTCATTGAAGGTTTAAAAATTAAAGATTTTCTTGATATCTTACGTATAGGTTTGAAAATTTTATATTATCATCTGTCCAGAGAAGCGGACGGGTATCAGCTAGTAGTTATATATAATTAATTAAACTCTAAAAACGCTTATAAATGTTCACCATAGGATAAGGTTGAGCATATTATGTAGCTCTTTTATTTGACTTGTTAAACATATTTATTTACAATCCAATCACATTACTTCATAAAAGTCCTAAGCTAAATATTTATTTTTCAATAGACTTTGTAAGACGTTTCTGATATTGTGAAAAAGACGAGATATTTGTATGTTTATTTACAGAATTTAACCACTTACTTCATGTAATTCTTAAGTTAAATATTTTTTTTAAAAATATGCTTGTGTCGAGATGAATTAAAAATAAAACCGAGGTTCTGGTGTTGGTTGGAAGAAACAAGAATCGCATTTGCACGACAAGGCTACGTAACAGATTGTTAAGCAGTATTCAAGCTTCATAGAATGTAAATTTTAGTGATTCTTAAAATTCTGTTTTCATAATTTCTATTAAATTACAATTTTAAAGATTAACATGCTGTTCATATTCTTAAAAATAAGATTAATTATCACTATTATAAGATTTGTCTGTGTTTTGTTCACAATAACCAAAATTTGAATTTCTGCACTTCATTTTACTTTAAAACATATAATTAAAAATTGTATTTTATTAATAAATATTACTTTTAGAAAAAGGAAAAAATTAATTTTCGCAAATGATTATTAAATTTGAAATTTTATATAGAAATTACATATCCGCATTTATTTCTCATAAATACTGTTCATTTTTTTTAAAAACTTATAATCAACTTATCATTAATTAAGTTTGTTTACAAAACACTTTTTAAAAACATTAATTCAAGGCACAAAATTACACCTGTTTAAATCATAAATCATTATAAAACTGTTACAGCTGAATTCTGTATATTGATTAAATGAGAAAATAGTTTAATCAAATGTTACTTTATTTTTTAAACATAATCAGCCTGATAAATATGAAGTGTTTTTACTTAAAATGTACTATAATTCATACGAGCTTAATTATACTTCAACTATTCACATGTATTTTTCAGAGGGTTTTGAATAACTACAATACTAGAATAAATATTGAGGCCTTTATTTTTAACATGTCAAAATCTACCAATGTTCTAATGATACATAACAATATTTATATATGAAATAATTTGGAATTCAAAAAATAAACTTAATCGAAACAAAAATCTGAAATAGCCATTAGCTGTTCAAAAATGCATTTGTTTAAAGCGGAAAATAATAGTTTTTCGTATGTATGCAAAAAAGCAAGTTTAAATAGGCTTACTCTAGCTTTCCGAACGACATTTTAACAAAACAATTAAACGAGAATAAGAATATAGATATTTAAAAATATACTGAGATTATTTCTCACCGAATATAAATAATTGAATAATGTAAAAAATATGATAATATTGAAATATATTAATTGAAAGAAAGTGGGTGTAAAAGATGTAAACAACTAGCACATTGAGAAATCCGATGTTAACGCAGACTACTCCGGTTTGTTTTAGTAGACATCACGTGATTTTGAATTGGCGCCAGTTATCTGTGAATTTATTCCATTCATCATCCCAAAAATGTTTTTGCAAGGATATATATTCCTAGAAAGGGATATCCTATACTTACTAACATACGGGTAACCAGCAAACAGGTTCACGGTGCCACATCAACAAGGAATGTTTTTGTCAACGTAATGCTACTAGAGGAGGTTTTTTCTCTTTACTTTTATTTCATACAGGATTTTTATATTCTGATTTATATTAATCGAGTCTATTAGAAAAGTGCACTTATTTATATTATATATTGAGCATATTTAAAATTGCATAAGTAATTGCACTAAGCAAGTAATTAAATATTAAATATTTAAGTAATATTAAATTTTTAAATCAAGTCATAAGTTTTATGATTTGATTTCTCTAACTCTTTCAACACCATATTGAAGTTTTAACAAATGTCAAACTTTTTGTCTAAATAATCATTTGCTCCCTCTTTCTCAATTCTCAATTAACAGAAAAACATCATTAAAAATTACATCTGCTTTGAAATTCTTTTGCAATCCACTTTTATTTTTGAAGTAGCACGTATTAATTTCTAAAATAATACATTAGTACAACTTTACAATTTGTACGTTATACACAACAAAATTAATGGCACCAAACTCTAAGATTAGAAAATCACCTGGGAACAATAAAAAAAAAAATATTGTTCATTCTCAGCTCAACAAAAGTAAAGTTGTCTCGCTTTGAGCAAAAAATTATGAAATAATGCATAGTTTATTATAGAAGGTAGTTTGCATATCGATGATCAGGAACGTAATTGAAGATATCTCTTTGGAACTTTAACAGATGAAATCGGAGAGCACGTACGGTGGACTAATTGTCCATCACATCTGTACTGATTGACTTCTTGAAACATAAATTATATTATGTTTCTAGTAGACAACCAAATTTCTTGAAGGATAGGATCCATCTTGTATTTCCTTGACGATAGAGAGAGCCCTTCCTATAGTTAAAATCACACTATTCTAGTAACAGAGACTTTCTTTTCCGAATGCATGTTTCTGGTTTTCTTTAACCACTGTTTTCAAACACTATTCGGCCTATGTTAGAAAAACGTATTCCTTTATAACAGTCTTAAACTGAATTTCTTCAAATCAGTCCTCTTGGGCTGATTTGACCACATGGTTTTCGCAGAGATTCTGTCACTGTCGGTAAAATGGAATGGAATACCTTCTTTGAGAAAACTCGCAGCCTATTTCTCGCAATACAGTTGGACAAAATTCTGATACCTTTAAAAAGGCTCATTGGTTGTCCTTTCCTGTTCTGATAATTACAAAAATTCAAATACAAATTTAATGCAGTAGTCTTACCCGAGTGTTCCTGTCGTTTTGTTAGAAACTAAAATTCCGACGTTGCTTGTTACACTTCATCTCTTAATTATGATTTACCTGAGACTAACATTTTCTGCGGGAAAGAAAGAAAGTCGTACATGCGCGTGAGGGTCGACTCCAATAAACCATGCCTGCCTAGCTTCAGTTACCCACGCACGATAAACTTCAGACAGATAGTTTCTGGGCATAGTAGTATTTAAGGCATTGATTGAATTGAAATTGAACTCATGTAATTTTCATTAAAATCAGTACCTTTTAAGGTAAAATAAATTGAATTTCCTTTACAGTTATAATAGACGACTGCCTTTTAAGTCATCTTTTGAAAAGTGAATCTTTAACATCAACTTTAAATCAAGAAATGAGGTAAGATATAATAAATTTTATGCTCGATGTTGATATGTTTTACGAAATTAAAAGGTAAAAACATATCAAAAATAAATGTTTCCCCACCCTCCTTTATATTTGATGTAGAATCGTGTACTATTCAAAAGGAACCATTTATG
>BMAW01120400.1:221397-280037 GCA_019974015.1 Nephila pilipes | reverse complement strand
TTAGTAGTCTATTGAACTGTTTATAATTTTTTTTTTTTTTAACTGAAACTCAGGTTTCTTTTAAAGTAAAATCCAGTCAGTTAAATAACTTCCCTCTCTTATTAAAGTTAAAACTATCTCAGTTGAAACTCGCAGTTTGTCGTTTTTAGAGAAATCTCCCGTGAGAAAGTCTAAGACCATCAAAGCAACTGTTTTGTTCTGAAATATCAGTTAATCTTTCTTTCAGGAACTTTTTTTTGTAGAACAAGTCTTTTAGATTTTTATATAAGAAAGTCAAGAAATGCAAAATTGTAAGGAACTAATAAAAATACCTTAAGTTAGAACAACATTTTTTTTTGGAGAACAATAACATTTATTACAAAGAAACACAGATAGCTTAAATCTTTGATATATCTCCTAGATATACTTGCCTTCATTTTGCCGTTTAACTTCAACCTATAAAAATGGAACAAAAATAGCACCACTTGGCAAACCTGCGGTAGTTGGTAGCAGATGACGGAAGTAGATTTTTATTTTTGGTTTTTGCCCTCTCTTGCGTATAAAAATGGCCTTCTCAGCACTTAGTAATCGACAAGTAGTTCCGGATATTCTTGTACCGAAAAATGGGAAATATGTAATCAGTATTAAAATAACTAAGAACATTTAAATACTATTAAAAGTGATAGAATTGCAGAATAATATTTGCTTTGAATTGTTATTAGAATTATTGCTCTTACAGATATCATTTCAAAAAGCTCCAAACTTTAAGTTGTACAAGTTAGATGAATTGTTTTAATAGAAACTAGAGAGAGAAAATCAGTAAGCGAACAAACACATTTTATATGGGAAACACACACACGTGCTGTGTTGGTGAATACAATGTGTTTGTGTATATATGTGTATGAATACACTCGTATATACTATGTATACATTGTTAGGAAAATTTTTAGTTGCTAATCTGTCATACAGTTTTTATCATCTCCCCAAATCTATGTATAATACCCGCATATCAAAAGTAAATCGTGAGTATTACTTCATTTCACTTCAAATCATGTAATTTCGTCAGCATTGTTTGTGTTAGAAATGTAAAACCTTTATTTCATGCATTATGTTTAAGATATTTAAAATGTTATATGTGCAAATGATGTGTTAACTGTACTATTAACTCACAAATCATCCGTTTTTTATAACTTATTACTAGTATATATACGCTTTAAGAGATAAACTCTTTCCCTTTCGAATGTCATTTTTCAGACTAATGTTATCAGTCATATAAATAAAATACTAATTTTATTTTAATACTACTCATAGTTTGTATATCTTCTAACGACTGTGAACTCATCTAATGTCTTTCATGTATATATAAACATACATGTGTGTAAGTGCATACCAAAATTTTCTTCTTCATATTAATCTTTATTTTCCTGTCTTATATGTTCGCATACGAAGCTCAACAGTTAATATATTCTCAACAAAGGTCACCCAACCTTAAAATTTTAATCCTATTTCATTTCTTTGCATGGTCATAGTCCGAACTACACTGAAGTGCCATTGAATAAGAGATAAATAATGCTGTGCAAATTGTGTAGTGCTGCGCCTCATTTATGAACACGGGCCAGCACTGTGATAACTTCATAGATACCTAGTACTGTGGTTGTTGTTAATCAGCAATTTAAACTGCCAGCACGGGTAAAACTTCTGATATAGACGTTTTCGATCGCTGACAAATACATTCTACACACACGCTAACACACACACACATATACACACACAAAACAACCAACCAAGAAGGAGTTGTCCGATGGAGACAATTGGCGTATAGGAAAATTATGTACAATATAGAAAATGATTGAAATTTCAGAAAAATTGAATGATTTATATCAGAGTTACATAGTTACAAAGTAACGAGCTCAATAAGGTGTTGACCCATCTCTATCCTGGATGCAAGCTGCCACATGACGTGACAATGAATGATAAAGCTCACTGATGGTCTCCTGCGGTACTTCTTGCCAAATTTGCTCCAATTGTCGGGTTAGGTCATCAATATTCCCTGGTAGATGCAGTCACCTTCCCATCATATCCCAGACAGGCTCGATTGGAAAGAGATCTGGCTGGCCAAGGAAGTGTTTGGCAAGCTGTAAGACTGTTCATAGCAACACGTGCCGTATGTGGTCTGGTATTATCTTGCTGAAGAATAAAGCCAGGGTATTGCAAAAGGAACTTCAGCAAAACAGGTCTCAGAATGTCGTCGACGTACAGCTGTGCTGTAAGTGTGCCTCTAATGACGACCAAAGGGGTCCGACTATCAAGGGAAATGTGACCCTAGACCATAACTCCTGGTTGAGGCCTGTGTGGCGTGCAATAGTGAAAGCAGGATCGGCACGCTGCCCTGGGCATCTCCAGACACGTCTTCGGTGATCATCAGGACACAGTTGTTAAGCTGGATTCGTCTCTAAACTCTATACATCTCCAGTCAGCATCATTCCAACCTGATCAAATCAAACACCACTGTAATCTGGCTTGACAGTGTGCAGGCGTGAGTGGCTGGTAGCGTAGCGGTCGGTACGAGCGTAGATTTTGCTCTATCAGCCGTCTTTGAATGGTCATGGTGGACACTCGTGTGCGGGTCGTGCGTCTGCTCGTTGAATCAGGCACTGTGACAGCTGATCTGACAATCACTCTGTCCTCCCGATCTGCTGTGGCTCTGGGTTGACCACTACCATCATGGCGCTGAAATCGCATGATGGTAGTGGTCCTCTAATCGTAGCATCGCTTCGACCCTTGTGACGAGCGATTCTCCGATTTGCCCAACCTGCCTCTTTCAATCCAATGATACGACCTCTTACAAATTCTGACGGTTGCTCGTAATGAGCTCGAATCCTGCGGTGAGGCATTTTTTCAGTCATTGAAAGGTATCCTAAATCGCAATGTAACAGAAAATTTGAAACAGTAAAAACACCTGCTGAGTGCGCAGTTCCGATGCGCGGTAGCTCCCGCTATTCATTCATTTGATACCAAATTTTAATCATTTGCATGTTCGGTCCAAATGTCTTTGCATACGAAATTTCATTACAATAGGGCAACTCCTTGGGGTGTCGTATTTTTGTTGTCGTTGTTATAGAGTGTATTTTTTGTTAAATTAGGATAGAAACAATTTTTTTTGTCGAAGGCACTCAATAGGAGTAGATAAATCAGGCAGAAGTTGGTTTTATCCTTATAATTTTAAATTAAGATCATTCATATGTTTAGTTAATTCTGTATATGTAATATAATAACTTTCCTAACCACACATTTTTTTTGTAATAGCCAGAGGACCTTTTTCTTCCATTCAAGAAAATTTCGATTATTGTTCAATGCTCATAAAATAGCTTAAGAATTAATTAATTTTTTAATTCTTTATAATTAACCAGTATAACCTCAATTAAGTCTTATAAATCTACAGAATTAAACAAATCTTCAAATTTATAAGTAAAAAAAGAGAAAATGTCTTTGTAATTTATGTAATTAATAATTTCATAACGATATATTTTTAATAATAACAGTTTTATCAAAACTATTTAAAATGTTTTTAAAATCTTTTGCAATTGTACCAGCTGCAGTAATGTATTTGAACCCTTAGTCACAGATCTAAATTTAATAGGAAAATTTGTGAAATTTACGAGTTAGAAATATGTGAGGAAGTTTTATCACATTGAAAGTATAAAAGAAAAGCAAAATGGTGTACAGAAAATACATATCCAGTCGCGTTACAGCTTTGATAACGGCTAAAGGAAATGTGACCAAATATTAAAGTAGTACAATAATCATTCTTTATCATGGTGCATTACATTTTTCTTATTATTTCTTTTGTTGTATTTCCTAAGTTGAATGTATCTTAGATATAAAGAGAACTGTGCAGAACCACTAAGAGTTTTTTACGAATTTTATTTTTAATAATAATTCTTAAATTTTTATCAATGTTTGCATTAATTTGGCAAAAACCCACAAACACTTTTATATATATATATATATTCCTAAATATTTTAAGTCTGAATGCATATAATTTTTACAACTCAACTTTATAATCAATATATGAGGCTTTATTGAACGATTCTATGCATTTATTTTGCTCTAGTTCTAAACAATTGCATATAATTAGTCAGAAAAGATAAAGGTGAAAAATACAATGAAGATTGATACGGTTCTTAAGCTTAGTATTCCATGAATATCCTCTTAAAAGGAATTTTAACTTAATGGATTCCATTAAAGATACATTCTTCATTTTATGGATTCATTACCTCAGTATTTGTCCAATATTCATGCATTCGAAAATTCGGTTAGTGGTATTAACATTTTAGAAATATGATATACAATGGTCATTCGATAAGTCTAGAAATTTCAAGAGATGCTGCTAGTAGTATCGAAAATGGTTTGATTTTAGTAAGCATCATGACGCACTAAATAGATGTCTAAGTCTCAGTTACTCGTATTCGTGACCATGATGCCTTTCGCGCCTGGAAAATTCCATGTCATAACTTTACCGAACAATGAGGCCATTTTTACCCTTTTTGGATTAGTGTCTGAAAATAACCCGACGTTTTGGTTTTTGCTTGATTTCCGGTGCATAATGATTAATACAAGTCTCACCGATGGCGACAAGTCGATGCGGCAGCAATCAAATTTTTATTTGGTTGCACATGCGTACCAAATTAAAACTAATTTATGAATCGATGTCAAATTAGTTTCGGCTCCATTCAACAATGATCCCGATGGTAACAGCAATTCACTGTAACGATACCATTTGTCTTCAAATTCAAGTTCATTTCGAACTACTTTCGTAGTAATACCTGTCCTTTTTTTCCCTTCTTGAACTCATTAAATAATAATATATGAATGATAAAGCATAAATACATCTCTTATATGTATTTTAAAAGAACATAACATATATCTCTCTTAAATAAATATCACTGACAAATATTAATATTTATTTCCATTAGAACATAAAGTTACGGTGTGTTCTATTCTGATAATACCTGTAATTTATAGCTTTCCTTATAAAAGAGAAAGAAATTAACAGTTTTAATTACTCACATTTAAAAGTAACGGCATCGAATTGTTCTTTACCTCCTCCTTTAACCTTTCTTCTTTTGCAATGTTTCCATAGACCTTCTGATAATATTATTGCTGTGTATATGTTACAAGTATCCAATGAGTACTCACATTGTAATGTTTTTAAAAACAAGTATCAATAACAAGAATGCCGTAGATTTCTTTACTTTTTGTAGTAGATTTAAAAACACGGAGTTTTCTAAAGTCTCGTATACAAACAAACACGAAGTAAAGCATTTTATCATATGTCATCATAAAGGACGAATTTTCTTTGTCATAATAAAATTCATTTGAAAAATTATATTGATTTATATATGTTCCTTTCCCCCCCTAGAACGAATAATGAATTTGATTAACATTCGAAAATTGTTCGTTTTCCTGCCTACGTAGAAAAAGTAGATGATTTGATTAATTACAATAAAATTAACATTAATGTATATTAAAGCTTCATGGATTAACAATAATTTATTCCAGAAATTTCCTGCTTTTTTTTTTTTTTTTTTACAATTCTGAACTACAAAGTTAAGCAATTTTTAAAAAAATTGCTCTCATACTACTTGACTAATATTGGTTATGAATATATTGAAGGGAAAATATAATCGGCATTTACTTATATTATTACACAGCCACATTAAACACAATATAGGTTACTTAAAGAAAAAAAAAATGATTTGAAAAAGATATGTAACGGTTTGAGACCACATTAATCTTTACTTTATTTTCGATTCTAATGCGAAAACGATTGCCAAAAAATCGTATCGTACTGCATCGATTTCAACTCTCAAAGGCAAAAGGGCTTCACTGCAATTCTCGCGATAGAAAACGAGATCGATAGAGGTTACCATGACAACGACCTTAAAACCACTCTCAATTACTCAGAATAGGTTCTTGTCATTTTACCGGTTTATTTGCTCGATTTTGAAAAGGAGAGTGCTCGTTAAAAATCATACCGTCACCCCCCGCTGGAATTAATTTAGCTCTCCAAATTTCATGTAGTTCATTTATTATGTTTAAAATATTTCAAAAGTGACATAGAGATATTCGAAAAATGGTAAAATTTTGGAAAGATGAGAGGCGTTTCAGGAGGAACGAGCACGTGATGAACAATACATGGTTTTGATTACTTTTGATTTACAATACTTGGTTAGCATTACTGTTATGCTTAATAACTTTTACTTATTAGCTTGTAAATAATTATGTCTGTTTTAGATCTTCTGAAAATAAATTGGTTTTTATGTGTTTTATACTTAGAAAATTAGAAACAAACCTAGGATAATACAAGCTATAATTTGAATTCCAATAATATTTTCCGAAGAATTTTGTTTCCTTAATCTTTATTTAAAAGTGATCAAGCTTTAATATCAAGTAGTCAAATATTTCGAAATTTATGAATTTCGACTCTTTCGATTACAATGAGGGGCATTTAAGCTATATTTTCACAAACGTGATTTTAAAAATTGTTTTAATGAAAAATCGCCAGTTATCCAATGTAGAATAATTAATCGCTATATTTCAAAATTAGGCGTTTAATACTGGATAGTGAAAGTATGTGTATTGATATTCTCTTTCCTAGAATATTGTCAATGACATGATATTTTTATAGACTATTTTAATTTTGGGAAAAGCTGAGCAGTTTCAATAGAATTCAGTCAAATTTATACTGCAAGAAAATGTTTACTTTAACATTGCTGTATTTATGATAAAAAGCAGTCGATTTATAAAATTCTTTTAAAAAAAGAAAGAGATTTAAATTTAAAAACAGTCAAAACATAGCATCATTTGAAGAATCTATTCATTTTACAAATATTGATCTTTTTAATTTTGTCCAGTAAAATTTTTAGTTTAGAAGTGCACAAGAATGAGAAAATTTATGCAAATAAAGATATAATAAAATGAAAGTTGTGATGTTGAAAATAAATTAAGTATATTTATCATGTGAATATCAATTTTATACACAATATAAAATACATAATTTAATAAAAGATATTCATCATTAATTTTTAAAATATGTTTAGCATTAATTGTTCGAAGAGCTGCTACAAAGAATAAAGTAAAAATTAAATTAATAATTTATTTGAATTTCTTCGTAAAAATTTAAAATCTTCCTCAATACTATAGTTAAATTAACATCAGTAAAGTACCCATACCAAGTACAAATCCAAACGAATTTCTTCTGAATGATTAACAAAAATTTTGGATGAAGAAACAAATCAATTCAATAATAGAAATTATCTTTAAGAAATATTGATTGAAAGCTCTACGAGGAGAAATTCGATTTCATGTAAAAATCTGAATATAAAGAGAAAATTTAAAATTGAACTACTTCTTTCGAATTTTTTTGAACGAAATGATTATCGATTTCATAAGAAAGCACTTTTATATCTTTGATTCTTTCTATTTCATTTACCTTGAGACCTACTTGTGAAATTTGTCTGGAGCCGAGACGAGTCTGAGGATGTAGGAGAGATCATTCTCGTAACCCGAGTGCCAACTGGGCTTGTTTTATCGCTCATCTGGCGAAATATGGAAAATGTAAAATACCCGTATGCAATAATTTACAACTTTTTGAAAATTTGAGCATAATTAGATTTGATGTAGATTTAGTTTTGAAGAAGAAAAGTGAACGAAATTATTATTATTAAAAGCGAAGTATTACTGAAGAAAAACTTACTCTGATTTTTTTTTTTTTTTTGCAAATATTTAGAAAAATTAATTTTTGATACAGATATCTTTCTCAAAAAAATTATTTGGATTTATAAATTTGTATCATGTTTGGATAAACTATTTTTATATAATTGTTATTAAATTACATTAATACAAATAACTTACAACTTGAAAAACTACTAAATGAATAACATTACTGAAATTAATATTTCATCCTTTAACAATTATTGTAATTAATTCCAACAACTTCTTTTTTTTGTATCAGAAACGTACGTGCCCACACACGTATGTGTATAAAATGCGGATGCACGTTAAATCTGGTCGAGGTCCCAAGTCCTCCCGTTGTGAGATGCGGAAGATTGCAGAGAGAATATCAGTTCTGATATCATCCTCGTCACTTGATCGAGGTTTATCGCCAATAGACCTTGGGCAACTTCTCAGAGTGACATTAACAAGCAGATATACTATTAAAACTAAACTGGTTTTATTTAAATAACCGGAAATTTTTTAAGCGGCGAATTTAAAATAAAAATTCATAATAATAAGCATTTTATTTGATTCCTGTGACGAAAGAATACAAAAATAAATAAATTGTATTTCGAATATAAATAAAATTCAACAGTTTTATAACAAGTTATAAATAATAATTATTCAGGAGAATCTTGCTTAACGAGCACTTCTTATAACAAGTTATTCGCATAACGTAGAAAACAAACTAAAAAAAAAAAAAGACTTGTTTAACGAGTGACATTTTGCATAAATAGGAGAGGGGAATTCTTGATTGCGCGCTTGCTATATCACTTTGTGTTTAACACTCGATTTCGCTAGTACTTAGTATTGTAACATGGGCTATTCGCGATACTTTCCTGTGACTAACATCTGGGGATAACTTGACTTTCTGATTTTATATTTAAGTTCCCGGCTTCTTCAGAATCAAATGGAATGTGGTGAAACTTTGCAAAGTGAATTATGTATACTTTGAGAGAGGTGTGAATAGATATAATCAAGTCATATGAAAGCGACGGAGATTTGAATCGAAAATAATTAAAGTTACGGTATCAAGAAAAGCGTTAGTGTGATGTGCATGGAACTATTCTGACGTGTTTAGCTGATTCTGGAAAGCTTCTTCTTTTGTAGATTATTGAACTTGATATAGCTCGCGGATAAAGAAAGGAGACTGTTGGATAGCATCCTCCTTATATTAATAAAGTCAATAAAATTTAATTCTTGATAGAATTGACTAGTTTATTTACTTGGTCTGTGCTTGAACTTAAAAATTTAGATCTTATCAGTTGAAATTTAGGATCAGAATAACATTTAAAATGACAGACGAGATGAGTAACAGGATATCGTTGCAGTGTCTCTTGTGATCATTACAGTCCCTGTGCAGCCTGCAGTCAAGGAAATTATGTCTTTGAATCAAGATGATGGGAATGGATGTGGATAACAATGATATCGTTGAGATTGTAGAAGAGCGCAGCTGATAAACTGTCCACCGAAAGCTAATAGAGTTACACTGCGTTTTATAGCAAGAAGTTCGGAGGAAAGTTTGTCAAAGTAAGCGGAGGTAACAGTGAATATTATGAAGGCCTGAGGAACTATTGCATCATACACTGAGAAGCATCATCCTAATAAGACAGTAACTGTGCACACAATAGTTTATTCAATGGAAATGCTATGTAGAATTTTCACAGAATTTCTTAGCGTTGTCAAAAACGAATGTCTCTAAACAGCTTTCTAGTTAAATAGAATTAAATATGTATCATAAATAATATACTAATTCTTTCGATTTTTTTTGTACTGTAAATCGAATTGTAGAATTTTTAAGCATCAGCAAAAACAAATGTATCTAGACAGCTTTTTTTGTCAAATAGAATTAGATATGTATCATAAATAAACAACTTATTTCGATTTTTTTGTTCAGTAAATCGAAATCGAATTCCGGGTTGGTTCATTCTGCATTAGAAGAAAAGTTAAAGATGATCTGTGCTCTTTGACAAAGTATATTAAATTTTCTTTGAATAAACGTTGTGTATAAAAAAAATTTGTATCTTTTATTTTACATTAATTCATATAAGAAAAATAGTTTCGTCAAACAAATGTTGCGCATTACGAGTAAAATTCTCGAACGAATCATGCTCTCTCGTTAAGCGAAGTCCCACAGTATATGAATAATTATTCACAACGAGAAAAGTTGTAAAATGTTTAATTAAATACTTGATAGATTCATCAATATGTTTTAAAAATTAAACACTAAAGAACCATAACTGATCAACATTTTGATCTCTTAATTGTGATCGAATTTTTATATGAAATATTCACTATACGTTGGAAAAAGTTATTCATATTCCCATTTAATGGCGTAATTATTGTTAAAAATAATTATTAAAAATCGTACGTTATTTGAATATTTTTCCCTCTCATATTTTACGGTAGAAAGTACTCTAACTCTTTTTTAAGGATTTTATTAATAACTTTTTATTAATGTGTGTGTATGCGATTGCCATGTTCAACATGAATTACCATGTTCAGTCCTGACACCGCAACGACCGCGACCTAGCGAATAAACATAAAAAATGTATAACACAGTTACGCACGTAATTTACCGAATTACCGGTAAGAACAATATAGAATTATACGTAACAATGTGAGGCTGTAATTACCAATTTATTTTTAACTGGTACAATAGCCTACCGGTATCGCTATTCCTATTCCACGTCACACCAATGATAATTGAGCCTCTATAGATTTAACATCCATCAGTCCTGACAGATTTTATAAGCAATTTTATATTATGTGCGTCATGTATGCGTGAGTGTGTGAAAGAGAGCGAAAGAGATGTATTCATGAATAGGAAGTACTTAAAGTAAAATTGAAATTTAATTAGGATTGTGTTTACCTAGCCAATGAACGTAAAGTATTTTCCTTTTTTCATTGATCATGTGTTTCAAACTCTTTTTTTCCCTTCACTTTTACTGTTTGTCGCTTGAAATAAGAATTACAGCAAAAAAAAAAAAAAAAAGCAGTCTATGTAGAGATTTGAGTCGAGCAAATATTACGCAACCCGGTCTTATGAAATAACAAAATAACGCAATCTAACAAGGTAACGTATATTTAACAGGTGTTACAATATTAATTAAGAACTGACAGTAAAAAAGTCCATATAACGTAAAAAGAGAGATTTTTTTTTTTTTTTTCACGAGTGATAAATTTTGGTGGCAAAAAAAATCTTGCTTTTGGAATAAATTTAAGGAATAAAAAATTCTGCATATATATATATATTTTTTTTGGTATTTTGAAAGATTTAAATTTGAATTCAAGAGTTTGAGTTATATATATATATATATATATATATATATATATATATACGCAAAGACTCATTAAATTTAACGTATGTTGATTTGATCAGTTATCAACACTTTCTTCAAGGATTTTTAGCATTAAAATGCGCATTAATTAATTAGTCTGATTATAATCGACCCTTCATCATTCCATTTGTTTGAAACCAAAGTATAGCTTTATTGAATCCGTTCTTAGAGTTATTATGTTTCGTGATTTATTACATCATTCCGAACTAATTTAAGATGCCAGCCAACACTTGAAAAACTAAGTCATTAATATCAGTAACAGCGAAAAATTTTTGAATTTAGCCTTCATGCCCTTTTCTGAATGTTCTTGAATATAATGAAAAAAAAAAAAAAAAAAAAATTAAAAGAAAAAATGACGAATAATTAGATCCAAACCTTTATGAGGATTGTTGCTACACAATCGAGGGAATATTAAAAAAATGTAAATGCAAATAAATGAAAAAGGTAAAATACTTCGATTGAAAAAAAAAAAGAAGAAAATGCAGTACTCCCTCTATGATCCGACACTTCACCTTTTCCACCCTGTCAGTAATCCAATGGTTTTACACAGGCAAATAAAGTTTAGAAGTATTATTTTAGGCATTCTACTTCAGTGGAATAATATAGTTATAGACTATAGATACAAAACAGTGCATTTTTTCAGTCTTAGCTATTTCTTACATTTGACTTTTTATTTATGAGTATTATATTATGTATTTAATTTTGTGCAATAATACATAGCTTTAGGTGCCATTTTTTTGAGATTTTCCAGTAATACAGCGTTTTCTGGGAACTGTTGGTGATCTGGTCCGATATCTACCGGATTATGGAGAGAGTTTTGTTCTAATTAGCATATTAAAGTTGATACAAGATAGTAATGATTTTTCGGTTAAGTTATTTGAAAAACTGACGAATTATTCATTGAATTATATTATAAAACCCTTTCTTCACTTAACATCGGAAAATGTTTCTTATTTATTAATAATTATTATTGCTAAGATTATACTCGAAAGAAGCACAATAACATCCACTTATCTTTAACAGATAATTAAAAAAAAAAAACTTCTTTGGAATATATTTTGTTCAAAACGCTTGTAGTTTCCACTTTGAAGTTAATGTGTTCTGCTTTGCTTGATTCCCGTTAACTTTGAATCCTAAATAAAACTTATCATAGAAGGTTAAGCAAATTTTTTGTAACTTGTAAATGAAGAGCTGTAATCTCCCTCACTCTCAAACTTCTGAAACTGAAGATAAAATCTTTCAATCTTAAACATTTTAGTTACATATTTAAATTAATTTCTTTATATTCTTTTAAAATGTTCAGCGTAATAGAAATCCATTTTCCGTTGAAGAAAAGTGTAAAAAGATCTGTATTTTTATACATTTCCATTACCCTTTATTTCTGCAGAAACAACACGCATCGTTGGCGCATTTTATTTGGCATTCCCTCATCCATCGCCAAATCTTTGATCGGGTAGAAACAACCCTGTCACCTAGCCGTGTCCTTTCCCAGCGCAGTGCGGTACGTCGGCGGACGCCCTATCAACCGCGAAGATTTGCAAACCATTCTCAGCGTCCACCTTCGCAAGGTTCGTCTTTTCATTTAGTCCCTTCCGGATTATCAACAAGAATTCAAGATGCCGGTCGACGTAATGGGATTCGCTAAGGATTTCATAGCCGGTGGAGTGGCCGCAGCCATTTCCAAAACTGCTGTCGCCCCCATTGAAAGAGTGAAACTGCTGCTCCAAGTACAGCATGTGTCCAAACAGATCTCCGCAGACAAACAATATAAAGGTACTTAACACTTGAAAACTATTCCCCACCCCCTTAAAAGAACCCCTATAAAATTTATAAATGATTCATGCCTTTTGCATGGTCCAGATTATTTTGTGTTGTAATTCGAGTAGACTAGAAGATCCTTTAAATCCTGGAAAAAATAAAGTTACCAAATGAGTGTTACAAAGTTGCCCATACTTTGATAATATGGAAAAAATATAGTTAAAATATGAGTGTCTTACGATTGCTCCTGCTTTGATAATGTATCTACTCACAGCATTTTTAATTAAAATTCCATTTTAATCTGATTATGTTTCGAATTAAAATGTAAAGTTGAACAATATTTTTCTTATTGAGCACAAAATTAGTTGTCTAACGATTATGAACTGATTCAATTGTCTTAAGCACTAAAAGACAGGAGCTATGCATCATTTACATTAAAATCTTTGAAATAAAATATTTTAGATCTATTCTGGATTTTTTTGATTTATAAGGTTATAATATGTATAAAAAGGAATTTTGAGAAGAGGATACAAACGTAAGTAATGTCTTTTAAAACAATGGTTTAGCTGAGGAACAGAATTTTAGTAGCTTTAGTTTGAACTATTTAAAGTTCCCAATGGCGTTAAAATTATGTTTTATTATTTAGCAATGCGAATATGGGGTAAATGAGCCATTGATTTAATTTAAAAGTAAGTTTGTAAATGTCTTAAAGCAAAAAGCCCCTCAGTGACCTCTACCTGATAAGCCTAACGTGGCGACCTCTATAATGATTAAAAACCATTTCTTCAAAAGAGGAAATATTCAAAACCGTCGCAAACCATATTAAATCCAATGGTTTATTTTACACGAAGCATTCTTAACGCAATTTAAAATTAGACTAAAGCACGTTATTGGAATTTACTATAAGTTTTTGTTATGTGATTAATTTTTGTTCTAGATGTTTTAATAATCCATAGTCATTTTAAATGGTTGTATTTGTGTATAAATTATAATATACAGAATTAGCGAATTGTTAAATGCTTGAAACTAAATGGTATAAATTTTTTATTTCTTAAAAAAATAAAAATCAATACCATTTTTCAGAAATGTACAATTTAAATCACTCCATATTCGAAACGTTACAATCATTAACCATATCAGATCATTCCATGATTTCTGAAGTCCCTGAAAATGCTCAGAGTGTTATTGTTGTTTTAATTTTAAAGACAAATCACTCAAGCATTTTTTACAATACCTTCACGCACTCAACAAAATTCAAATACCACTTTTCTTGAGATAGCTTTTACTGAAAAAAGAAAAATCAGCGGTAGCCTCTTTATTTTATAAATTTTGAGAAGCCATGAATATATAGGGATTTCATTGGTAAAAGAAGTTACAAACTATTCTAATAATTTAAATCATCAAAAGAACTTAATAGAATCATAGTCTGTTCCTTTTTCTTTTTCAACAATTTGCCAGGAACAAGAAGCAAAAAGATTTTGGATAATAAAGGTCTGCATTGGTATATATCAAAATAGGAAATGAGTTAGAAAATAATAATTGAATATAAAGGGTAAAAAACATAAGAATTTCTGCATAAATAATATTAACAATTTTACTGTAAAAATAAAAAATTTGGAAATATTTTCAATAATAAACAGCAAAAAATATTTGTTGAATTTAAGTTAATTAATTTTGAATTGAGATAATTATATATTAATGTAATATATCAAAAGTGATGGGATTTATTTCTTTATACAAAGCAGTAAAGTAATATTTATTGTATTCGATTTGACTAAAATGTATTGTTTGGAAAAAATGAAGTAATTCATATGGGAAAAAGACAAACTGTGGTTCAATCTCTGACTGATAACGATAATAGTTGAACGAACTCTTCTATTTTACAAATATTATAAAGTTTTTTTTTTAATTGATGAGGTATGTAGGGTAACAAAGGCCATTATCCCTATCTGAAATATAAAGTTATTTTTAATTATTCAATAAATAGCCTAATAAAAATCTATGAATACTGGAATGTGAATCAAGTAAATAGCATTAAGTACTTTTTCGATAAATTAATATTTGAATAGAATTTGGAAGAAAAAAAAAAGAAATAACTTTTTAAAAATGAAATAATCTTTGTTTTAAAACATTATATGTCTGCTACCAGAATTCTTCTTTTTCAGATGTATAATATTTTGCTCTTGAATTTTTAAATAATAAGTCACGCTCGATTTTTCAAAAAGTATGTGCTCTAAATAGTATGAAAATTGCACAATGGTGTAATTATACTGAAATTTATTGATGAATTCACCCAGGGAAAATAAATGGTTAAAAAATTTTTAAGCATTGTAATTTAATTATTTTAAAGCATTGTAATTAAAAAAATTTTAAAACGAGTTTATTTAATGATAATTTTATATAAGAACATATTCTTAATTATGTTGAACTGGAAAATTAGCATTTGGAAAAGCTTGGTTTTGAAATCAAAATAGATCTTCTAAAGTTACTGCATTTTTTTTACTAATAAAAAATGGTTGAAAATTCAAATAAAAAAAGTACAAAAAAAAAAAAAGTGCAGCATTTCTGAAAAACTTGAACTGAAATACAAAGCGGTTCCATTTGTGCATATTTGTCGCCACATTCGCCAAGATGGATTCTTGACGGAAAATTTCGTTACCATGACAACAGATGGAATCATCTCACGTACTCACAGCCGGCATTTAAATTATGTTCATGAACTTAATTGCATCAAGTTTTTTTTTTTAAAAAATATTTTAAAATATTTAATATAATACCTTTTTTAATGTTAAAATTATAAAATATTTTTTGAAGATTTATTTGTAATGTGACTCATTAAAACTCTTTAATGCTATATTAAATTATTAAGAGATTCTATAAATATTATATAAATTACATTTCTTTTTTTTTTCTTCTTTTCAATACTCCAGAATTGTTTGAGCTCAGCATTAATATTTAACAAATTGTAAAATTTTTGAACAAATCCAACAATTTTAATATTCTTTTTATCGTTTTGTGATAATTGATTTTCAACATTTTTTCTCTGTTACGCTACTTTTGTTGAGTTTAGAGATTATCCTTTCATTATGAAATAATTTTCAATGACTTAAATTAATGGATTTTAATTTTTGATTTTATTTAGAACGGAAGAGACATAAACAAATTCTGCAACTAATTCTCCTGGGAAATAGGAAAAATTTTCATTAAAAATATTTTAAAATTGGGCAAACTAAGAATATAGATTAACGATTGCAAATAACGTTAAGGATTAAAAAGAACGTTATGCAAGATTAACGCAAAGGAGCGTTATTTTTTGAAAAAAAAAAAAATGTTTCCTCTTCTTTAAAACATAGCTTAATTTAGAGCTTTAAAATTAATGATTACATGTATTTTTTTCGTTATTTAAAGAAATATAAGGAAAAACGTAAAATAAATTTAACTTTCAATAAGAGTAAGTTGTATTTAATATTCCTAATTTTTATATAAAATGATTAGATTTACTTAATTTAGGATGTAAATAAACTTCATAAAGTAAGCCTTAAGAATGACAAGATTCATTGCAGAAAATACTGTTAAATCAGATTTTCCTCACAAGCAATATATTTGATGATTTTTAAAATGAGTTCAATTTTGATATTCATTTTCATTATGTATCAATTATTTCCCTTCATTGTAATTTTATATTAGAAGCAACTATGTTTCACAGCAGATTATTTCCTATTTTTAAAACGTATTACAAAAGATTTAAAAAAGCCCGTGATCGCTATTAGGTTTAAATTTGAACTTGAAATTGGAGAATAAAATTTTTTATGGAATTCGCGAGATGTCTTTTTCACGCAATTGAATTCATTGATTGGAAACATTTCGCAATATTAATCGAAATTGTACGTGAAAATATTACTCTTCAAAAATTTTATAGATATATCTCTCATAATCACCAATGATGACTTTTCTTGCCTTTAAATAAAATGAGTTTTGGAATTTAATGAAATTTTCAATAAATTTTAAATTTGTTTACATTAATGTATCTATTTTTGAATAGGGAACAAATATGATATTATCAATCTTTTTTATATAAAATACAACTAATGTAATAACATATCCTATTAATACATTTTTAGTATCATAAATATAAGAAAATTGCATATTGTTGAGCATTCATTGTGATTTAGTATTTTCTTTAGTTTAACACAGATCTTTTCCTCCAGATTCTCTAGTAATAATAATCTTTAATGCATATACGAGTATCTTAATTGCATTCTGCTTAAAAATTACCTTACTGAAACAACATAATTAAAATATAAAATGCCATGATAAATCGTTTTGATGATGTTTGATATAATAAGCTTTAGAAATTATTTGAAAATAATGTGTTATTCATTAATAGATTTAATCGATATATGAATCATCGATAATGTGTCATTAATCGATTATTACATGACATTAAATTTGATTTCATTGGTAAGGTTTGGTCCATTAGTATTAAAAGAATAATGCAAATATAAAATGATAAAAAATAGCGTAATAAATATAGAATACACATTTTTCAGAATACTACTTGATAAAAAAATGTATGTAACAGAGTTTGTTCACAATATTAACATTATTTTCACGTAATATATTACGTTTGTATTTATTAATAGTGAGAAAATAACATCTTTTTAAATCCATTTTAATCATCAGATTCTTATATGAAAGTTAATATAGAATTCACTTTGGATTTAATCTATAAGATTCAGAAATTCCATCTAATTAAAGAAAAGACAAGTTTGAGTTTTTAAGAAATGACACTTTTCTAAAATTCAATAAGTTTTTTGAATAAGCAAAAAAGATTGAGCTTCTAATTAGAAAAGTAATTATTTACAATATAAATAATTTTCAATTACTAAGAATGCAATATGAATTAATATTCTGGGAAAAAAAACTTTTGGAACAATCTATCATTTTTTTTGAATTACAGTCAGACGCAGATAAAATAACTTAAAATAGAGAAAGTTGTATTATTATTATAAGATTATTATTATGATTTTCAATTAGGTTTTATTTGAATGGAATATGTACCTATAGAGAACAATAAAAATTAAAATGAATATTTTTAATCTCAAAAAATAGAATTTAACTGAAAAAAAAATTACTTATTTTATCTATAATGATATAAAGAAATATTTTTTTAAACAGCTATTAAAGCTTTCTTTTTTAAATATGAAAGAGAATAGAAGAGAAGTTTTTTTTTGTTAAATTGAACTTGAAATTAAACTCTAGAAGTTATTCCAACGTTCAAGAAAGATAAAATGTCAGTCTCATTTATATGGATGTCTTTGAAAGTATTCTTCCCATCTTGTCATTCCATTCTCATTAGAATGCATTATCTTATTTTCACGTGTTTTCACTTTTATGTGTCTCACCCATATGCTCAATTGAAAGTTTTGGAAGCAAAAGATGTGGACAGCTAATATTTATATCTAATTATTTAATAGAACACTTTAAAAGGAAAATGTTTCTTACTAAAAATGTTTAATTAGCATAAAAGGGAAAGTAAAAAGAACTATAACAATTTCGAAATGACATCAATGTGCTTCGATTAAATCTAGTAATCAGAAAAACAGGAATTATTCCAAATATATTAAAAAATTAATTTAAAGATTGCGTGATATAACGGTTTGAAATTTTGAAATAAGGCGATTTTCAAAAATTTTTGTCATTGCTAACACTTTTTGTTGTAAAAGTAAAAATTCTTAAAAATGATGAAATTCGTAACGAAAATTCATTATATGGATAAGCGAAAGATTTTACAAGAGAAAATAGTCTTTCAACTTTAAATTAGATATCTAATGAATTAAATATATCCATTGTGTGTGCTGAAGAGATCAGCGTATATTAAATAAAATTATTGAAAAATTTATGTTGTTATGTTGAATACTGTTTTTTGCAAATTATCGAAGCTATTGTTTCTTCAGAAGTATTCTCGACTTTTATGCAATTTAAAAAGGGGGGAAACTTTACTTTATCATTTTACACTAAAGATGAAACGAATGAATTTTAATTTTAATGCACGCAAAATAACTCAAGAGTATATCGTTATAACCTTGGATCGTTTGATTACTGTGATCGTTTGATTACATTTGATCCTTTTTTGCTGTTTTTCCTCCCAAATATCCAACGTTTTACATATTTTGGATACTATGAAATAAATTAGATGATGTATTACAGTTTCCTCTATAATTTGCAACCGCAAATTTGAAAATATGCAATGAATGTATGAAGAAAATTTGATGTCTTAAAAATGAATAATATTTATATGATTGTATTTAAAAATCTTCTTTCAAAAAGCGTTAAGGATCAAAATAATTCTTCAATATCTGATAACTGATTCTTATCATTTTTAATTTGCACTTACTTCTCTCTCTCTCTCTCTCTCTCTCTCTCTCTCTCTCTCTATATATATATATATATATATATATATATATATATATATATATATATACTTAATTTCTGCTTAGTAAGGATTTTGTATACTTTATTTTCAGAGTATGTGCATAACTTTGTGTATCCTTAAAATATTTCTGGATTTTCTAGTAATTTTGAATGTCATAAGAAATGGATTTGCTAGAAGTTGAATCAGTCAAAGAACAGATTATGATGAATAGAACTTTCACTGTCTGAAGATAATTTTTCGAATAAAATCAAAAAATGAGCAGCTTAATAATATTTTTTACATCTTTAAAACTACCACAAAACAGCATATACTTCGGAGTCCTTTTACCAAGCTTCTGTTGCGACGTGTTTATTCCTTGCATGATACATTGTTCGAATGCTGTCGTGCGAACGTTTTTCCTGTTTTGTGAGAACAGTACATATATAGTTATTTAAATTCTGTCATAATTGTTTAATAGAAGAAAAAAAAATTTCGTTGTCAAAATGAGTAAAGTATGAAAGTGCTTATGATAACAGTAAAAAAATATTCTAAAACATTTAATTATATTTGTGTTGCTAAAAAATATAAATCTACTGTGTACATATACTCTTCATGAAATTTTCATGCATATCTTTTGAAGTAATGTGTAATAGATTTTTGTCATTATTAATTTTCCCTTGCTCTATTCTATCATATACAATTCAGTTTTATTGATCAGTTAATTATTTGAGTAATGCCTGGTAATGTGATGGCCGTTGAAAAGGAAACCCACTGTTATCGAAAGAGAATAGCAATCAAGGAATTAGTAATTTATCTATTACAGCATTTATCCACTCATACTCTTTATTTTAGAAAAGTTAATTGTCATTAATATTAAAATATGCTATTGTTATATAGACTATTTGATGTTTAACATCTCTGTTTACTTTTTTCTCATATATTATTTTACTTTCTTTCCAGGTATCGTTGATTGCTTCATTCGCATCCCCAAAGAGCAAGGCTTTCTCAGTTTCTGGCGCGGTAATTTAGCCAACGTCATTCGATATTTTCCAACCCAAGCTCTCAACTTTGCTTTCAAGGACAAGTACAAGCAGATTTTCCTTGGCGGCGTCGACAAAAGAACACAATTCTGGCGATACTTCATGGGAAACTTGGCTTCAGGTGGAGCTGCTGGAGCCACATCCCTCTGCTTCGTATATCCCTTGGACTTTGCCAGGACCCGGCTGGCCGCTGACGTCGGAAAAGGTCCACAGAATCGTGAGTTCACTGGACTTATCAACTGCCTGGGAAAGATCTTCAAAACCGATGGTCTTTTAGGTGTATACAGAGGCTTCAGCGTCTCTGTCCAAGGTATCATCATCTACAGGGCAGCTTATTTCGGCTTTTACGACACGACCAAAGGCATGCTCACCACTGATCCTAAAAACACACCCCTTGTCGTCTCCTGGATGATCGCCCAGACCGTTACCGTTATCTCTGGTATTATCTCTTATCCTTTTGATACAGTCCGAAGGCGTATGATGATGCAGAGTGGACGAGCCAAGTCTGAAACTCTGTACAAGAACACATTGGATTGCTGGGTCAAGATCGCCAAGTCTGAGGGCGCTTCTGCCTTCTTCAAGGGAGCCCTTTCCAACATCATTCGAGGAACGGGAGGCGCTTTCGTATTAGTCTTGTACGATGAAATTAGGAATTTCCTTGTCTAAATTAAATTTAATTAATTACTCTAGGCACTATGAAACGATGCGAATAAAAAGAAATTTAAACTATATATAAAAATGTAGATTTTCTATATCGGGAATACACTAAAACAATCTTATTTGAGTTGGTTCGGATCACTACTTTTTTGAAAGTAAAGAAAGACTTTAGGGAATGCTTATTTTAGACAAATTTTATTTTTTGGAATTTATATCTTAATTTTTTTTCTTCTCCGCCTCTCCGGTACCAGTGTAAGGAAAACATCCGTCAGGGTAAAAAAAAAGTTTTCTCATATTTAAATTGCACACGAACTGATTCACCACTCCGATTAGTTTTGTCAAAAAAAGAGGACTTGTTTCAAATAGCTGCTATGCAAGTCTTTTGTGAGTACAATTTCCCTCATGACAAATGATTTTTTTGATGGACTCAGGAGAATGGAAAGGAGCATTCAGTTTCAGTTAGTCAGAATGACCCCCCTCCAAAACGCATTGCTGTATTCAGGAACGGGAGTCGTCATGTTACGTTATAGATGTATATTGTTTCATAGATCAGAATGTTTGCACTTGTTTTCTGCTTTGAATCATGTAACCGACGTTTTCCGCGTTACGTGTTTCTCAGGAACACTGTGCGAATAAAAATATCTTGTGATACGACTCTTGTCAATTTTTTCCCTTATAGTATGCTCATGAAATATTGCTCAGAAAGAGAAAAAAAAAAAAAGATGAATAATCTAATTTCCAAGTAAAAAGAACAAGACAATAAGGAAGTAGGTAGTAAACTCTTATAGAAACTAAAATTGTAACGTATATCCTTCATAATATAACTTTACGGCCATCTTAAAGGCTAGTTTAATGGTCAATAAGTTCACAACTCCTATTGAAGATACGTATGAGCAGGACAACACGCTTTATTTACTAACAAAGAATTTGAAAGATCTCTCTTTCAAATCCCTCTCAACTCAAGCCTGGTTTATTTTCAAATAATAATAAAATCTTAGCTTACCTAATCACTCATTCTGATTAAAACACTTCTCGATTACAGCAGATTCGACTGCTATTATTCTGATCAGGAGTGTAAGGTACTCAACGCAAAGTACAGGGTAAGGTACTCAACGCAAAGTACTTAACTTCACTTTTAACATCTAAGATTTGGATTCGATTCGCCACTGGTATGCTTTTGAATAAACAAAACAAAATTTCTATGATACAGTCCAATTATTTTATTTCTACACGTTTCTTAGGGACACGACACATACATATACACAACAGTTCTCCCTTATCACCTCTCCGTTCCTTTGCTTCGTCTAATCTCCATCGTTGTTCTCTCACTAGACTGTTCGCTTCCTTTTATTGTCCCCTCAGGGTTCGACTATTCAGACCTCCTCAGATGAAGGCGTCTGATCCTTACAAGGGGTCACCTCCAACTGCTTTCAGAAAAAAAATTAATAATTATCATTATTCACTCCAACATCTATTTGCTTGTCATTATCTTCCATCTCCTTTCTCTTTCCTTTCAATTCTATTTCGTTTATAATATCACTGTCCTTAATTCAATTTGCTGCATTTCTTATCTTCCTCTAATTTACCTAATCACGTTTCAATTGGTCAGCAAGGAGTTGTAATTGTATGCAACTCAAATTACCAAATGTCCCTGAGGTTAGTGGAGAGAAAATCGCGAATAGCCCTAAGTCACAAAATGAACTCCCTACCCACAAAAAATATTACTAACCAGTGAACCGAAAGTCATTTTACAGCTATAAATGAATATAATTTTAATGTTTTATAATAGGATATGCTTATTTATATAAGTGATATTTTCCGTTCTTTAGAAATATTTTTGAACTAAGAATTAAAAAAACATTATCTTTTAGATGAGCACCATTGTCCGGTTCTCAAACACGTTAAATTTCTTTTCTTTAACAACTTGCAATATCACTTGCTGTATCTTTTGAATTTCTTGACGGTCTAGAGCTGAGAAAAGTCTTAGGAGCATATGTGAAAACATGATCTTCAGCACTGTTTTCCTCAACATGATCAAGATTGGTCTTGCTCCTCATCCGGGAAGGGAGGGGGCTACCATTTCTTGGTGTACCTTTGACAGACCCTTGTTTCTCGGAATGTTTAAACATGATCAATATTACAGACCTAGAAAGAGGTCTTAAATGAAAATGGTGTACATATATTCTCTAAAGGGAAACTGTAATTTGTATATTAATACTGGATAATTTTCTCACTTTGCTCAATTATATATTTTTCTATTATTAAAATCCCAATCCTCAATTTTCAGAGAGAGATGACTGCTTACACTAACCAGAAATAATAATTTTCAACGAAAGTTATTCATATCTTAAATTATAAAGAGAGCTTTGTCCACTCAGCACACTCACTCTCACACAGAACACTATTTTATGAACGTAAACATTTATTTTTCTCTGATTTGATTCTGTGTTTCATTTTTGTATACTCGTTATTCTAATATCTTTGTGCAAGGTTGTTTCATTTTCTGCGCATGCGGACTTGCGATTTCCCGTGGCTCTTTTTTTTTCTTCGTTTAAATAACATAATTATAATTTATGATACCAAAATGATTAATATTTGAATACCGACTCAAAAGAATGCTAAATTAGCAAGATTAATTATCCACAATTTTTTTTAAAAATGATACTGATTTATTATTGCAAATCTTTTTTTGTATTTAATATATAGGGGGTGAAACAAAGAGAGAAATACATATTATGAATGAAATTTTTGCAAATAGCTGAAAATGTTTCTATATAAAATTATCAAATCACAAAGGTATTAAATGAAGATTTCGTCTCTTGAAAGTGAGATTGCAACATTACGTCAAAGGAAAATGAACTGCTAGCGAATATGAATTGTATTGAACTTGAGATTGTATTAAGAAATACAGAAAGCTCAGGGACCACGAGACTTGCTTATTGGATATTCTTGTAATATAATAAGATATGCATATAAAAATTGAACATGTATGAAATTAAATTGAAATAATGATAAATATAGAATTATTATATACAAAAAAAGAAAGTAAATTTTAAGATAAATTTTGAAATAAAATATTTTAAATTATATATATATATGAAGAAAGAGAAATCTCTGATTAAAACACGAAGTTTGTTAATAAAATTATTTTTAAATAAAATATAATACATTTTGAAAAAGAAAAACATTATTTGAAATTCTAATATAATATAATTTCACCTCTATTTTACTCATGGAAATTTCAAACAACTTATTTTTTTCGTCACTGTAATACCAAATGCGACTGACAATATAAAATTTGAAAAAATTTGATGCATTTTCTAAATTATAAGCCCAAATTGAGATTTTTTTTAGATTTTGAAAAATTACTTTAACACTTAAAAACTATTTAAGCAAGTTAAATAGAAAGAATATACTTTATATATAACGTACATAATTTTTTAAAACTCTTGATAGATTATTTTTTTTAAAAAAAATGCAGTTAGATATATTTGATAATTTGCAAAATAATTTTTTGGCTTCGTTTTAAAATTATTCAATTATGAATATTCGGCGATAAACTTTCATTTATTCAATAATGATAGTTTATTACCGATTCATTTATTCAAGCCACAAGACTAGGGTTAAGGTTCATGACTATTTTTATTTGGATGATAATCTTATGGAATTTCAACTTTCTTTCACAAATCTAGACTATTTTATCTACTTGTTTGCAAAAAAGTGCATCTAAAAGAGCAAAAAAGAGTCACGGTATCTGCAGAATTACATTTTCCCTCAATTTTTGAACATGTTAAATTTTTTTTTTATATATATAAAGACTGAAAACACACAAATAAATCATCAAAATAAACGCAAAAATATTTTCAAAAATAGGAGGCAGAAGTTCTCTTATGTATACCTTCATTGTTTTTGTGCTTTCAAATCCAGTTTTCATGCATCAACAGATAAAATAGTCTAGATTCGAGGAGGAAAGTCATATAAAAGTCGAAATGGTCGGTAGATGGAAACTTTAATTATAATAATCTATTTGTCAATAAGGATTGAGTTCTTAAATCGAAATACATAGTTTATAATGATCCTGTTGAATCACTTATTGATTTCTTCCATACATTTTCAGATTCGAACAGAGACTTATTGCATGGAATTTGATTAAGATTTTAATGACTCTTTTTTATTTATCACACGTAATTATGATTCTCTTAATTTGAGAGAAATAGTAAATACAGGTTTGATTGAAAAGTAATGCTTTTTTGGCTGTAACTTTTTTCATTTTTTACCCTATATTTAGAATTATTAAAACTACATGTGTACCATGAGCATTTCGACATAGTCCTCGTCACTTTCCACACACTTGCTCATGCTCATGACTAGTCGGGCGAACGAGGAGGAAAAGAATTTCAGTGATTGTTGTCGACTTCAAGTTAAAAATGGCAGCTTACACCTCGTCGTCAGAATGATAATGATGTTCCTTAAAATGATCGTTTATCTTTGGGAAGAAAAGAAAGTAGCAAGTGCAAGGTCGGGTGCAAACAACGCCTAACCACTTCAACCTTATCTCCATGTTAATCGTCCTCTTCTTCAGTTCTTAGCACATCAAACATGTCTGGGAACAAAGAAAACAAATACATTATATGTAGCTTTCAGATACATCAAACATTTTGGAACTAGGGTATCAAATAAAAAGAATTATGACGATGTAGGCTAGGCCTGTCCAATTCACTGGCCGCATGTGGTCCACCCAGTGTCAACCTGTGGCCAGAGAATTTGGGTCATCTTAATAAAAATTTATTATTTTACCGTACATTAAAGTCCCAAAAAATAACCATGAGTTATTCGTATCGAGTCCCATAATAATAGGAATATATCAGAACACAAACTTAACTATCGTGACAGTTTTTCTCCTGTATTCCTGTTCAGAAACAATTGCAAAGTTGAGTTAATTTTAAATGCGCGTGTGCCCTCTTGCGTGGTGCGAAATACATAAAGTATACCCAATCAGCAAACCTACCGATGATGAGAGGGAATGCTCCACTCGGATCATGCAAAATTGCAGCAGCCAGTCCGTTTGCAGCAAGTTCATGTATTTGAACCAGTGTATGGTCCCAGACAGAATGACTGCTAGGTGGTTTTTGATTGCTAATAGTTTAGCCCCTGCATGGTGTTGTAATTGAAGGGCAGTTTTTAAAATTATATATTTCAATATTAATTTTCAATTGTATTGAATTAATATTTTAAAATTATTAATTCAATAGAATATAATTTCCTTTCTTCAGAATGTTCTTGATTTCTCTAATGAAGCTCGGGAGGATTAGTCGATTCTCTCTACTCGAGAGATGAAAGTAGTAGTAGTTTTTAACGTGAGAATTTGAACCTAAATTGAAAGAGCCAAAATTAAAAAAAGTGATACATCGAGTTCATTATGCACGCACGCACGCACGCACACACACACTGCGTCCCGCTGTTATAAAATGCTTTTCCAAAGTAGCCCTTAAAGTCTTGCTCCTAAAACTATGTGTGCCATGCACATATAGGTTTTAGGTATAAGACAGGCCTGATGTGGGCATTACTTTTCTCTCTCTTTTTAAATAAAGTTTCGCATAAATTTTTACTTGAAGCAAATGGAATATATAACGAAATAAAGATGCAGTTGTAGTTATGACAAAGGCAAATTAACTTTTGGGCTCGGCGTAAGAACGAACGTCAGGAACTAAAAAACCGAATAGCACCAACGATTACTCGTACACGCGGTTACATATTAAATAATTTCTCCCGTGTTTAGTCTTGTCTCTCCTCTCGACAGCTAGAGGAGCAAAAGATTATATCGAAAAATTAAATTATGCAGTTATTTTCAGTTTTTATTTATGAGCAGAATAAACGTGGATTCGCTGGAAGAAGTGGAATTGATGAAAATGAAGGGGGAAAAAAAACGAGCACGAAATATCACTGTTATCTATTTGACTTAAAATGATTAGATACTGTTGAATTTTTGTTTCCATGATCGGTTTAGAAATAAATATCAGCATGCTTAATTTCAAGAGAAAAATCATTATTATTTCACCCCGTCCGAAGACAGGTCGATAATGCTGACTCCCCCAAGAGCGAATTAACAAGATGTAGAACACTAAAAAGAGTTTTCTCAGATACCTGATATATTCTGTGGATACTCAAAAGAGATAACTCTTTACAATCTTTCATAAATTTAAATGATAAAAAGCTTTCATTTGTTTAAAAATAACTCTCAGGGGCACTTTAAAATTTCAACAATATGCTTCTCTTTTTAAAGTAGGAAAATATATTAAATGTTTGAGAGGGTCTACAATCTAGAGGAAGGGTAAATTTATTTTTGATTAGTTTCCATAAGATCTTGAAAATACTCCTCTATCTAATCATGTGGTGTGGAAGTTTGAAGAGTGTCAGCTCGGTGGCTTTCTTAGTCATTTGATTGTGGCTCAAAGTTGAGCAGTTCGACTTCAACAGCCCTCGTGCAATTTGGAAGAGAAAGATTAATAAACAATCAATCAAATTATCTGATGAGAGTATAAGAAATTTGTTGAATAATTATGCATTCTTTCGAACAAATTTTTTAGGAGTGAAGAGAAGATTTAGTTTAAGTGGAACCTGAGAAGATGCATTGATAGAATTTTTGAATATGATTTTCCTGGCCTTTTATCTCTAATAATAATACAAAGATTTCTCACAAAACTGTAATTTTTATGTTTAGGTATTAGACGGAAGATCACATTTAAGTATTAATATGTGATAGTAAATGGTATTTAAAAGCTTTCTAAGAAGTCTGAACTTTTTCTTTAAAATTGAGAGAGAGATAAATAGTTATTCATTTCATAAAGAATTGATAATAAAATGAAAAAAATTGCACGAACCTTTAGAAAACAAAAAGTTCATATATACATCGATAATGAACAAAGTGTAGACAAATATTTATACGATCAATAATAACACACCCACCCACCCACATATATTATACATACACCCACACTCATATATATATATATATATATATTATACATACACCCACTCATATATATATATATATATATATATATATATATATATATGGGAAAATCATGAAGGTCTTCAGTGTTTTTTACCCCTTAACATGAAAGTGTTTATAAACTATTAATATCTGAAATTTTTAATATTAGTTATAGTTCAAGAAGCAAAAATCACCTTTTTATTTTTTAATATTCTATTATTTTTAAATGCTATTTGAAATTAAGTAATAAAAAATCTCCAAGATTATTATTATTACCGAGGTTTATTGATTTTATAAGTGGTTGTGTTTGCTTATTAACATCGCACTGAGAAGCGACAGGAGAGCTGTTGGCAACGGACCTCGTAATTTTGACCCTTGATGTAGTGAGGAGGATGACACTTGAGCTGCCACCTCCCTCTCCAAACATCCCCACCACGCCAATGAGAGGACTTAGGACCTCGACTAGATTTAACATGCGTCAGCCCCAGCTACACGATGGGTCTTCAGTGACATCAGGGCTCGAACCTTCGTTTCGACGGAAACAATACCGGCTGCGAATCCGCTACCATAATTAATAGGATACAGCGAATAAACTTGTTAATATAAAATCATTTTATGTGTTTTGTTCCAAATGTTCTAGATCTGAAAACTTTTATTTCCAAAAACGAATAATAATATGACATTTACACATTATTATTAAATTTATATAAAATTTTAGTATATGTTATTTACATTTTATACAGATAAGTATTTATTCCTTTTTCCAGTATCATTCTTTTAAACTTCACACTCAATCAGTGACCTCTGACTGTATTCTACTTATAATTCTGAAAGTTTTAATGAAAATATTCCACTTATAACTTTAATTCAATGATGGGAAAATGAATGGAATCAACCTCAGCATTTTAAAATCTGAAAATCAGCGTTCAGTTTTATGTAATCTAAAAAGAGTTAAAATTCAATGATGTAACCTATTTAAATATAATACTGAAATCAAAATTCAATGTTTTAAAGAAATTTCAATAGATGCAATTTCAACTGAATAGTATTTAAAAAAATTATTACAAAAATCAATTTCAGAATTCTTTATCCAACAAGTAACAGAATATTAGAATTAAAAAAAAATTATTTCAGAGAGAGAGAGAGAGAGAGAGAGATGTGATTTAAGTCTTTAAATATATCGTGACTGTAGATGATATGAGATCAAAATAGATGAGAAGTATTTAGCAAAGATTCATTAGCCGATGATACTAAAATAATGTTTGTTTTTGTTTGAAACAAACGAGGGATATAAAATAAACAGAAATATGTTGGAGAAAATAAAAAGAATTCTTCCTTAAAACTAAAATTTTCATTCTGAAATTTTTGGTTCCCCTCAAATTCCCGCGACAAATGAGTTTTCGTACATATTCCTCAATACAATAATTTCATAATCCTAAATTGATTTGTGAATGAATATGAATATTATTAGATTTATGTTAATTATACAATTTTCATTGTTTGCGACACAAGTAGCTATTTATTATTCGATGTTAACTGAATAGAAAAATGCCCAGTAAATTGATTTTTATCAACATTTATTTCTAGTAGATTTTACGAAGCAACTCACTTCTTATGCCTCTTATATTCAAAAAGACAGAACACGATTTGAGTTGACTCTATTTTCAATCATAAATGAATTCTTTTAAGGAGCATAAGTGTGCCTTTTTACAAGACACGTATCTCTTTTTTGTGTTTGACATTGTTTCATGAAGGGTATTCGTATATAACAGTTTTTTTTACTTATTTATTAAATTTTTTTATACTTAATTTATGAACATAAATTCGTAACTTTTCCTTCATAACTTTTTAAAACTGATGTACAAATAAAATCTTTCGAATGCGTACGTGCGATACATATTAAAGGGTATTTTCTAAAAAAACAAGGGCAGAAAAAACAACAAAATTAATAAAAACTTGCACTGCTATGATAGTATACCCGTTTAAAATACTGCAACCTTCCTTAATATTTCACTACAGCTTAATTTTTCGCTTTACTGCAAATTGGATTTTTAACTTTACTGTATAAAATGATAGGAGATAAACCACAGGAAGTAGCTCACAATGGAATAACGGAACATATTAATTAATGCGAATGCAAATGAATAGCAAATTAAAATAAGCTTTTCTTTAGGTCTTAGGTGAAGATCTTAATTTTGGATCATTTTTGTACATGGAAATGCGTTTTCGTGTTTGACTTCCCGAGTTTTGAATATTATTCTTCAGCAAAAATCATTCATAAATTAAAAGTTTATGGTACAGATGATCATATGTGAGATAATTTAAATCATGTTCATAAAGTTGATACATATAACATATAACGAGATTTATCTCTTACATTTTTAATATAGGCTTATATACATTTGAATTAAAAAAAAGAAAAGAAAAGAAAGAAAGGAAAAGAAAAAAACTTTTGATAACTACCAGTTATAGACTAAAACTTTAACAAAACTTTAACAAAAAATATTTAACATTGTCTGCTAATGTAAATGCTCGTCTGAATAATATACATGTTTGAGAATTAAAGAATGAAAATTTTATCTTAAACTGTTTTTAATTATCAACAGCAATTTTTTTTACCTACACTTTGTACCCAGCCAATATCTCGGTCTCCAAAATTGCATCCTACACGCCCCTTATGTGTCATTTTTCATATTTGACACTCGAACATATAGAATTGAATTGAAATAGCTTTATTCTCACGAGCACGTTTTAAGCGTTGGAAAAGATTCAAGAGACGTCAGTCTCCATTGTCTCTAGTCTCGATGCCGGCGCTCTCGGTCTAGTGTTATCCGAGGAGACGGATTTCCTAAAAATAACTTGCTGAGAAGCAGAAAACGCTTGTTCGGTAACCAAAGACGATGCAAACGCCGTCTAGAGCAACCGGGTTGCCGTTAGTTACCAGCGCGTAGATCGATGGCGTCATTTTGTGGTGACGTCACAATGACGCAATGGTCTGACGTGAGTTCTAAAAACCATATAGAATAAGTGCTAAGGTCATTGAATTCCTCCGAGTTCGTGTATAGAAGAAAGATATATCGTTACATAATAGCAAAATTATTCGAGTAACTTTTTGCCCAAAATTTTATGTAACTCAGAAATAAATTTGCCGTACATGTTTTTAATTTATGCATATAAATTACAAAATTTTACACAGAAATGTCCGGATGTAATGCACATTTGTATAATGTAATAAATACTTGACATGTAAAAGTAATATTTGTTTTGTTTCCGACATTAAAAATAATCGTGGCCTTAAACAATTTCAAAAATACTTCAAAAATAAATTCTTGTTTGTATGGAAATAAACTGAGAATAAAAATATAATTTCATAATTGCTTCTAGTCATTTTCAAGTGCTTAAAGTATAATAAGAGTGTTATTTTAATTCTCAGAATTATAAAAAGCGATCTGGGTTTTATAAATAGCGAGTGTTACTGAGAGAGAGAGAGAGAGAATTTCTCCGATAAACCTAAAAAAAAATTAAGGAACTTTTTGCTGAATTTTTAAATAATTCTCACCCAACTACTCAAGGAGCTATTATTTTAGCCAACGACAAAATGGCCATTCGAGCACTTTTCATAATAAAATGTTTTTTGAATATCTTTCCTGGCTAATCAATCAACCAAATTTACACTCGCTTGTCGCATTATTTTTTGTGTTAATTTTAATAATTAATTGAAAAATTTAATAATTATTGTAAAAAAAATTAGTACCTTTGTGGCTAAATCTGTTCTACGTATAGAACAATTTCTTTTATATTGAGT
The DNA here is from genome assembly GCA_019974015.1 of Nephila pilipes. Lineage (NCBI taxonomy): Eukaryota > Metazoa > Arthropoda > Arachnida > Araneae > Nephilidae > Nephila > Nephila pilipes. The sequence goes on along the minus strand of BMAW01120400.1, from coordinate 248,269 downwards.
TTTTTTTCATTTGCTTTCATTGCTATTTCATCTAAATTAATTTTGGAGTTTTTTTAGAAGGATGTTCTTTGTCACATCACAATACAAATGCCATTCCTTTGAATACTTATTAAATTCTTCACTTCCTAATAACACTTTTAATGATTAATATTAAATCTATTTAACCAATATTTTTTCTTAATTTATGAATTTGCAATATATTTAAGTACAAACTCTCTTTTTTTTACTAGCTCGTAGAGCAGAAATCAAGCGTTTGTTTCAGTAAAATTTTGTTTTGCAATTAAAATTTAAATCCCTCAAGTTCAAAAAGCAAGTTCAGCTCTCTTGCAGAATCAAAGACTTTTTTTTATATATAGAATGGAAAAATAATGGCAGTTACTCTTTCCATTCTATATAAAAGTTTATTCTACTCTATATCTAAGATTAAAACAATAACAGTTCACTCCAGTATCAAAATCATATGTACTTAAACATATTAAGAAGAAAGCCAAATGAGGAAAAATAGTTTGACGGTCTTGGAAACAAACATGGCGACCTCACAAATTATATTGAAATTCTAAATAATTTGATTCTATTTTCAGTCTTTTCTTACATTACTGATGAAATATAAAGTAAGAGGGAAAAGGTACACAATTTTTAATATGGAACTAATCCTATAATAATTTAAACATTTTTTCTTTTAATACAATGAATTTTTGAAAATTAGGCGCATTACTGGTAAAAACATGTAAATGAACATTGACATCCGACACCCCCCTCTTCTGCTTTCTGTATTAGATAATCATCATTGCATTAGATGTGGTAGTGGCAAAGGGATAATTAGAAGCTCAGGCGTATACCACACTACAACTGACACTGATCAGTAGATTGCAAATGATTCAGGACAATTTAAAATCTATAACATCCATATTTGTCATTTAAGTTAGCATTGTGTATGAAAATATCACTCGTTGAAGTAGAACAAACATGAAGTTAGTTCAAATATTTACAAAATTAGTAGCCAATAATAATAAAAAGGATATAGCTTGCAACATAAAGTTATCATGGAATACAGTGAAGAACAAATGACGAGTATTTAGAAAAAGACTGCAGAGAACTCTGTCACAAAGAGAGAACAATGAATCCTCTGGCGCGAAATGTCTTCTACTGGCCCAGGATGAACTCAGCTAGTCTGGGTCGTCGATGGGGAGAAAGAAATCCGGGCATATCGAGGAAGGGATAAGGACAGTAGACGTATCGCCAGGACAAAATGCGGATAGGCGAGACAAAGAACTCCTTTTTTTCTGTTGTGCTCTTCTTGTAGCTGCAAGGGTATAGATATTAATACAGCAGGGGCGCACGCAGAATACTTGCAATTTGTATGTAGGGATTAGTTGTTAGCGTCGCTTTATGGCTAGGTCAGATGGTCTAAATAGTTCGTGTCGCCTCATGGGATAATGAGAAAGCGGAAAGCAGTTTAAGGAGTGTCGCCATAGCGGCGTGGACCTCTAATTCTGTACCAAAAACAAGAGCCTAAGACGGCAATTGGAGCATACTAGTAATATATTACAAATTTAAATAAAAAGTTTGTTTTATCTTCTTCCTTCAAATACTATCCCTACATATCAGTAGTTGAACAGAAAATCTGTAACTAAAGATATGCCATAAATATCATTTCAGCTAACATATTTAGTTAGATAAAATATTTTAATTTAAGGATAAATTTTTATATTAATTTAGGATTCAGATCCGGAATTGGCTAAACAGTCAGACAATTTAAACATTTAGAGTTCATTTTAGGGCCATCAGATATAAATAATCTGACTAAAAATAAATATCAGCTAAAATTTAATTTTATGTATACTAGATTGCATTTAGATTCAATTAACGCCATTGTAGGGTAACGAGAGTGCTTACGGTAAAGAGCCTTTTAAGCCTGAAAAGCTCTTGTAGAGGATAGATGCACGTTAAATCTATCGGAGGCTGAAAGCCCATACTTTGGCGTTGCATAAATGCAAATAGTGAGGTGCCAGACAAACTTCAGTCCTCGTCATCTGACTATGGCTCAGAATTACGGGTTTAGTTTTAGTTTAGTTTAGTTTTTATTAACGTCGCACTAGAAGCAACACGAGGGCTATTAGCAACGGACCTCGTAATTTTGAACCACGGTCAAGTGACGAGGACGACACTTGAGCTGGCTCAGAACTGCGGGACAAGTAGATGCCTTGTAAAACTTCTATCCTCTGGTGCTTCAGATTTTCAGACCAATAGAAAGTGTACCCTTGCCTATATTTCTTTAAATGATCCCATGGATCTAGTATAGCCTCCGACTAAATTGGATGGATTGGAAACAATAACAGGAATTCCAAGACACTGTCTAACAAGGAGGATACCTCTGGTACTTCCTTCATCTAACTTTCATACCACCTCAATTTAAAAATTTGAGCTCAGTCCTATTTAACATTCAGCAGCCGACGTTATATGACACGCTCTTTGATGTAATAAGTACTCAAAAATCAATGCTCACGAAGCTGGCGATTGTCACCATAAAAAGGCTCCAAAAAGAAAATTAATTAAACAAATACTTAAATTTACTCAAGGAAAAAACGAGGAGATCAGTGTTTTAAAACAACCTTAAAATGTGTGGGGGAGGGGGCAACGAAAAGACTTGATCTATCACATCGCATAATTATATTATGAAAATATAAGTTTCTGTTTTTTCCTTTTACTTTTTGTCGTGGCCGCGGTAGTCTAGTGGTCATGTGGTAGCGGACTCGCGGCCAGCGTTTTTCGTCTTGTCGTAGGTTCGAGCCTTGATGTCACAAAATGCCCGTCGTATAGCCAGAGTTGATGCACATTAAACCTGTCATGGCTCAAAAACCTCCCGTTGACGTGGAGTGGAAGTGAGGAGATTGCCGGCTTACAGGTGTCATCCTCGTCACTTGACCGAGGTTCAAAATTGCAAGGTTTGTCGCCAATAGCCCTCAAGCTGCTTCTAATGCGGCGTAATAAAACCAACCTATTTTAAGAAATTTTTATAGTTTAATTTCGTTCATAATGTGCCTTCTGTTATCATGTTAATGTGTGTTTTGTTATTGTCACAACAAAAATAATTTTCGAAGGCTTTAGTTTATTTTATACTGTAAAGCAATAATTTATTTCCTAAATTTGTAATTTAGACATACATACAGCGATTATTATCTATCATTGAGAAGTATAAAATTAACTTGCCAAGACAATAAGCTTTTATTTTTCGGCTTTACAGCGCACGCGCAGAGAACATTGTGAATTTATATAGATATCACATTTAATTCGATTTTATTTTGATTACGAATATTGACCTGACAGTGAAAATGCCGACTCCGATCTTCACTTATCGGTGGAATAATGGGCAAGTCATTGTAACACTGCTCCAAAAAATTGTTCATTTCACTCTCCCTACTTCCAAAGCTGAAACATCATTATGATGTCTTTTTTCTTACTAGATTCATATAATTCTTCTTCTTTTTTTTTTTTTTAATATTAGATTCATTTCGAAGGATCTAGGTCCATAACAAATAACAACAGAATTTATTTCCTCTTCGTCGTCTAAGTCTCGGAGCTCGTTCTCTCTCCGACCTCTCTCTCATGAAACAAATTTTTTTTTCTGGATACATAACCTTGACAATACTTTCTCGACCAAGAAGGAGGACTCTCACAATTTTCTCGTGCCAACAGGAAAATGACATAATAATAATTTTTTAGCAAATTTCGTTGAATTTTCTACCAATGCGTCAAACTGAAAAACCGGTTCTTCTGTTTCTAAATTTGGATCAATTTCCCTGTTAACTGGTTATGCAAATTCTAATATTTACTAATTTCTTCGATTTTAATGGCACTATTATAATAATACAGCAGATACATATCAAGCCACCAGTTTGAAGTTTATCTACCTTTGTAACAACATCATTCATTACTCTGTCCTTGAGCTATATCTTAATAAAATACATTCAGGAACATTGAAAATAGCGCGCCAAGAAGGAAGTAAACTACAATATTGAAACTTTGTAATAAGTTGAAGGAAATCTGATACGAAAATGATCCAAATTTGGTGTCAATGCGCATGACCATAGATCCCATGGTGAAGCTGCAATCAGGAAATGGGTTCCATATAAATCTGCACATAGTGGAAGATTTATAAAAATTAACTATCACATTCTGATTCCAGGAGGAATTTAGTTCGTGAAGAATCCTGGGTAGACATGTGAGAAGCTCCTGTCCATCGGCCTGAAAACCGCAAGCTGGTCGACGCGCCGTGTTGCTTGTTAGGTCGACCGTTCGGAATGTGCAGTTATAACATGTTGGGAGCAGTGAACACGGGCAGAGAATCGGGTCTGGAGCGACCAGGAATACGAAGAGGGGAAAGGATTGAAGGATTGTGTAGTAATCACTTGTAGATCTCTCAGTGATTCGTTCCACAATAATGACCGAGCTCCAATTGAACAATCAGATGTAGGGCTGCCAATTGATCTTCAAACCATTTACAGACACATGGTGGAAGCAAATCTGCAATCCAAGCGCTTTTTTCGTGTAGTGCCTTTAACACTGCAACATCAGCGACTACATCTACAGTGGTGCCAAGCTAGAGCGACGTGGAATGCCACAGATTGGCAAAAAGTGGTGTTTGGTGATGAATATTAGTTCATTTATAATTTCACCCACGCTGTTGCGCGACACACTGCCCGCACAACAGGCATAATTGTCTAGGGGGCCATAGCCTACGATAGCAAGGGACCATTCTAATTGTGGTACATGAAACCTTATCGGGCCAGGGTTCTAACATGTTGATGACATTCCTCTATCCCTCATGGGTCCTTTCCTAAATGGTCTTTCGGGGCAATTTGTCAGCAAAATAGCGTTTATTCGCACACAGCTCGAGTAGCCCAAAACTTTCTACGTAATATTCAACACTTCCAAGATTGTTTCGCTTCCGGATATGTCATCTATAGAGCATTTGCGTAACGTAAGATAACTCCGTGTCACTCTGAAAGTGATTTAGAAGTGACTATTCAAGATTTGTAGAACATCTGCCTCAGAACAACATCTGACGTCTAATCAATTCAATGTTGGATCATGTTGCAACATGTATTGCAGCAGGAGACGGTGCAACGCGCTATTGGAGCTGCGCTGTGTTTATTTAACTGCACCCACTATATTTTATTACCTTAATTTTTTGGGATCAATTGAATCTCTCATCTGTATCATTATCTGTATTGACATTCCTTTCAATCCGAAGCTCACTTTTTGGTGTGCTTTTTTCAGTCTTTCAGATTGTATATTAAACAATAATGACTGAACTCCAATTGAAGATAAGTAAGAAAACAAACCAAAACACTTTATTGATTGTCACTGAATAATAGCTAACGTTGCAGTCTCTCGAATCCCCAATTTAACTCAATAATCCTAATTTATGAATTAAATATGGAATCTTAGCTTACCTATTCATTCGTTCAGAATTCGACTGTTATCAATAACAGTAACTTCATAGCTTAATACTTCAACAAGAATTCTCTTCAATCCACAAAACTAATTAATTTGCTTCAATCCAAAAAAATAAATTTTTATCAGGACGTCATTATCCTCTATCTCCCTTCATTTTCCTTCCAGTCTAATTCATTCATATATCATTATCTCTAATCTGCTTCACTTCATTTTCATCGTCATCTAACTTACCTAATCACGTTTCATTTTGACTGGGAAGAAATTGTAATTTTATGCAGTTCAAATTAATTTAAAATCCTCAATGTTAGTGAAGAAAAATATCTCGAATAGTCTAACGTCATACATTTTTTTTCTTTACAGTTTATTAGTTCTTCATTTTTTTTCTCATCTTTTTCACAAAAATAAAAATAATAATTATTCACTACTGTCTCCCCCCTCTCTCTCTTTATATATATAACTATATAACTATATGTATATATATATATATATATATATATATATATATATAAGATAATGCAATGTATTTATCATTAAAAAACACATTTATATAACTAAGTAAAAAAGGTGAAATTGAATCAATTTTGAAACTAAAAGATGAATAAAAACTGAATCAAATTTGAAACTAAAAGAATAATTTGAATACCCAACAAAACAAAACATGCATATTCAAACTGGGGACTGAATTGTGGGGTTAAACTAATTTATGGTACCAACCCTCCCCCAATGCATCTTGTTGAGTAAAAATGGATTACTCCAAAATTCAATTTGTAATTTAAAGAAAAGAAACAATAAACAAAGAAGAAAAATTGAATGGCGAAATATTTCAATTACTAATTATTCTCAAAAACAATTGTTTTCCTAACTAATAAAATATATTTTTCACCTAAAAACTTTCCAATTAAAATTTTTTAATCAAAAACCATCTATTAAATTATCCAATTCATAATTATCCAAATAAAAATTATCCAATTAAAAATTATTCAATTAAAAATTTAAGATTTTTTTCGAAGCAATAAAACATTATAATTAAATATTTCCAGTTAAAAATTTAAAACTAAAAACTACATACCTGAATCCATGTTTTTCATGAAAAATCAATTCAAATTTCTCAATTGTAAAGGCAAAAAATCAAAAAATCATATCTTTGACAAGTGATCATGAACCTCATTGCAATAGGCGAAGGAACTTTTTTAAATGATGATGTCCACCACCATGCACTGTTGCGTGATAAAATTTGGAAATCAATAGTACTTAACTAATTTGAGTGTAAAAAGTTTCAATATAGAATATTTAATAAGAATCCACCAATAAACCAATCATGACCATAAATCATATTAAATGACACATAAATCAGAATTTTATTTGTTATAATTATTTGAAATTCAATTGAGTGAAATATGTGTTTATAAATGTGTAATAATATAAAAATGTTTCAAAATATCTTCACAACTAGACCACTAACTAGCTGTCTTTGTGATCCTAATGTTCTGTGGTGGATTTGTTTTGAAACGAAAGCTTAAAAATTCCTGAATGTCCTGAAAGGTAATAGCCCTTATGTATAAGATTACCTTTTTGAATAAGTCACCAATCCAGAAGATATTAGAGTTAGCTCTTACTCCAAGATGTAAATATTAAAAGTACATATAAATCAATTTATGAAATAAAGATTCTATTGAGAAACCATTATAATATAAAAATTTTTTAGATGTCAAATACAATTTACATAATGATATTTCAATACCTCCAAAGTCCCCTAAGAACTCCTCATGGGAAATCTTAAAAACACATAAAAATTAACCATCATATAAATAATTGGGAATATATCTTCTTAAAAAATCTAATGGATAATCGCATTTTTTACATTTTCTTATAAATTTCTTAATATTATAGAATATATCTTTATCATTTGTAACTAGCAGTTTATTACGATGCAGAAAGTTTAATATAATGTTTCTGTTTATGGATAAACGAATATAGCTTTCCCAGAAAAGCGTTTTAATTATCTTAAACCCGAATGCATCTCTTTTATCAAATAAATTACTTAAATTATAAATGATGTGATCCTTTAGCTGTAGCTCTGTATCCAAATATTCAGCCCCACCCGTGTCTGAATTTGTCTGCAATAAAATAAAATAATTAGGATAAAAATCAATGTTCGGCTTAAAATTTTTACATTTACTACAAATTATTAAGTCATCTATATATCTATATAAAACATAAAGAGTGTTGTTAAGGTGGTTTGATTCATAAAAATGTAAATACAGATTAGCTAGAATGTTGCTAGCTGGTCCACCCTGAGCTAGGCCTTTTATCTATTTGTATATTTGCTTATTGAAAACTATTTAATTTTCCTGCTGTACTAATTGTAAAAGGTTTTTAAATTTGCTCATTTTTATAGTATTTTCTATGCCATATTGATTAAAGACTATCATCATAACTCTAATCATATACTCTATATCAATGGAATTAAAAAGATCCTGAAAATCATAACTGTAGATTGCTTGTACCTGTGTATTGCCTATGGAATTAATTAATTCTATACTATTTTTAATAATAGCAGTTTGCTCAAGCTTTTCTAAAATGTTATTTAAAACATTCTGCAAGATTTTATCAGATTTAGTTATATATGTATTGTATCCATTTGTAATAGTTCTGAATTTAATTGGGTTCTTATGGAAGTTAGGAATTAAGAAAATACGAGGGAATTTTTTATTATTGAACTGTAAACCAATTTGTTTGTGAAATGCATCTAGCTTATTAATAATTTCTCTGTCTTTACATTTTGAAGGAACAAAAGCTTCATTATCCTGGAAATATTCATCCATCCTTTTGAAATAAAATTGCTTACAAATAAATGCAAAATTTCCAGGAACTTTATCCACATATACAATTATAAATTTTTTTTGTAAATGTTCTACAGAAGTTTTAATATCTTTGAATTTTATTCCATTTTTAAATCGATAATTAACATTTTTTAGATAATTGCAGACTCTATCCTCCTTAAATTCCCTAAAGGCCTCATAAGGCATACTATATTTGATAGCTATTTTGATAATAAAATTATCTAGATCCTTACATATTTTTTTAGCTACATAATTACTCTCTGTTATTGGTAATCTGCAGCCTGTTACTTTCCTCATTATATTTCTTAATTTTCATCATTAATTAAATTCAAATCCCCAGTGATATTCATCCACATGATATTCATCCACATAGTCACCATACCGATCACAAACACACGCACATTGACCCAACATTTCTATATCCATTCCATAATTGTAATTAAATATTGATTTTCCTAATTTTTTGTTATACCTAAAAGCACTTTTTATAGTTATATTTTTAATTGGGAATAAATGTATGTATTTTTTAAAAACACTTGAAAAATTTATCCTATTGAAGGATTTGTTTAAGAATCAAAATGTCCAATATTCCGTTACATTTTCGTTATCAATATTCATCTTGATATTTAGTTTTTTAATTATGCAATTACTTAGGTAGTTATATATATATATATATAATTTTTTTCTCTCCCTTCGAATCCTCTGAGGAATAGAAATAGGGGCAAGAAAATGGAAGAGAAATGCAATTTAAAATGTATTTGTTTCATTTTTTTTATCGTTATGGTATTTTTGGTGCCGATATCTTGGGTAATCCAAGAAATCAAAATTGAATTTGCTTATATTTGTCAGATTTGGGATTCTATGGGGGAAAAAAAATGGAAAAATGGAAATTTTTCTCCGTAGTTCTTAAAAACAATGTGTGATGATAAAAATTTAATGTTAGTTTAATGCAAAAAGTTTTACTTAAAATGTTTCCCATTACAGTGCACGAGATATTGTTTTATTTAAAAATTTTGTAATGAAATTTATTTGTATGAAAGGTATCTCAAAATACTTTCTGTAATAAAAGCAGTGTTAACTGCTGTATTCATTGGGCGAGAAATGTATAATATTCTTTCGCAAAATATTTCAGTAAAGTTGATTTTCGATTTGAATGTCTTTAAGTTCACAAACTAAAGGTTGAGAAAACCGTGCACAAAAATTCATTCTTCGTGCTTTTTTGTCACTTCACTTTAAATAGAACCATTATCCCAAACATTCCGTTTGAGCAGCATTCTTGATTGTTATCTCAGACGAATAATAATTTTCATATCTCATGGGAAAAAGATTGCCCTAAATAAACCAAAGGACCCTTCTCTCCTATGATCAAATTTCGAAAACTATTTCACAGTGAAATTTATATCACTTCTATGCGCTCAAAAGTGAAAACATTGTAGGAAGTAGTTACTTCAAAGTTACAAAAGGAATTCATCATAATGAAATTGTTAAACTGGGTAAATATTTCGCTATTTCGTTTATATATATTTATAATTATAGATTATCCATTGCATACTGTTTTAAAATATTAATGCAAAAACTCGACCCATGGAGGAGTAATTAACAAATTTGTTTCAATGTAATAATATTGTTTTCAAGTCATTTTAAAGTGTTTGAAGTTATCTTTTCCAAGTTCTTTAAGGCATTTTAGAAGTGGAATTTTTTAGGTTATTATTTTTTTTGTCTATGATTGCGTTTAAGGCTCCTTTATTGCAAAATATTACTTAAAATATTCCCATCACATATAATGCGTTTTCTTTTACTTGATTTGGAATGATTTTTTTTTTTTGAAAAATGTTAAATTAGGAGAAAAAATACAAAAATAAACGAAGAGGATTTGACACAGAGAACCTAAAAATTTATTTTCATCAATGAACGAAATTTTAAATTAACTTCAATTCTTATAAACGTAATTTTCGATACTCTATTCTATTTCTTTTAAGCAATGAATTCGTCCTTGGTTGACTTACAAAGGATACATAAACCAAAACACACAAGAACCGAACTAGCCTTAATTTTATGATTAATGCTTTCAATTTATCGAAATATAACATTTTCAAAATGGCACGGCCCATATTAAGAAAATTAACAAGTATCATTTTTCATTTTGAATCAGTTTAATGGCTAAGCCTTCAAAAATGTTTATTTTAATTAAACCGTCAATTGATAAAACAGATGCCAAATGAAGATTGATAATTAATTCATAATTATTTGTTGAATAAAAACTGCTAATTTGAATTGCATTGTATGAGAACATTTATTTATAAATTGCGTTATTTCTTTCTAAGCTAACGACTTGCCAAATTAAATAAAAAAAAATTTCACTCTCGAAGAAGCATAAAATTTAAGATTCATCGCTCTATACAATCTCTCTACTTCTATCTCTTCATGAAATGAGTAGCCAAAATTTGCTATTGTCCGAATCAAAGTATAAATTGAGTTTGAAGGTTACACGAGTACCTCTACGCAAGCTCTCTTTCTCCCTATCACAAATTGCAGGCTTGTTCGGAGATGTCTCTATTGCACTGGATGAAAAGAAATTTAAAAGAATTCTGCAATTTTTTTTTCGAAGGAATATGCCAAAATTATTCAGAAATTTGAAACATCTCATCGATAATAAGCATTAATTTAAAATATTAACCTTCCAAAATAGAAAACTATATTTCTCATATACGAAAACTAAACAGTGATATAAATATATTGATTTTGAAACACGATTTAAAAATCAATATTGAATAGCGTGGAAAATGAACAAACAAAAAATACTTAGGGTGCTGTTTAATTTCTAACATTTTTATATAAGTTTAAAATTATTTTCTCCAAGAACAGAAGTTAAAATATTTTTACATCTACTTGAGAGAACAGCCTCTATAATTTCAAAAACTCCTCTTTAAGGTAAAATATCAAGAGGTCAAACACATATTTGCTAGAATTTGACGAATTAGAATAACATAGCACTGGAGCTACTAGTAACGGACCTCGTAATTTTTTCCACGGTTATGAGACGCGAGCAACACTTCATTCTGCATATTCTTTCCCATTTTTCACAACAAACTGGAAAGAGGACTTTGAAGCCCAGTTTAATGTGCAACAATATTTTTCATAATGGGGTTTCTGGGGAATCAGGACTCAAATCCATGACTAGACATGAATATCACCGGCCAAGGGCTTTTGATACTAACTTCTATAAGATTGTCGTGTTCGATAATTAGAATGTTCTACAAATGGGAAAAATCTATAATTTATTTCATTAATTAGTTTATATACATTTAAGATGACAAAACAATACCTTCGTAATCTGTATAACACATGTATTTGATATAAACGTCTATACACATTGCTGTTACTCTGAAATGACAATTTTGCTCAAAATTCCTAGACTGAAAATTTACCCGTAGAAAAATCATTTAATAGATTCCTAACTGCAGTGTTTTAATTGAGCGAGGATATGCATTTGAATCGCAAACATTTTATTACTTTATTAGAATAGCTTATTAGTTTACTTTTCATGAATTCGTGACAAAAAAAAGATGCACTGCATGAACGCACTTTAGTGACAAATTGATGACTTTGAGATTAAATTACCTCTCTAAAGTCATTATCAAATTTCTGTTTCTATTTTCTTTATGTAGAATTGTGAGAGGATGTCATTCTTATTTATTAAGTTTTTAATTTTCAAGAAAATTCAGGAAGGTAAATAACTGTTTATTCTGATCTACCTTTTATGGTGTGCTATTTATTGTAATTGTTTAAATCTCAATCTTTAATATATAAAGGACTAAATTAAAATTTACCTTTCTATGGTAAGAATCGATTATCATGAAGTATTACTTGATTATATTGATTTTCTGTAGTCTTATAAAACTGATTTCAAAACATATAGATTATATAGTTTCAATAGATAGAATTTTTTAAAGAGAAATTTTGAATAACTAGGGATTTTATAGGACTTCGAAAAAAAAATGTTGTTTTCCATAAAAATAGCTATCGATAGACATCACACGTCTATAGAATATGTACAACGTAGGAAAACAGGCTAGCAACATGTTCGAGTTACGGCCACAAGTTATGTCACTTTAAAACAAATATTGTTTTGTGGTTGCTTTGTATTAAGGTTGCACAAAAATGATGTAAAGACTCCTAGAAGTAGCTTAAAATATAGGAACTAAAAGCCATTTTTTTTATATTGCAGAAATCCGAAGCAGACTATTCCTCTGGAATCAGGTTTGGCGTTAGTTGCGTTGAAGATTACAAGCTTGAACATACCTGAATCGTGATACATTTGAGATGCATTGTATTGGAAGCGCTACAAATGGTAAATTCTCTAGTAGCCTTGAAGTACATTGCGTGCTCTTTAGTCTAACTTTTTGAGCACAGACTCACTTCATTTCACAATTATAACAAATTCATTCATAATTATAGCAAAATTAATATTGTTCAGTAAAGGCAGTTAAAAAACTGTGTGGTTAGTGTAGTAAAGAAGAGGCTTTGTGCGGATTTAATTTAAACTTACGAGTACTAAAAATTCAAGTACGCGCGATATTAAACAGAATCTGGAATTCAGTCTTTTCAATCAAATCGCGAATAGAGTTGCAAACATAGAATTTTGAAAATTTATTCTAATGGTCTCACAAGAAACCTAATAGTTATTTCGTTGCAAATAAAAGTATAAATTTCGATTATTTTGCAAACATAATAAACTATAAAATTTCAACTACACAGTGACCTTTAATGAATTGACCGGAAGTAAAGCAGCCATTTTCAGTACTCATTACTTCTCAATTCGTTCACAGGGGCAATATTTTTTGATGGTTTGACCAAATGGAAATTCAAATCGTGTATATTATAAAAACAGAATTTTAACAACGAATTAATTGAATTAATTGTAACAATGAGAATATATGAAACGTTTGTTTCGTCTTTTCTGAGTGGAATACATGTCATGATTGCCTTAATTATAGGGTATATTGCAGAAAAAAATTCTTGTAAGAATTGAGAACATCGCAATATGAAACAAATCATTCAAATCTCTCTTAGTTTTGTGGTAAAATTTTGAGAAGGACAAGGAAGAGACAATTAAATGCCAAAGGCTTCTAAAAGCAAAAAAGAACGGATCTTTCTGGAGAGGATCCAAGTGGACGAAGAGCTTAAAATACTACGGAGGAATGTTTTACAAGAATTAAAAAAAAAAAGGCGGAGGCATCAACTGTGATGTCACTAGAGGAACATTACGTCACGCAAAGACTGAATGTGTCCCGCTTGACCTATTCGATGTCATTCATTCGTTCGCTGCGACCGAACCAAAGATGAGTCGCTGCACATCTAGTGATATAATAATGTTCAGTCTTTAGTACGGATTATAAAGAAAGAAAATATGCTGACAGGGTTATGCAACGGAGAAAGCTATTATTGGTTCCATACAGAGGGATGTTGCAACAGTCCTTGACATGTTTTGGATCATTTATTTAAAAAAAATATACAGTAAAATGGTTCCATGTTCTTGTTTAGTTTTTAATGGAAGCATTTTTCTCTTTCCGTTTGGGGATGTACTATAATACAGCAAGATCCGTTTAATCGGTTATTTCTGTCACAGATTCCTGGTCGAGTAACAGACAGACCGATCAAAGTAAATTATGTGAAACACAATAAACATCACTTCACGAGACGAATAAAATAAATTAAAATAAAAATTAAATAAGCTCTATGCAAAGTTTTGCAAAGAACAGATTTAGCCACTCAAGGAGCGTTTTTTTTTAATAATAATTATTAAATTACTCAATTAAATATACAAATTAAAGTAAACGATGAAATATCTAGAAATCGACAATAGTAAACTTTAACTTAAAGTTAAAGGAAAAACTTTAGTTAAACTTAAAGTTAAAGGAAATGATGAATTATTAAAATGAATATATTTAAGCTAAATGTAATTAAAAATAAGGCAAGCGATAAATTATTAATTTGAATATGGTATCAGCTACTCGTAATTAAAATTAAATAATTGATAAATTATTAAATTGAATATATTTAAGCTAAATGTAATTAAAATTGAAGCAAACGATAAAAAATTGAAAAGTGATCTGGCACACCAAAAGTGTTCCAACTAAAACAATAGCCCCTTGGGTGGCTACTAACAGGAATTTTCTACAGTATTTTGCTGTGGGTTACTGTATCATTGTATATTTAAGATAAGCAATCATCGTTTGCATGTTCAAAATTTTGCCTAGGTCCCAATAAAATAACATCATTTATTTTTATTCATGTAAGTTTTTCAAGGTGAAATTCCTTTTCCCTCATAAATGCCACGAAGTTGAATAGGTAGAAATACAATAAAAATCAAACATAATCGTAAGTTCTTAATTGTTATATAGCTTTATAACTATATTACTTAGATTTTGTGTGTCTTCTGTAGTGTCGATTTAATTTTAATATAAATCAAAATTAAATTCTTTTTTTTGTAATAAAGATATATGCATTGTAAAATAACGGTGGCTCCATATGAGCCACCTTTATCTTTGGCGTAATCTCAAAAAAGAGGTAGTCGATTAGATTAATGTCTCGCGCTCTTAAACTACTGCCTGAATAACTGGCGATGACCCAGAGTAAACTACAATGGCAAATCTACAATACAATCGAGTAAAGGAACATGCTTCTGAGCAAGATTTTGCAAGAGAGTCTGAAGTAAAGAGACAGATAGATAAGAGATTTTAGCATTACCTAACATTAAAATTATGCAACACCGTCTTGGGATTACGCCCGACACTTGCTGAAGGCAGTATAAAATTGCCAATTCAAAGGTAGATTTAAAATTTTATCACAATAGTTGCTCATTCCATAATTCTAATGGGACGTTAAATCAAATAAATTTAAGATTTTGTTTTTATTTAATACCTAAAGAATGTTTTGTAGACTTAATACTTCATAAGTCTTCAGTGTTTTGAAAAAAGATTCAATTAGGTGGTGTTAAAAAGCAATTAATTTGGTTTCGGTTCCTATTTTAGCAGATTCTTTAGCGACAGAAAACAAATGGCATGAAAAAGTGCGATAGAAGCGACGAATTCTCTTATCATTTAACTTTTATTAAAAGTATCCGAGTCAAAATTTCCATAAGAATGAGCTCGTAAATGGATTTACTTAAAAAAAAAGAATGAACTAAAAATGTCATACCTGAAACTTAAAGCTTCATTCAGTTAATTATAAATTTTTTTTGGAAAGAAATTATGAAATGAAAAAAGAGAGGGGAGGTGTATTGCATCTTTAAATTGACATCTTTGTTGGCAGACATCTCTGAAGTTGATAAATTATTTGCTATTTTATAAAAAAATAACCGATGCGGCAATGTTAAGCTATTGTTAAATTGCTCACAATAGGAAACTAATACTAATGTTAGTATACTTATAATCTCCAACTATTTTTTTATTTAGAATATTCAAAATTGACCACTTTGTTCATTTTATTATTTTATTTTGTTTCGTCGATGCATTTTTATTCATGAATATTATTAAACAGTTTATTCATTTAAGGTTTCCATACACCTTTAAAACGCCTTTTTTGTCCAAAATCTCGTTTTTCTAATTTTAGTGTCCTTTTAAAATTTAAAATTTTTTCTTTTTAATAGTGTTCGAGTTTTGTTTATACCTTATTTAGAACTTAAGTTATATGGATTTGAATTTTACTCGGCAGCTAATTTTTAATTGCATTTGAAAGTTTGTTTTTTATTTCTCTCAGAATGAGTTTCCTCAACATATTTTCAAATGGCAACATAGATATCAGAAAAAGTTATGAACCAAATTATTTGAAATTTTCCAAGTATCTTCCTTATATAGTTTTTAAGAACCCCTACTACTTTTACGGTTGTAAAATTGATACGTTTTTAGTAACAAAGGTGTAAATCATGTTTTGTTATAATTTTTTCTTGATATTTCATTGTTATTTTACTCGAAACACAATAAAAGTTGTAGTAATATGATTTTCATCATGAAAGTAGTACCATCCCCAAAAAATGGTATGATGAATAAGATAAAATTTACAGACTTTTGAGTTAAGAGCGTTATTCTGATAGTCGATTTATGTACTATTTCACCGTGATTTTATGAACTATTTTCACCGTATATTTACTCCAATTTTTTTTTTTTTTTTTTTTTTTGAATTCTTCAATATATATAGTAGAATTCTAGTTGGCAACAATGAATTATTTTCTGTTTTTCAAGGGCCTTTATATACCTAAAATAAGGAACAAGAGAACTTTTTGACAGATGAGTTAATGTGAAATATCTTACGGTAGAAAAAGTCTCCTTTTTTTCACTGTTTCTCTCATATTTACAGTCAAGAAACAAGTTCAGGAAAAAATTGTAAAAAAGAATAAATTAAGTTTAGATATAAATTTTTTTTTTTATTGAAATGATCAATACCGTCAACCTTTTTTCCAGTACTGTTACTACCCGACATGACACCATTCGATTACAGGCTTAGATAGAAAAGTACTAAAATGTTCGTGTAAAGGTCTGTTGAAAATAACTTACATCGTGCTGCCCTCTAAGTACGGGATAAAAAACTAAGACAATTTCTTACAGTAGTGATGCAGATATATACATTTCTTTATCAGTCAAGGATAATTATGGCAATCAGACCAATTTATTATTGAGTCAAAGTTTAAATGTTTGTTCAAATTAACAATTTTACCATATAAACGAACAGAATAAATTAAAACTATGCATATGTATAAGTTCTCGCATGAAATACAGATGATTATAGATGTAAACATTTCAATTCCTATGCAAAAGTTAACATATTTAAGGTATATGATGGATTTCATTTCTCTAAAAATAATGAATATCTAACATTAAATTAAAAAAACAGTTGATAAAAGGGAAAATTAAATTTCAAATTGCACTATTCTAGCTTTGTGTGACTAGCATAAATAAGATTTAAGTCTTAAGGGCTACCAAGATGTGCTAAGAATAATAAAATATTCAGTTCAATACTCCTTGTTTTCTGTGACATTTTTCTTTTAAAATTATTGGTTAAGCATAGTTTTTTTTATATGCTTTATGATGAAATTTCAATTATTGTATAGAATTATAAAAGTACTTCGTTAGTCAAAAAGTTTTTTTTCTTAGTTGAATATGGACATTATTTGTATGAAGTCGTAATACATATTTGCATTTAAGTACACTTTCAAAAAAAAAAAAAAAGTATTACACTATCCGGGACCAAATTTCTTACGCTTGTATAAAAGTTACCTGTATATAAAGTGAATAAACATATTTTTATCTATAAATAATACCTAAACTTAAAATATAAAAACTTTATCAGAATTTAAAAAATTGCAAAATTCCATAACTTTTTCGAAGAAATTATACATTGATATCGTAAAAAAGAATGTTTTGTTCCCGTAATTAATTCACGAAAAATTTTATATGTATTTCGCAAAATATTTTGCATGCTTAAGGAATATTTTTTTTAAAAAAATTATACCTTTGCAAATAATATATGTTGTGAGATCTAAAAAATCACGTGAATTTTTAACTAAGAAGATGGGGGGAAAAAACTTTTAGATTGAAAATTAACCTTTATAATTTAATAGAATGGTTAAAAGATTATTATTAGGTGCACAAAAAAATCCGATTTTTAAATGATCCAAAAAGACACATGTCACAAAAACAAGGAGTCCTAACTCCGGTATTTTAATTCCAAGCATGTCCTTATTTTTCTGAGATGAAAGTTACATTCATTTTACTATTTCTTTTAAATATAATTTCCTGTCCTATAAATATCTAAAAGTTACATTATAATTAGAAAAAGTCCATATAAAATTATCATGAAACAATTCTTGAGAAAAATAAGGGAATATTATCATGTCTTACGCAAAACGTGTATTGTATAACAGACATGAAAAGTTACTTCATCTTAAAATAAAACTATAAAGTATGCTCAACAGATGGCGCTCTAATAAAATTATTTTCAACTATTTCACACACACGATGTACCGTATACTTCCCCCAGATAAAACAACTTTCAAGTAAGACGAGGTATAAATTTTCATCAGTTTTTTTTTCCCCCACATATTTGTCATGTAGGACGACCCCCAAATATCAACGGATAAAAATTTTCTTAATGTCAGCGAACATCATTTGGAAAACAATTTAATTTTTTTGTGCTCTCTCTCTTTCTCAGACTAATATCTGACAACACTGCCTAAAGGAGCATGTGCCAAATCACGAACTCCCATGTTCTTCTAACGAGTTTTGTTGTTTCTGATGTGATATGCTCAAATGATTTGCACAAAATCTGTAAAATTTTTAAAGTGTAGGCTTAGTCATGAAACCAACAAAAAGAAGGAAATATGACGCAAGCTTCAAATTAAAAGTCATAAAATTGGCAAAAGAATTGGAACAACCGTGCTGAAAGCAAGGACTTTCGATATTACAGAGAGAATGGTAAGAGGTTCGAGAAAGAATGAAGATGTGCTATATTTAAATAATTCAAATGAAAAATATGCTCTAAGAGGAGAGGAATGAATAGCTTGCCAACCAGATTTAGAAATTAACGTTGGAGAGTGAGTACAAGAATAGAGGCAAAATTTAAGGCTTATGCATTGAAGTAACTAGGCAAACAATTCAAAGCAATAGCTGGTGGGTGCAATCGTTTCATGAACAGAAAAAAAAAATCTGGTTTTACGACAGAAAACGAAAATTGCACAGACATTGCCACAAGATCTTGACCATAAAGAATCGATTAACCAAGTACAGAATGGGATATCATATGGCGATATTCTCACCAACGAAAGTAAGGTTGCACTTGAGGAGTTATTTGCCTTACATGATGAATGTGAGGATTTTGCAGGATTTCAAATACATTGAAGAGGGATTTGCTTTTATTGGTTTTAATTTATATAAATTTAACTTTTTTTTAGAATTCAACTATCGCCTTATCTGCGAAAATATACGGTATATTAAAATTTTATAGCAATGACGATTCACTTTTTTTATAAAACTCATAATTGTTAAAAAAAATTTGATGTTTGTTTTTTGTAATCTCTTTCACGCGAATGTCTTTCCACAACATTTTTGTGGCCGTGATAGCCTAGTGGTCATGGTCGTGGAAGCACAGCCGACGATTTTCGTCGAGTCGTGGGTTCGAACCCTGATGCCGCCGTGTAGACGGGGCTGATGCCGTCACATCTGTCGTGGCTCAAAGTCCTCCCGTTTGGGTGATGTGAAAGTTCGGAGAGTGGCGTGTCAACTCAGGTGTCGTCCTCGTCGCTTGACCGAGGCTCAAAATTATGAGATCTGTCGGAAACAGTCCTAGTGTTCGCTTCACAGATTGTGTTAATAAGCAATCACAATCCACAGCATTTTTGACCAGAAGTACTATTTTCATTATAACATCTCAGACTCATTAGGTCAGGTAGTGAATTCCATGTGTCGGTGTGATTGTTTATGAGCATCGCACTGAGAAGTAACATAAGGGAGATCTCATAAATGGAGACAGATCTCATAATTTTGAAATCGGTCAAGTGAAGAGGATTATACCTTAACAGGTACCTCCCTCTCCTAGCTCCCACAATAAGCCAACGAGAGGACGTTGAGCCTCGACAGAATTAACGTGCATCAGCCCCGCTACACGGCGGGTCTTCAGTGACATCAAGCTCGAATTCACGATTCGATGGAAACAACGCCAGTCACTAATCCGCGATCATGACGACTAGGCTACTGTTGCCACTCTTATGTTTCAAAACATTTGTAAATAATCAGAAGACATAAGTTTTTAGCATTATAAAAGTTTTAAATGTAAAATAATTTTTGAAAATTATTTTATATAATCTGTTATCTGAATAATAATTCGTACAGACTTGATTTCATGTAACATTTAATTATCTTTCAAAATAAAAAATATTTATAGGGGTCAGCAGAATTTATTACCAGAAGAGTCAGGTTAAAATTAATCAAAATTTATTCTAAGTATTGATTAATGTTTTAGTATAATTTATTAAAAAATGATTTCTTAAATATTCTTAGGATTTATTATCCTTAATATCTTATAAAAAAGCAATTCAGCGTGTTTGTGGGATTTCTTTTTTAAAATTCCCTTTTCAGATTAACTTGTAGTCATGTTCAAACAAAAATATTATAATTAAAGTAACTTCTTAAAAATACTTTGGATTTATTATTCTTAAATTTGTTTTAAAAATTTTTAAAGTTTTTGAGAGAAAAAATAATTTAAAAACATCTTCTTAGGTTAATTTGTAAATAGTATTAAAAGTATTTTATTAATTTTATGCAACATCTATTAAATTATAATAATTTTTTATTTATTTTAAGCACACCTATTTGTTATTTGTTCATCTATAGATTTCGCTTTCTAAATACAATTCTTTAGGAAATTCTATTTTTTCAGTATGACTTAATCCCATTCCAAATTAAGTTCATCAAACGGTTCAATAGCAGCATTCATTTATAAATGTAACTGCCATATAGGTCAAGGTATTTGAATTCGAACATAATAATATTTCAAATGAAGAAAAACGAGCTTAAGTTATTTGAGAAACAATTTGCTGGCTATACATTGATTCAAATGTAAAGTTTTTAATCTTCTGTGTCTTGATCTAAATTCAGAATAATTCAATTTTTTTGCCTCATAATAAGTGAGTTGCTCCTTTATGGTGGTAGCGGTAGCCTAGTGGTCATGGCTTCGGATTCGTCACAGGCGGTTTTCGTTCAGTCGCAGGTTCGAGCCTTGGTCGCTAAAGACCCGCCTTGTAAAGGGACTGATGCACGTTAAATCTGTTGGGGCCCAAAGTCCTCCCGTTAGCATGATATGGAAATTAGGAGAAGGGGTGCCAGCTCAGGTGTCGTCCTCGTCACTTAATCGAAGTTCAAAATTTTGATGTCCGTCGCCAACAGCCCTCGTGTTGCTTCTATTGCGACGTTAATAATAATAATAATAAAAAAAAAACTCAACTAAAACTGCTTCTTTAATTTTTTTATAATTCTCGGGAAAAAGTAATTTTTTCTTCATTCTGAATGTTGGAGCAAGTATACTTTCATGAAGACGTTAAATATAATTATAAAAAAAAAATGGTTTTCATTTATGAATTTGAAAGGAGAGAGAAGGTATTTGTAATTTACGTTTATCAGTATAATTTGAAGCTATTCTTGTGATACTATGTTCCCACGATCATGAAGCAAAGGTCTTTAATTTGGGATGATTTCCCGTGCACTCTTTGAATACACAGTTGAAAGACCCAAAGAGGGTCATTACACACTTGACACTCAGAAATGTTATCGATTCTTTCCAGAGGAATGGGCGTTTTCTTTCACTTTGTGATGACCCTGCATCCCTTTCTGAGACTCAATTAAACAAGAAGTTCGCCCAGATTTGACACAGGCATTTGCACAAATTCGACAGACACCTACAAGATTTTATCGGAAACGTACCACACTTCTTCGTGGAGACTCTTCACACACACAAATACATCCATTATGAGACATATTTGAACTCACAAAATGTAACGCTACCCAATTTAGCAGTACCTACGGCGAGGCTCTACGTGTTATCCTTCAGGTTTCAGACATGTAAACGTTTACTTTGAATCTAGTTGTTTTAATGAATGCACCAAATGATGGTCATCTCTTAGATTAATTTGTTATTCATTCTTTTCAATTCTCATCTATGATTGGGGCCTCCTTTATACGATCACTTTGGTCTTGTTAATCTTTACATATAATCTGGAGTTCTGCAACACTTGCAAAACTTTAGGAATACAATTTGCTTTTGTTGAGAAATTTCGGATTCACTTCCCATTTAACTGGAAAATTATGTATAAAATTAGATAGCATACATAATGCGACCATATATCTCGTTTTTAGGTAGTCTGTTCGTTGTGTCTAAGCACAACTTTGGAAAGTCGAAATGTCTTATTTTCGGACACAGAGCAACCCACTGTAACAATATTTTTTTAAAAAGAGCTCAAGTGTATCCGTAGAAATGATATTTTCTAAGATGAGAAGGAGCGAACAAATACAATTTTAAGTCTTATTTATTAAATCTATGTTAATTGCCCAAATAAATTCTAAGAAATCCTGTCAAGAATTTCATTATCATTTGAAATCAATAACAAGTATACCAAGGTTAATTTATTCATCAGAAAAATGTAAGGTAAGGTAAATTATTTATTTCCGTAAGTTCATTCCAGATCCTTTCAATAATAAACAAAAACTATGAAAAAATTTACGTTTTCTTGCTTATATATACAGTCAATTAAAAATTGGTAGGTGTCTCTGTTTCATGGAAAAATAAATAAATAAATGGTTACGACAAGCATATTCTACATGGAGAAAAGATTAAATATATCTAAGACGGCTATTGAGAATAGATTAATGTGTAAAAATTTATTTCATTTTCAACAAATTTATTTAAACATCACGAGTTGATTGTGGTTTTTAAATGTTGACATTTTGCAAGATTATAGCTTTGCACCATCGTATGTCACCGAACACTCGAATCCCGATGTGAAGAAAACAGAAGAATTGAGATCACAAATTGACCATGAATTGTCATGTGTCTTGAGAATCCGGAACTGCTACAATCACTGCCAGTATAGAAAACGTGCGTTAGGGAGGTTGTAAACTAAATGACCGGTGAAACATCTGAACCATTTCCAGAACTGTCTAGCACCAAAAACAGAAACATTGCTTTTTCACCCTCAATATTAGACCTGCTCCTGAATCTTCGCCTTGGAAGCAATCTAACAGGAGTCAACTCAAAGGAAAATCTACTATTTTGACATATCCCCAAAAAGCATTGGAAAGAGAACACGACGATTAATAAGAAAAGAAAATAAGAATTTGGAAAGGGTAAGGAAAATGTTAAAAGAGAAAAGATTGAAAAATTGAGGGGATAAAAAGGGAGAGGGAGAAGTTTTGCTTATGCTGTTCAGAGACAACTACAACAAGATGCAGGAGATTGAGTGAAATGTACAAAAATTTGCAAAATATGGGTAAATCTTAAATATATAAGAGAAAACGATACACCATTAGTTTGTATTAGTTACAATTCTGATTAATATTGACTATTGTGTTTATTGGTTAAATAATTTTATCTCCAATTTACTATAAACCACTTGATATCATTCATTGTCGTTATACCATACAATAAAGGCTACTAAATAACTATAAAAATGCCGTTTTTATTGTTACTATTTGCAGCACATGTGTTACAACTTGCCCGAAACTTAGGGTAACTTGTAACAGCTGATTAGTTTTGTAAAAAACCAAATTGTCGAATGTTTTTGTGTTTATATAATGAATGAGTAGTTATGCTATAAAAAGAAGAATAGTTAGATATCATAAATACATTTTAAAATATATGCATTTTTCCAAAAATTATGATAACTTGTGCCTAGTTCTCCCATTCCTTTTACGCTACGGAAATCTATATTAATAAAAGGAAGAGTTCGTATATGAATGATCGATGTATATATATATATATATATATATATATATATATATATATATATATATTGGAAAGATTACAAAGCCTAAATCATAAAATTTGGTACAAATAATCTAAGTGTATTGATAGCATACACTTTGAAGCCAAGTTTTTTCGAAATACGCTCTATATTATTTAAAATTGAATTTTACGGAGGACATTATCTATCCTGCGCAGGATTTCTGAGTATATATTGCGTGCCATGTGATGATGTCATGTCTTCGATGCTTTAGGCTGTCTAACTTCAAGTAGTTTTTTGAAGATATTTATATTTATTCATTTGATTTCTCTTTGTAGCAGAGTGTAATTGATTAGAGATTGTTATTTTTACAAATTTATTCATTCTTTGTTGTAGATTTTCGATTCTGCTTCGAATGAAACATTTAATATTAATATCCGACTAGCAATTGAAGAACCTACTATTAAAAATATACTTTAAGCAAAGCACTTTAACTTTTTACTACAAAATCTGTGTTATTGACAATTCTTCTTTTTAAAATACATTTTTAACTTATTCTTCCAATCAAGTGCCTTCGAATTATAACTTCTTAAAAGGTACAGCTTACGTTTTCTAAGCTGTTTCGTGATTCTTCTATAATTCGTTTGCTGTTTGATGCTTGAAACATTTGTCCGTAACTGTTGGTTCTGGGTTCAAATCATGGCCATAATTTTTTTTGTCCATTTTGTTTCTATTTTTTTCCTGCTAATTTCGATTCACTTCAAACTTTTCTTCTTGAATTCATTTTCTTGAAGCTGTTTTTTTTTATATATATATTTTTTAAATAATTTTCTTTCATATTCTTAAGTTTTTCTGAATTAATAATGTAAGTTTTGTATACTTTTAGGGCTAGATCTAGAACGTTTTAAAGTTACGCTTTTTCACCATCTGATAAATCCAAGTGTTCTTTTGAAAGGCATATTTAATTTTGGGAGTGTAAATTAATTAGCAGGATTTTGGCAAATTTTTAAAATAATGCTACAAAATGTCAATTTTGGATTTTTTTTTTAAAAATTTTTAATCTTTTTTCCCAGAAATGTATCAGTCCAAATGAAACGATATTCATACGGGATACAGAATGGAACAACTAGTAAAAGAATTTTTACTGTTCCATTTTTGCTCTCGCTTTTGATATCCATTTCGCTGAGTATAGTTTTGGCCCATATTATGTCATATGTGTTTCTAATTATTTATTACTCTTCGTAGATTCTATTGGAGATCGTTATTTATTCATTTGTTTGTTCCTCATTAAAATTATACTAAAATAATTTTATAAGACTTTGATTGAATTTTGTTTTGAATATTCAAGGAGCATTGAAAAGGCAGTTAGTAAAAAATATTATCGAGTATGTTCTAATAAACAAATCGTTGAAGGACACAAGCAAACATCAGCATAATGTTCAACATTCTTTGACAACCCTTTGCTACACTTAGGGGATTGTTTTGAAAAATTTTACATTCAATGAAAGCTTAGAAAAATTTATTCAGCAATAGAAGGTTGTAACTTTGATTATATTTTTAAAACTTTCATTCCTTAAATCCAGGTTCACATGTATTTTTTTTTTGTTTTGTTATTATGCTCGTACCGTAATTATTTAATCCATTTTTTATTTATTGATATATATCTTAACTATCAACACCTTGAGCATTAAGGGCTCATAATTTATTTGGGAATGTTAATTATCCCCCCCTTCTAATAGATTTCTCAAGTCACAATACATCTTGCTTAAAATTACCTCTCTGTACACTTTCCCAATGCTACAAATTCTAACACCTGTACATTTAACTTACGAAATAGAATAAGAAGAATATTAAATAACAAACGCCTCTTATACTTTATGTTGGGACACCATTTCGTGACCATGATGAATTGCATACAGTTCAATATTTTGCATATCCAGGCGTTAAAATCGATTGTGTGGGTCAAGACACCATCACTTAAGCAATTTGTTCAACCAGGAAAAATTTCTTTCAAGTTTTTTGCAATATATGGTATTCACAATAAAGTAAAATTCAGAACAGTTTAACCATTAAAATTTCTGTTCCGACAACCTACTTTAAAATACTGTTCTTAATAGTTAAACCTTGAATCACAGTGTTTAGTCATTTATTCTGTTGTAAAGTTAAGTTAGACTCTTTTTTTTTTTTTTTTTTCAAACGATTTTCCGTTAGTGTTAAAATAATCATTAAATTGGTATAATTGGTCACCAAGGACTTTTTTTTTTTGTTTTCCAAAGTTTTTCTTTTTTTGGAATTTCACAGCTATAGTTTTGTTATTAAAAGATAACAATGTAAAATGCTATCATGTGGATGATTAAATTTCCCCACGAGTAATTCTTCGGAGATCAAATGAGTTATTAAAATTATGATGCTTTGTTCTCCTTGATCTCTTCTGTATTAATATTATATGGATCATTTTTTATTTTTTTATTTCTTTGTTTTTGATATAAAAAATGATACTAAAAATTTGTACAAATATTTCTACAGCAGCAGCAACAAAAACATAATTAAAACTATTGCTTCAAAGTGATGCGATAAAAAAAATTATTGTCATATCTTGTTAAGATTCCAACTTGTAAGAATTATTCTCATTGAAGAATATTTTTAAGTGAAAGGAGTTTTTTTTATCACTAATATGTAATTTTTTTCTTTGTTATTCTGAATAGTTAATCCTTTTATGATTATGATCTCGAATTTATTCTTTTTCTTAGTTTTCCGATTAGTATTTTAATATCTTTGTCAAATTATTTATGAGAAATCATGCGATTGCCATTATTGTTTCATTTTTGCGATTTTAACTCTATAAATTCATAATTACTAGCATTGTTCTAGAACTTTCTTTCAATAACCGCAGATTTGAATATGAAAAAAGAATCTACAATAAATTTTTTATGCGTAAAAAATTGAAGTTGTTGAATTTTTCTCCTCTAGCTGAATGTATTTCAATTTGTACCTACTTAAAGATATAAAGATAAGAGAAATATGAACTTTAATGAAAAATAATTATAAGAAAGTAATAGCAAATATATATGTCACCTTTTTG